>CM021105.1:377941604-378288177 GCA_007115665.2 Sequoiadendron giganteum
AGCCAAGCAGTCTCAACTGGTACTTTCCCAAACTTCTAAGAAAAAAGGAACCTTAAGGACTTCAGCTTTCATGATTGAGGCCCAGCAACCCCATTTGAGCACATCTAGATTCCAAGGGATCTGCAAAGTAAAATATTGTATATTCACCAAGAGTGTGCCATGTCATAGGTTCAAATCAGTCTCAAGGAGCTTGCATTGATGCAGCAATGCTGATAGACCAGTTGAAGGATCAAGCTTCGACGAAAAGACAAGGTGATGGATCAATATCAATTTCAGTAGCTTCAGCACATGCAGTAAAGGCAAATGCCAAGCTGGAACTATATATCAAGAGAAGAAAAGGAAAATGATCAGACCTATGAGTAAGAAAAAAAAAGAAGTCATTTGCTCAGATGGAAAGCGGGGATAAGAAGAAAAGGTTCAATTTGAAGGCTGCACGTTTGTGTATAGTGGCAAAAGCAACCTCTGAAGCATTCAGAAGTGGGGTTCTTTGCCAAACACCTCCATTTGGGGTTTGGTTTAAGGACCCCACTCCACCAGTAGTTGATTCTGGGTTCTGATAGATGACAACCTTGAAAAATATTTTTAGTACTCTTGAGACAGATAATGTTGTCATGGAATATTCAGGCTTGGATGCTCAATATAAGCTAAGACTGCTTTGCATAAAATCTTGTGTTGCAAACCAGGTTTAATCTTTGTTGAACAAACTAAGTTGGAAAGAAATCAAATGCAGGATGGTACAAAGAATGTATAAAATCAGCATAGTGCCAGGCTGCAATATCAGAAAGCCACTTGGGATCTAAAAATGTTTTGGAATTGTAGACAATTTCATTTGACCTTTGAACAAACTAAGCTGGGACATAGTCAAATACAAGATACTGAAAAGAAGTATAAAATCAGAGTATCAGGCTGTCAGATCAGAAGGTCATTTGTGCTCTGGTATTCTTTGGAAAATAGACAAATTCATTTGACCTTGCTTCTAGTAAGAATACCTAGATCAAAGTTTGTTACCTTCAGTTTACGAATTCATTTTATTTGCCCCAATGTATATGCCCCAACAATCCTGTCAAGACTAAAAAGCAGAGACTGCTGGAAAAATTATTTAAGACTTCAAGATGTAATTCACTAATGGCGTGACTTTTGAAAGGAGAGTTGTTCTATCACCACCCAAGGAAAGGATGTTCTGCTCCTTCAAATCTCACTCTTTCTGCCCTCAAGTGTATGATAAGAAACCTTAAGTTGTGCAGGCAGAAACCTAGAGTGCAGATTCACATGAAGTATGAACAAATCAAGATGAACTATATGCCTGCATGTTTAGATTGCCTTGACGATAATTTGTTGTTGAATCCAAAATCCTCGAAGGCTCTCAAAGGCGCATGGTCAAAAGTTGAAAACACTAGCCCATTAGCAGACCTTCAAGAAGATTCAGACATAAGGATAAACTGAATATCCAAAACTACATAAAAAGCCCAGACAAAAGAATTGGAACCTGTGAAAACCCCCAAAAAGATTGAAATTCAAATAGAGAATAGTTTTTGCCTTTATCTCATGGTCCATCTGGAACAAGTGTTCAACTGAAAGGTTACACTAAGTTTTTGACTTGGCTTGCTTTCAGCAGTGCAAGTAATCATGAGTTTCTCTCTTATTTGAGCTGGTATGGTGTTGGGTCTGAGAACATAAAAGCAAACATCAACTTGTGGGCTCAAGCACTTCAACTCCAAGCAGCTCTACTAAACCTTGTAATCACTTTCTCTTGCATCGTCCTCTGCATATTCTTTAAATATATTTTTCCTCCAAGACAATCTCCTTGTATGAAACCACTCCAGTATGCATAACGGCAATTTGGACAAATTTTAACTAACAGCTGAGAGGCTGAGTTCTTAAAAAGACTCTAAATCTGTGAGCCTTGAGAACACTATCCTCGGGAATAAACTGACTATCAAACCCCTTCCTTTGAGCTTGAGAAAGAGAACAAAGAAACTTGTTTCTTCCAACCTCAATCTGCTGCAACATGCAAAATGTCAGCCTGAGATGCCAAGGACCAAGGTTATCTGAATCCCCTGAAGCATGGTAACTCTGCTGGGAAATTATCAAAAGGGATCAAATAGAACTCAGGAACAAGACTCATGATGAATGAGCTTAGCAGTGGCAGGAAAGATGTGAGGACTTGAGTTCCTGCTCCAGGCAACCATCCTGAAAAACCTATCAACTTGAGCATAAGTGGCAGACCCCATAACCACTAAATCTAGGCTTTATTTGTAAAATATCCTCTGCTTGGTGCTGGATCTTTCTGACTTTATGGTAGTAATTACTCTTTCCAAAAGCAAGCTAATGACTATCATAAGTTCATAACAAACAAATATCAATGCCTTGACATGTGCTGCACAGATGGGAAAAAGTGGAATAAATGCTCATTAAGCATCTAAGGTTCTTAATCAGCAATTCAAGATTGTTATCGCTAGTGTTAATGTTCACATGACTGTCGAAATCAGTATGATAGCTTCATTTTACACATCTTGGTTGATCTTCTAAAGTAACTGATAAATTCTAGGATTGGTTTTTCGTTTTAATATCTGTATGGTTAATGAACGGGGGAGCAATTTTGTTTTTAACTTTCTATTTCAACATATTAATGCTTCAATGACTCTGATTGTTAGCTGGCACTTATAGCTGGGAATCTAAACTATGATTCAGTATTATTTTTGTCTTCGTGAACGTCTCTTGACCTATGGCAGGTTAAATTCAGAAAATTTATCACCCATCTAGAGTCTGCAATGAATGTCTCGATCAAGTACAATAGCTTCATTTTATACTTCTTGGTCGATCCTAAATTGTACCTGACAGAGTATGGATTTGGTTTTTGTTGGTTGAACTACCTCTGCTACCTTTAAAGATTTGTATAGTAAGTGGCCAAGTAGTTTGTAGTTTGATCTCTCTTTAAGCCCTATTATAATTCTATGACTAAAAATTTGCAAACGCTTATACCCAGTATGGTTAACTCTCACATTTAGCTCTATGTTTTTTTGTCTCAGAGGTGCCTTCTTGGTCCATGATTTGCTCGGTGTGGAAGACATAAGTATAGCTGCTATAGATTTATTGTAAGCCATTTTTTCTATCCTCAATATGCCTTACACATTTACCTCTTAATTGGAAGCTTTATTGAACTTACCAAAAAAAGATATAATAATTCTCAATCAATAGAACAATCAAAGATAAAAGTACAAAAAAAGAAATAGTATTTCTCAAGTTTTCCATGGCTGGCAAACAGTAAAGACCTTTGCTTTGTTTGATGGTATAATCTCCTGACGGTAAAATTTCTCTCTCGCAGTGTGCAATTTCTC
The DNA here is from genome assembly GCA_007115665.2 of Sequoiadendron giganteum. NCBI lineage: Eukaryota > Viridiplantae > Streptophyta > Pinopsida > Cupressales > Cupressaceae > Sequoiadendron > Sequoiadendron giganteum. The sequence continues at coordinate 377,944,943 of CM021105.1, forward strand.
CATAAGATGAGGTAGAATGTGAGATAGCGCTGGTATATGCTGTAGTATCCATATAAACTCATTTTCCACCCACTCAACCAGTTGGTTGTTGCAAACCAAGATGATAAAAGCAGTCTGTCAAAGCCACAAGTAAAAACAGCATTTCAAAAAATTGTTTAAAAAAGCGATTGATAGAAAAATGACATGCCAATTTCTATTATTTGCACTTTCAAGTTTTATAAAAACTAATTCCAACAAACAGTCACATCCATTTCACATGAAATCCCACCTACCATTATTTGGAATGGTTGTACTAGTTAGTAGACATTGAATTCATTAAATATGTGCAGTGACCCTATTTGTCTTACTATTGCAAAAATGGAAATAGCCAGGTCAGATCTTCATCTGAAGAATGCTATCTCTCATTATAATCTAGAAGAATTGATTCATTTCAAAATATTAACCAAGGTTCATAATTTATATAAATCAAAATTGATATTACAAAAGATTCAGTTAAACAGAAAGCAAACTGGACATAGTAAAACACTTGAACCAACATAAGAACATACCCAATGATCTGTACAATGTTCTGAAAAAAATAACGATGCTTTGAAAATACAAAACATACAAGTTGCAAACTCGGGCTTTAAGTGAAGGGCACTCAGGTAGACTTTAATGTGGAAGAAATTAAACATTCTTAATGATCCGCTGACATAAAAAATTGAGCTTTTAGTATTTACCCTTATGATTGCAATGAATGTGGAAATTGTATGCAGGGAAACAACTTACTAGGCATCTGGAGCAATTTGCACAGAAATGAATATCAAAGACTGGAAAGTGTTAAACTTACTTACAATTATTCATTCTCTTTTAAGATACATAAATTTGCCAATGATTCTAAATATTTTTAGGATGTGACTGTTAAATTGTGTTTCCTTTCAGCAAAGGTAAATCTTCCCACAATCAGTTAATAGTTATCAATTTTAAAAATTTGTGCATTGTCTTCAGATTATATCTAATAGCTCTATCTCAGGGCGGATTGATTGTTTAAAATTAGATTAAGGGTCAATTTTCCCATTATTGGTTGATAGTTTTTATCGATTTCAATCTGTGTGTAGTCTTTATACCTAGTAAATGTATCCAAGCAAAGATTGATTGTTCAATATTTGTCTATGAGCAGATATGCTTGTTATTTTACTTGTTTATGGTAGCAATGATTCTTTTAATCCTTATACCATTTATCATCCATGTTTCCCAGCGTTCCCAAGATGGGCAAGGTGGGACAGCAGGGGACGCATTTCAGGGATAGCAGTCCGAGGGCCATTTTTTGGGGACAGCAGGGATATATATTATATATATATAACTAAGATTGATTGTTCAATATTGTCTATGAGCAGATATGCTTGTTATTTTATTTGTTTATAGTATCAGTGATTCTTTTACTCCTTATATTAATCATCTATGTTCCACAGCATTTCCGAGATGGGGAAGGTGTGACAGTAGGGGACAACTTGCTAGTCCCACTCAGCGCTTGGGCTTTTAGCTAACTCTATTCAGGTGAGTTGGTAGGTCTGAGTGAACCCTTCTCGATTGATCAATTGCTCCGGCCATAGCTACTTGGATAAGACATTACCTGTCAGCCACTACCCTTAGAATAGTAGGGGCAGGGTGGTAGGGAATCATAGTTCCAGGGGGGGCTCTAAAAACATCATTGTACCCCGATGTTAATGGAATAGGGTAGAGAAATCCGGATACAAGTATTTTGACATTTGTTTTCAGGGATGGCAGTCACAGGACCTTCTTCTGGGGACGGCAGGGGGATGGCAATATATATATATATGTATATACTTATGTATATACATGCATACATACATACATATATATATATATATATATAGAGAGAGAGAGAGAGAGAGATACTCAAATTTCTAAGTTAATGGACAGCAGTATGACAGCAGCAATATAATATGACACTATTAAAATGATGTTGGGTGATGCCTGCAGAAGCCTGCATGCCAACCGCATTCCAAAAACAATTGTTTGTCTGCATTTCTCACACAATAATAACTTACTCTAATACCATATCAAGAATTTTTAAGTTTGAGACTTTTTTGAACAATGAAATAGGAAATCCACATTATTCTGTTAGTGTTAACTGTTATATAACTTATATCATTAGATATGAATCTGAATCATGATATATTTATTGCTGTTAGTGTTAACTCAAACTGTTATATAACTTATATCAATAGATATGAATCTGAATCATGATATATTTATTGTTGTTATACTACTGTTGTTGCTGTCATAGTTTACATACTCGGAATCGGAGAGTACTCGGCAAGCCCAAAAAATTTGACTCAGGAAAAACTCGGCAAATGTGTGTGGATATTTATGTATGTGTATACTCATGACTGCACTGTGCACACATACATATCAATAAACATACACAGGATGCCCAATTTGCATGCATATACACACCACAGACATATTTATACACACACAAATATGCCAAGTTTGTGGGTTTTTTGTGAGCTACTGATGATTACTCAATAATTTGACGGGAGAAAATCCATCTGCATACTGCCTGTGAGTAAAAGCAGAAATTACTTGGCATGCAAATTTTTTGGAGATTACTCGGCTACTTGGATTGTATGTAAACTATGGTTGCTGTCACTGCTGTCATGATTAATTTAATTGCTGTTATACTGCTGTCGTGATATGTTTATTGCTGCTGTTACAATGCTGTCATGTTATACTGCTGTTATAATGCTGTCATGATATATTTAACAGTCCTTTTTTAATGTTATGAATGATTATGTTGTTTAAACATTATCTGGCTGTCCCTGGGACAGTTATGGGACGTCTCAGACATCCCCGACTGTCACAGGGATAGCCAAACATCCCCACGGCATTTCCTATTTCTGCAACACGTTTCAGAAACATTTCAAAGTTTGAAAAAATTTGTGGATGGCTAGGGGACATCCTCAACCATCCCGCTGTACCCAAAACGCCATTGGGAACAGGGATGGGGGTTTGAAGGTTAAGGACACATCCCCATGGAACACTAATTATTATCAATCAGGTGACATTTAGAGAAACAAAAATCCAACTTCCATTTTTTTCAATGTAAACATTTATTTGATTTTATCTTCTGTGATAATATTTTAAAATATGCACTTGTATCTTTGAATTTATCATGGATTTTATAGCATGTTGTTTTACCAATAAAAAATTTTGAATTTTATCTTTGCCAAAATCAAACCTGAATTCAAACTGGGCAATTAAAGCTGCAATATTAAAAGAATTCTAAAATAGCACTTAAATTACAGAAAACTGGGAGAGTTTACTAAGAGAAATCTGGCAATGTTTCAGCATAATTTTGGAATAGCCAATAAGTTAATTTTGTCCCTTGAAATTTTCCTGGAATACAAGACCTGAGCACCTTTTACTCTTGACTCTATAGATTGTGTGCTTAAGATCTGCCTTGCGAAGAAAGGTGAGTCGTATTTTAAATTTTAATTGAAATATTGCATAACTGTTGGCATATCAGAATAATATCCCGGTACCTATAATTTAACCTGATCATCAATGACATAAGAGGAAATTTCTGATGTTGCCATCCAGGGAGAATACCAAGTTTATTACATCCTGCAATTCCCTACATTGGCAATACCAAGATGTTAACTAATCACTGATACCAAAGGCAAGGGCAATTGGAAGAAGATGATAGTTCTACACTGAACCAAACAGGATCCAGAAAGCACAACTAAGGTCGATATGATTGATGACATGAAGTGAAACAAGTTAACAACCAAAGGATAGATCCAAAATAGAACAATGTAAACAAGCAGAGGAAGATCACAAATTTCCTTCTTCAGTAAGCCAACATCAGTAACTTGCCAAAAAAGTCTCCCACCATAGAGACAATATTAAATTATTAATCAATAACTTGTAAAATCAGCAGGTCAATTCATTGACTTAAAAGAGTAGAATAGTGTCTATCAATAGGTTATCTTGTGTGTTCAACAAAATCAATTCACAAACAGGCAACCAACCCTCTGCACATTAAAATTTTAAAAATGTACCTCACGTCTGGGATCTTGTGCACAGAATGCCATGAATGACCCAAATGAACTACCTAGAGTCATTTTATCTTGCTTCTAGTAAATATTTTGTTGTTTATGCCAAACCTCCATTTAGAATACAGTGTGTGACCACAGATGCAGAAGTTGGTAGCTAATAAGGAAATCCCATATTTAGTGCTGAAAACACAACATCTACATAGATGACTTAATTAAATCAATGAAATGTTATGTCCAATTATTCAACTGCAAAATAGAACAAAAGCAAAGCTCTTGGCAAGCAACCAATGGTCTTCCATTTCACCCTTGCACTCACTCTAAAATTGTAGAACACCTATGCTCCCCCCAGTACAGTAAACTCAGTCACCAGATCAAGAAAATAGGACACTATATGCATGCAAATGGAATTATAGCATTTAAAGAACTGGATTAAGTATTAAAAACTCTTATTATGTGTGTTTTGATTACAACATTCACCAATGGGATTTTATGTCCAATTATTTAAATGAAATATACAAACCAAGACAGTGTCCTTGGAAAGCAAACGATGACATTTTATTTCACCTATGCATTCACACTAAAACACTAGAGCTCAATAAAAATGCATGGCCTCAGGTACAGACAATATTACACCATGTGCATGGAAATGGACATATAATTTATTTTTTGAAGTAAGGGAATTCAGAACCGTACTTGTATGTGTGTTTTGAACACAGCCTTTCCAATTAAGGTTGCGGTAAAAAATTCCCAGAAAGAAACCGAAAATTGTCCACACAACATGCCTGCAAGATCAAACAAGGGATTTGGTACCTGCAATGTGAATGTACGACATCAAATTCATTAACATTACAAAAAAAAGCGGATAAAATCTACTATGTATGCCATGCATGCTAAACAGAAACAGCAGAGAATAAATTGCATGAAAAACAGAAGCTATTGCATGGAGAATATGATTATTTACACCCAGTCATCATCCAGTCATAGGATTCCTTTTCAGTCAATTATAATTCTCTTTTCATTATGGCTAGTCAAAAGATAATATGAAGAATCTGATTTAATTTCAATACGATGAAAAAGAGATGTTATTGCAAGGCATATGATCCTTGTAACGCTATTGGTCAAAAGCATTCTTTTAAACAAATCACATACTCACAGATGCAAGCACAAGGATAGTAAAGAAATTCAGATGCTGTGACTTTGAGAAAGCCCAGCGCTTTAAACGATTCAACCTGACTGACAAAGTTCCACTTCCCTCATCGACAGTAGCATTCAACTCCTCCAGTGCTTCCAAGTTCTTACCTGACAAGCGTGCTGCAAGCAATTCCAAGCATAAATTTGATACTTCTAAAAGAATTTTAAAGCATAGGGTATAAATCAAGAGCTAAACATTGCAAAGAAGAATTTATTAAGCAATAAAATGAAATGTCTAACTATAATTAAAGGAAATCATTTCATCATCAAGAATGTTTGCTTCAACAAAATGTCACTATAATTAAAAGAAATCATTTCATCATCAAGGCTGTTTGCTTTGAACGCTGTTTACCTAAAAAATATTTAATAGATCATAAAGCAATTTCAAAAATGCACACAAACTATAATCAGCAATTATAGAATTCGTAATATAATATTGAAGCTATAATCTAAGAAGCCAATCTTTTAAGAGAAAAACCATATGCACCTCATGTCTAGTAAAAAACAACACTATCAAAATGGTATATGCAGAAATTAATAGCAACAACTTCTGTATACCTGCCCGTGAGAGAAAATAAGGAGGAAGTTCCCCAAGAGCTGTTCCCAATCCCCAAAGAACAGCTTCAAGTTGGACCTGAGGTAAAATGTTAAAAAGTGGAGTCCTAAAGCGCTCTGAATCAGGCAATTGAGGAAACAATGGGGAGCCAAATTCTTCACAGGGTTTATCAATCCATGATGGGGGTCTACTCAGCTGGATGGTATCATATGGAGCCCCCTTCAAATCAATTCGTCCACATTGAGTAGCTTTTAAGGTGAAAAAAGCAATATGAGGACCCAAATACAACACAAATGTGTGCAAGCCAGATCCTGCATGAACAAACCCAAGCAATATAAGCAAATAATTCCAAAGGGCGCACCTGAGTAGTTGGAAAAATAGTAAATCTTCCATTACTAGGTAGATTCAAAGTAGACCACATTTACAAGAACAAAGCAATGTACCATATAAGAAATAGACACTAGACCTTGGTCTTTATATCCAGAAATCAAAACAGCAATAAAAAGACACAATGGTGAATATCATAAGTGAAGCATTTCCATGTTGATAAATACATTTACTCATCACTCCTCATCTTTATTTGTATACTGGCTCGTCATTTTTCAGCAAAAGACTCAATCTAGATCATTAAAGACTAGAGCCCACCAAGACCTCTTTGATAATGATAAGTATAGTGATGATGATAAGTAACATGGAATCGCAATAACCACTTGTATGCCCTTGGAACTCTTAACAATTATGTTTTGCACACTATAATCCTTATTTATATACATAAATACATCTAAATGGATGAATATATAAAGGGGCATATAAGAACTGACAATACTTTTCCAAGGCACCATTGGATTATGTGTATCTGATTAAAAATTGATGCCACAGAAAAGTATTAATTTTAAATCCGACGTAATTAACTCAACTTGTGAAACAGTTCGATCAAATGTCAATACCACAGCTATAAAAATGCATTATATTAGCAGAGAACAATACCCTAAGTAATTCAATCAGTCCCTCTTAGCAAGTCCAAACTATTAGGAAGTCGCAAAGGATTTAAACCATAGATAACCTAAGTGAAAAAAAAGTTACATATACTAACAGAGATAGAACTCTTCAAATTCCTAAACCATTACCATTATTTTATCATTTATCTTCATCAAATTTATTGCATTACACATATCAGTCAGTAGGCCTTCTACTCTGTAGACAACAGAAAACATCAATTGTATCATGACGAAATGTATTGCAGTACATGTTTCAGTCATTAGGACTTCTACACATATATAATGCACATTATAAAAGTGAATTCTGTACATTTTATATTTCAGCTTACACAGAACACCAGGAAATTGAATACACACCTAGTCCAATTGATGAAGCTACACCAAGGCCAACCCACCAAAGCCCAAATCTGATATACCGAAGAAGCTCATCCACATGCTGTAAACAAGATGCATAGTAAAAGAATTCAGAACCATTGGCATTCAACATAGTACATGTTAACCTTTATAAAGCTGCATCTCGATTTTGAGAAACATTTTCAGATGTGTTCATCATTTATTTAAGACGTATTCAACATCGTGTAAAATTCTGCAATAGTCATACTCTGTGGGCATCAAAGAGAAGACAACCTTTAGAGGGTACAAGCTTATTGCTCGTTTTAATATTGAAATTCCATAAAATGATAATATTTATTAGCAATTTTAAAGATATATGATAAAAATCTTGAAAAATCACATTTTGCCTCTATGCTTAAGATATTTTCCCTTGTGAATATTACTGCTCCTCCTGCAAACAAATCTTAGCTAGAATTCAAGCATTGCACTCATTACCAGTACTTTTGTTGCATACATTTAAAATAAATTTTGGGCAAAAACATGTTAATATCATGATTTCAAGGTGTTCGGATCTTGTCATTAAAAAAACAAATTTACAGACGCAATGTATTTAGTACATAGCAACAAAATAAATTGGAAAGTCCACCTTTATCTCCTAAATATCTAAACATTTTTATGATGGCTGCAATCATCAACATCTTGATGAGCTCTTTGCTACAACAACTGGGAGATACTCTAAGACAATATGGTTTCATCCAAATATTGTTTATCCCCATAATGCTAGTGTTTTTGTTGTTCGTAAGACATGCTACAATATCTCTTCTGCCTAACTGCAAAACTGCAGTATTATCTTTCCCTGTGGACTACATAATGCTATGGTAAACATTGTTATATGTTTAATGTCCAACCATGACTTCCTTTGACAATTGATGCCCACTGGTTTAGAATCTAATCCTTGTAAGCATTTTCATTAATTTAAACACATCTGAGAACTTCATTTTATGTGTAATGCATTCTTTTCTGAGCGAATTAGCTCAAAACCTGTTTGGGCCTAAGTTAAGACATCTAAATAAAAAATTAACAAAAACTAGACTTTTTACTTTTGTGAATGTACTCCGGTAGCGATCCGAATCATGTTGTGCATAGACAAGCTAGAGAGGAACTAAAAGGCATGATACCAAAATGTCAGCAATGTTCGTACCAGAGAAAGAGGATGTGCTAACATAACCATCCAGGGACTTGCACCCAAAGCTTGCTTCCAGATTAAATTGCATTTTGGCATGGGAACCGCCTCATAAACCAACTCTTCCTCACAATCGTTATCTATATTAGATTATTCACAACACACAAATGCAATGAGAGATTATTAATGCAAAGGAAATTTATGTTAACAGTTCTGAGAGTTTCCAATGTCAAGGCTAACATTCTCAAGATGTATACATTACCAATATTGTGTATTGAGCTTGTATCTAACCTAACCAATGAGTTTCCAATGTCAAGGCTAAGATTCTCAAGATATATACATTACCAATAATGTGTATTAAGCTTGTATCTAATCTAACCAATGGACTAAGTACATTGTTATCACATAGCCACATACAACAACAGATGTGAAGAATTCTTTGAGGTGCAGACTTTCATTGCATGCTTTGCCATTTTACCTCTTTAGATTGTGACATTAGGTTGTTGAGACTTGCTTCTATGATGGCTTGCCGGTTGAATTCATAGAAGCCAGACTCAGACTTACAAGTTTCAAGCAAGCCAAGCAAACCCCTCCTAATATAATAATATCATTAAGCTGCTTCTACACCCTGTAGGTTATGTGTCCATCATACATTTGCTTCTAGCAGATATATTGGGTAGTTTGAGGCCTATGTTCCACCAGGTTTGAGGAACGAAGACAGCTAGGTAAACCCCTCAAATTTTACAAGATGGCTAACGGTATGGCAGGTGCCAAGAAATAGGCACACCCCTAAAAAATATAAGGAAATTTTATTTTAAACACACATGCCCATCAAAAAACCTATTCCTTTTACAATAACAAATACGAAAATTTTAGTAATAAGTGCATGAAGAAGAAAAGTGATTGTAGGTCTATAAGATAAATATGTATTGTGCTAGAAAATACTTTACTTTCAAGGAAAAAAATATTATTCATGTGCTTCTCACATATAATTATTGGTCTTATAGGACAGGTGATTCCATGAGCATATGGAACAAAATTAAAAAATATAGATGAAGACAAAAGGCCAACTCCATTGGACCACAGTACCCAATGGCATGCCTACATATCCGCACACGCAAAATCACACCCATTGTAGTTATCCTATAGTTCCAAACATTCCAAAAAATAATTTTGTGATATAGAAACAATTTTGAGTCTCTAGGATGAAATTCAAGTTAAATTTATCAAATAATTCAACTAACCTGCTATTTCACAACAGTCCCAAAAACCAGGGTATTAAAATAATTAAATATCATTTTTTTTGTTTTGTTAAATAGTGACTCTTCAAATAAACTTTTTGATTTCTCCCAAATGTTGATGGTCAAGCCAAAACGGAGAGAGGTTTTTCTTCACCACACTAAATTGCATAAAAACCTCTCTCAGATTTTCTCTATGCGAAGACTGAGTTTTTCTGTCATTTTTTAGGTCATTCCTAGTTAAAATTTCGCCAATTTTACTTTGAAATGAAAACAAAACACAAAAGCAGCAGGCGGCCACTCAAAATTTGTGGGAGACACTTGATCACTTAATGAGAGTTGGAACATTTGAATTGAAGAACTCTATTCACTGTAGCAAGATAGGACAATTTTAATGGGAAATAAAGTTTTTTCTTTAAATACACTGCTTAATACATAAGGTTTAAAAATCTCTTCAAGCTTTATAAGTTATTCTCTTTATTTTAGATTGGTTACATAATATTTAAACTTCTAAAAAAAATTCATCATTGTAAAATTAAAAACATAGCACTATTCACAATGTTGGTCATAAGCACACTCCAAGCTTGCAATTTATCAATGGCTGCTTCAGCAACGTTCCAGGAGATTAAAAATTTAAAACAATGCATTTTGTTTGTAGTCCCATGGTTTTTGACTGAAATGATGCCCCTATGAAATTTTAAAACGCCATTTTCATATTTGAAACCCTAACCAACCTATTTTTATTTGAAATCCTTTTTATTTTCAGATTTGGTTTGCACATGGTTTTTTCTCAGTATGCACCACTTGGGAGTGGGGCTTTTAAACAACATCTGAGGATTTCCTATGGTGGTCTGCTGTAAAATGATTTACCACTGAATGATGATTGAAACATAACAGTTTTCAGAGGAGAATTCCAAAAAATATATAGAGATAAGGGTTTTTTTAAATGCCCTACAACTGGTCAAACACCATAGGCTACAGTAGGGATCAAAACACTTGAATGAGGCCTCTATGGCAGCGCCTAAGCCATATCTTTATCTCTGAAAACATAGATCTTTGGTATAGGCGGCCATGGCTGCAACACTTATTGCTATTTATTTTTTGCTTTTGAAATAAACATACCAATAAAGTGAATTTCCTAGTAAAAAATCCTTAGAGTGCAACTCAGCAACAACTAATAAATGAAATCTCTGCAAAATAATGTGAAAACAAAAGAATACAAAAGTGCAAGTCATAGGTTGTGCTCCAGTCAGATTCAGCATTTTAATGGATACAAGCGATGCCAGGGAATTAAGCAATGGCACCAGCCAATACTTTGCTTGTTTTGTTCTAAACAAATAAGTACCAAATCGTTTCTTATTTTTTCCTTTACCTAAGGCAACATGGACCAGAGGAATATGCAGCACCATTGGTTCTTAAATGCCCAGAACATTTTTTTACCAAAACGCTTCTTTGATTTATGTAAGATTTAACTACAACTAAAATTTGTATTTGTTACAAAAAACATAAGACCATATACTCGTGCTCAGCATTATTTTATTAATAAAATTATTTAATTTGACTGCAGCAATGCACAAGCACAGAACATGTAGCTATTAACCCTAACCAACAGTTTATTGGTTCCTAAATGCCCCAGTTCCTAGATAACATCATTCTGATTATATATTTACTTTTGTTTTGCATCAGGCTTCACCATAAGCAATAAATTTGAAAGACAACGATTTCAAGAGTATATTGGAGTTTTGGGTGCTTGGATCTCAGAATCGACAATAATCTAATGGCCGCAGAATTCCATGTATCCTTTCCAAATGTCTTAGCAGGATTATGGTGATTATTTGCTTTCTTCACTTTGTCCCTCTCATTTTTGTCTCTTTCAAATCATTTGAACATCCATTCTCTCTGCTCTCCAAAAAGCTCTGAAACACTTTCACTTGCAGCTTGGTAAATTTGCTAGTTCTCCTGTGGAAGACCTTCAAAGGCTCCTGATTTGGACATGTGAAAAGTGGATCTGTGCTTCAGTCTCTCTCTACCACCCTTCCCTGCTTAAGGCCTCAGTTACAGGTTTGCCTTTCTTGCCACATGCTGAAATTGTTTTGATCTTGAAAAGTCTGCAGTTAGGTGTGTTGTTTTGTTCTCTACATGCCTCTCATTCTAGTCTTCTCTGCACTTGGACATGGTAGGGAAGAATTCTACCTCCCTATGAGCTCTAAGAATAATGAAACTAAGAATCCTTAACAATCTTAAATCTCTTGAGTATAAGCAGTTGAAATACTCCTGTAAACCCCACTCTAATCATTAGTCATCAACTCTAAGAATGGCTTGCAAAATTCCATGAAGAAACTTACATAAATAGAAGCAAAATGCTCAAAATCATTGAATATTGATGCCTTGCTAACGTCTCTAACATCTATGTCGCTTTAAAAATTACGTTGGTTCACATATTTCCTGCTGACCCTCATGACACCCACGCACAACACTTTCTGATGAATAATGCAGTAGCTATGACACAGTTCAATTAAGCATGGATAACTGGACCCCTAAGAGCTAACTGGCTCAATGTCAAAGAAACAACTTGGGATGAAATCAAACTGCTTGTGAAGAACATCACCATCATAAAGGACCACCTTACGTCCATCTTGTTTATGCAGAAAACTCCTATATCAAAGCCCCTTTTTAAATATACTCCTAGCAAGGTTTACAAAGCCTTTACTCCTTTCCAGGAGCTATGAATCCTTAGGGAAGAGGTGGAGAAACAGAAAATATTTGTCATGCAGCAGCAGACTAAATTGAGTGAAGCTGTTTAAGGCTCCTATCCCCTGAAGGAAGCCCCTGCCCATGAGGATTTTAGGCAATATGTCTCAAAACCATTTAACAGATTTTCAGATGTCTTTATGATTTTAGTAGTGAAGGTCTGCATGCATAAGAGACACTTCACAATCTTCACCTTTGTTTGGCCAGGAATCCCTTCAAGGAGGACCTGCTGTAGGAACTGGGAATGTAATTGGTGGCTGGGCTGGAGAAAAACCATCAGTTGACATGGAAAACAACATGGTAACAAGGGATTCAGAGCTTGCCTGACTAATTTGGATTTCACATAAGTGCACGGTTTCTTTTAGTTTTGCTTATGTTAGTTTTACAGGGTAGAGTGTATGCCTTAATGACCTATGTTATTTCCTAGTAAAACTTGAAATTTCAGCACTCTGTGGTGGTTATGTCCTATAAAGACAAAGCCATTAAGTCTTTTGAATTAAGGATCTCTTTAGGACAAGTTGACTCCTGCTACAGGATACTTAGTTTTCTGAGGAAAACGTACATTTATTTCTGTGTAAATTTAAAACTGATACACTGGATGGTCTGGCAGGGCAGGAAAAAAATATATTTCCTTAATAATATTATTTAATGAAGTCAAAAAAAAAAGATTCAACATAAAGAAGATTAATAAAGAATTAAGTGCCTTCCAATCAATATAATACATCTCTGAAAATAATATACAAGTCAAAAGGTATAGATATTCCTGTAACAGCAATTAATGCAAGTAATTGCTTATGAGAGTACACCAATGTGTATGATTTTGCATACGCATAAATTTAAACAGAATACCTTTTCATGTGGTCCTTTTACTGTCAAAAAAGTAACTCCTAAAGCTGTACTCAAAAGAGCAATCAGGAGAAACAACCATCCTTGTGTCATAGCATATATAAACAACTGCTTAAGATGTTGCAAAACAGCCAAACTGAAGAATTTCAATGTTTCAAAAGGATGTTTTGTCAGCACCAGGTCTTCCAACTGAATTTGCGGCTCCCTCTTCAATTCTGCAAAATGCATGTTACAACCACAAAGTCAGAATTTAACTTGGTTTATTTACATAGCCTGCAAATAACTACTGTAATTATTAAATTTCTCATATTCTGATTAATGAAGACTTACAAAATTGCCACTCAAAAGCAAGGAATAGATTCATTAAATCTAAAACATAAAAAATGGTGAGGATGGCATAAAATTGAATGCAAACAGATTTGGTAATTATAAAAATAGTGAATACACAAATATTTAATCATTTATACATCTAAAGGCATAAACAGAACTCTAAAAATATTAATTACTCTGAGAGGCATAATTACAACAGCAGCAAGGAGTAGACTAAAATGGCATGAGTGCATTCACAAAAAACCCTTAGCATAAATTAGATGGCCATTTACAAGTCAAATTAATAATTAGTAATTAAATATAGTACTTATATATATTTATAGGGTATTTAAAGGTTTGAATTATATCTTTTACATTGTGTTCTATTTAAATAAACCTTCATAATTATATATATTTAAATAGTATGTATAAGATATTTAAATATTCAAATTGTATTTTTTATACTAATATAGAGGGATTTATTGGGGCCCTGACTTTTTTAGTATCAAAAAACAGTTAACAGTCCAACCCTGACAACCATAATAAGCATACCCATCTTAGATAGATCTATGTAAAAGATGCCATGAGATCATTCTCAAGCCACCTATTTTTTACTGGATTTGTTCTTCTCCATTTCTTGATTTTGCTGCTTCTTATTTTTTGTGTTCTGCTCTGGTTTTTGTAATTGCTTTGGTTTTTAAGAGTTGCTAAATTTTCTGTTTTATACATATATATTTTTTTATTATTTATGTTGAGCATTGTTGGCCACACTTTTTTTATTATTTTGGTATATCAAGTGTTGCCCATAAATTTTATTTGTATTTGTATTATTTTAAATAAAAATAAATTATTTATTTACTTTATAATTTATTTGTACTTAAAAGAGGATGTTATAATAATGTCAGCCCAGAGTTTATCTTTCACGGTCACAACAACAAATGCTTCTCCCTCTACTGCCCCTATAGGTCACACCTCTTGGTGTAATAACAGACCTACATGAGGCCAAAAAGCAGAGAAAAAGCATAAATAAAACTTTATAAAAACATGAAAAAACAAACTGCAAAACCATAACAATAAATGGCTAAAGCAAGAAAACACCAAGGAAACTAAAGCTTAGTGACTCCCCAACCACCCACACTGCCAACACCATTCGATGAAGCTACCAAAACATCAGACATAACAATCCAACCTTGCACAACCACCACAACCAGTTTCGGAACCAGATTGTCACCACCACCAGAATTAGCAAAGGAATCAAAAATAGACACCATGAATGACCTCTTGCCTCTTCCCTGTATGAACCAGCACATCTCCAGCAAAAGAGGGGAGTGTAGAATTTCTAGCCATTTCTTGGGTTTCGTTCTTATGGGACACCAATAGAGTCTTCACCAAGATTGTATGATCAACACAAAAAAAAGGAAAGAGCTTGGAATTTCTTTTGCATTGTCCTTACTTCATTCTGAAGAGCACAAACATCAACCATCAGAGATAGGAACCAAGGACCCTTAACCGAACCAAGACCAGGTAATTCTTCAATAACCAACAGAATCTCCTCATCACTTTCCATCAAAAAATAAAACTTGCATTTGTCTTTAAGTTTGCACTTACAGCTGTAACTTACATTTTAATCCAAAATGAGCATCAGTGAGGGTAGTAAGCATGAAGAAATTCAAACTCAACAAAGAGCCCATGGTAGTAGAAGTGATGTTGGAGGTTCTTCTAGGAGTGGGAGTGTTGTTGGGACAATTACTTCAAATAACTCAATTAAATGCCCTTCTAAACTCTTGAAAACTTATGCAAGGGCCCATTTAGTCCCAAAAAACCTCTTTATAATTCAGAAATCGTAACAACCATAGTTCAAAGGGGAGTAGAGTATGGCTGTGTCATTTGTTGAAAAAGAGCTATAGCGGCAGCTACACAAGGGTTTCCTCTCATCTTTTAAAGTTTAAACCTAACTGGACAAGCGGTAAAAGGTTGTAAAAAGATAACCCTAGCTAAGAAGGTTGAGTTAACTAAGTTGCACATGGAGGGTGATGCAAGAAATTAAGAAATGCCAAAAGAGGCTATGCAACCTAGTGTGTCATCGTCTACCCGATCTATCAATGTTGAGAGTCGAGGAGAGGAAAAATGGGCCACTAGTGTTACAGGCATGTTTACTTTGCAATCACAAGAAGCGGTTGAGTCTTTTATTGCCAAATTTTTCTATTCCAATGCCATACCATTTCATATGGCACGATGTTCATTTTTTAAACAAATGTTCAAAGATGCACTTGTTGATCCTTAGTTTGTTCCCCTTGAAGAACATAAGCTATGCACCTACCTCCTTGACAAAGAGTATTCCAAGGTGAATATAATGATTGAAGAGATGAGACAAGTTTGGATAAAGAATAGTCGCTCTATCATCATGGATGAGTGAACCAATGTAAAACATTGGCCACTCGTCAACATCATTGTCACATGTTCAACTAGCTCTTATTTTTTTAGAGCTATTGATTGTTTGGAGAAGAGGAAGAATGCAAACTTCTAATTTCAGATCTTGAAGGATGCCATAGAAGAAGTTGGACTGAATAGTGACCGATTCAACCCATGTATGTAAGTTAGCTAACTTGATGGTGGAGGGTGTTTACAAACACATTTCTTGAACCTTGTGTTGTGTTCACTAAATGAGACGCATTAACAGACATTAGAAAAATAGATTTGGTGAAGCCAATGATGTTAGAAGCTAGAGCCATGTAGATATTCATTTGCAACCGTCACACCTCACTTGTTTTGTTTAGGACTTTTTCGAGGAGGGAATTCTTCAAGCTTGTGGATACTAGATATGTCAACTACTTAATTTTATTGGAGAGAATGCTTGCGGTGCAAGAGCCTCTACAATTAATGGTAATTAATTCAAAATGTGGTAGATGGCCAGAGGCAAGCATAGCTGAAAGAAAAAGTGTGTAACAAATAATCCTCAACAATGATTGGTGGTCTACAAAGAGGTAAGAAATTGCTGATTTTATTATTAAATTTTTTATTTTATTATTTCTAAATTTTTAACTTGTAAATTATTTTCATTCTTTGCAAATATGTTTGCTCCTTCATCTCACCTAATGTGTGCATTATAAGATATGCTAATATGGACCACCCTAGCCTTCAAAAGAGTTATGAGACATTTGACAACATGCTTGGATAGATGAAACAAGCCATTCATAGCAAAGACCCCAATTTGGGGTTTTATGAGGAGCATATTAGTCCCATTGTGATTTGGTGGTGGAACACCATTAACACCCCACTTCATATGGCTGCCTACGCTCTAAATCCCATATAGTATGCGGCAAAGCCTAGGAGAGTGACTCCATCTAACAATTAAGAGATGAAAGAAGGGCTCATGAAGGCCCTTCAAAAGATGTATATTGATGAGGAGTCTTACTTAAAACATAGTGGGTAGCCTTTGATAATCTCTATGGTTCAAAATTCAGCAAACTTGAGGCAAGGACGGATAGAGCTGCATTAGCTCAAACCAACACTATTGGATGGTGGACATTACATGACAAGGATGTACAAGAGCTAAGGATACTTGCCACTCGTCTCATTTCACAGATCATTAGTTCCTTTATTACAAAGAGAAATTGGTCTGCATATAACTTCATTAAGTTGATCAAGAGGAATAGGCTTACCTCTCAATGATTGGATAAATTGGTGGTTGTGCATAGTGCCTTGTGACTTCAGGATCGATAGACTCCTAAGTATTGACATACTCCAACTGCACGTGGGGATTTTGATCCTAAATATGCCACACAAGTTGATGAGGAGGAGGCAAGGGAGGGATTGGTTGGGTTTCCATTGGATAAGGCAGCCCCTCATAGTGGCAATTACTTGGACTCAAATCCAATTTTGATGCAATATTACCAAATGCTGATTAGGAACAGCTGCATATTTTCTATGTTTTTGTCATTTTGTAGTTAAAACTTACTGCCTTTGGGCATTTTGTCGTAATTTTTAGTATTTATACAATATATATGCATATTGTCAATGAAAGTAATCAATTTTTGTTAATTTGTTTGTCTACTCTCATGTGGGATCTCAATCCAACTCTAATGTTATTGTTAAGGTTCTATGATGTATATGATGAATACCTTATCAATGTTATCATATGAATATTGGAAATTTTCTATATTTTTAAAATTTTCCCAATTTTTTTAATAGCAGTCCCCTGCCATCACCTCCCAAAATATCCATCCTTGAAACCCATCCCCCCCTGCAGTCCCTGTCCTAGAAACTTAGTGGAACATGGTTATTTTTGTTTCTGTTTAGTAAGATGAAATATTAGGCTTCTGTCTCCTTAAGTTCCAAAAGCTCCAGAATTTTGTTTTTTAATGTTATTGGCTTGTACTGGTTAGTGGTTTATATGTTATAATGGAGTAGTTGTTAGATATCATCTCTTATAAATCTATTGGGTGGTTTGCTCGTACTCTAAAATTGATGATAAATTATGTGATCTGTATCTCTATTTTCATTGCAACACAACCCCAACAATAGATGCTGTTTAGGGAATTCAAGTTCCATACCTACCTAAGAACCAAGAATAACCCAAACAAATTTAGGAAAATCCAAACTAAGTGATTTTATGAATTCTTTCAGTTAATTATCTTCAGATGTTGTGTACAGGATAAGAATTTCCCTCAAAAAATATATACAACCACTATCATGTTGATATAATCTTTCTAATTAAAAATTGTACCTTTAATAAAAGAAAAGCAATAAATAAAAAGAACATTGACCAAACATATGTAGCAAAGTTTCATGTAAAAGGCTTCCAAACAGGATAGTCGTTTGCTAGCAAACTTTGAATTTCTCAGGTACTATACCATACGAAGAAAGAACCGTTAGTCTGGCTCAAAAACATGCATTGCATATAACTTTTATAGTTTGAGAATCTAAATGACCAAATTGATAAAAGAAATCTCGTCAAAGTATAAATAGGCAAAAAAACTCATTTACCAAGAAATTTCATAACAAGAATTCTTGAGCAAATGTAGAGAGATTTGGTAAACAGACTGACTAATCCTTCTCTTCTATTAATTGATTAAGAGAAAACAACATGCAGCCATATTCTTTTGCATAGCCTAAGAGAGAAATGTTACATGTCATGGCCCACCCACAAAAGGCCAGAAATCACAGCATTTATAAGATCGCAGGCAGTAAGTAAAGAAGACTAACTATCATGCCCCATCGTGAGAAACAAACAAAATTAAGGAAAAGGCATATAAGACAAAACGCATAAGACAAAATAAGAATAAATACAAAAGATGCAGCAAACTACCAAATAGTGATTGATGTGTGGAGGGGAGTAAGAGATTATCAACAAGCAGCGATTAATATGTATAAGGCAGTGCCCTGACAATAGGAGATAAAAGACTTTATAATGTGCCGACCTTACATTAACAAAAGCAGCAATCAAGTTATGATTTAACAAAGGCAATAATAAAAGAAGATAAAAGGCAGTAATAAAAGAAGATAAAAGGCAGTGCTCCACTAAATGAAAAGGTTCCTAAATAAAATGGGACACCTCTCTACATATGGTCACCTCTCTTGGAGATTTAAATAAGGTATGAAAGGAACATAATGTGGGATGGAGAGGAAGGCATCATGGAATGGAAAATAAATGAAAAATCTGGAATATTTTTCTTAGTATTGGAACAGGTGGAAGCAATATCTTCTGAATATTAAAAACAGATCAAACAGGAAGGCGATTGGAGCAGATCAATCATAATTATCTGCACTCAGCAGACAAGGGCAGAAGTCAGCATTTGTTAATATATTTGCATCTTAGATATAGCAGTCTTATATTTTAGCAAGTATTGTGGTATGCACTATTATGATTATTGTGAATGATGATATGTTTATTAATGTATAATCTCTTATGAATCTGGATATGTTTATTGATGTAATTGTTGGTCAAACTAGATTCCTATTAATCATCAAATTGCTCATTCCCAACAAGTAACCATGTGGAGGAGTGGGTAAATACAAGAAGGGGGAGCAGATACTAGATTTCCTTCTAAGTACGCCACTCCATGTTGGATGCCCGCATGTCTGCCACTTGTGGGCCAAGGGAAATATTGTCCGCCCTTGGGCATAGATAAGAGAATCTACGGGCACCCCATTGTAGCTTTCCCTCTGATTTCTACATGGGCTGGTTATTGAGATGGATTCAAGGAGTCTCAATCATAAGAAGGATGCATAAGGCGGCATGGATAGGGAAGGTAGATACAGTTTTATCCACTAAGCACACCACCCCAGGTTGGATGCCCACGTGTCTGCCACTTGTGGGCCAAGCGGGATGGCATATCCGCTCTTGGGCTTAACATGAGGATAGCTTCAGGCGCCCTATCATGTTTCTCATTCAAGTTCTATTATGGCTAATCTTCCATCATGCACTATAGATATTGTGTAGTTTATATAGATTTGAAATAGTTATGTATTTTACATGGTTTAAATAGATAAGACATTTATTATATATGTTTTGATCATATGAATTATATTTCCAATATTATCTAACATGATTGCATGATTGCAGGACCTAAACCAAGATTCATCTTGCTTAAAGCATTTAATTGGTAAGTTATAACCCTAACTACATTAAACTTGTGATTCTAGGGCAAGATTTAGGGCAATCTCGGGAAGTGGACATTACATTACGTATGATGACATAGTTGATCCCTTCACTAGATTTAGTCAGGAGGCTAAAAGGATAAGTGAATGAATACATAAGAGGGGGCTCTAGAGTCCAAAAACAGTTGTTGAAGTCAATGTCAAAGAAGTGAGGAGGGTTACCAAAATTGCTGGTTAACTATAGTTTTGCAATCAACTGTTCGTTTGATTTTTTCTTTCAAAATGCTTTAAACGGCTCAAAAAATCACAAAAGAAAGGCCCTTGAAAGATAGCTCGCACTTTTCTTAAGTAAAACTTGTTTTTATTTCATTTTTAATGTTGAATAGCACCGTTATTTTCCTGTTTTACCAGTTATTTTGCAACTTTGCCAATTAGACCCCTTCAATACGTTCCTCCTCCTTAAAGGCTTGTGCAAATTTGGGCTACAGATTGATAGCCGGTTGCCACCAAATGATCGGTAATTAACCCTAATCTAAAGCAGGAGGCTCAAATTCAGGTCGGGGAGAGTCAATCCATCTTGTCTACCGGTGATCACAATGACGAGTTCAAATCCCACCAGTAAACATGCCCGATCTCAAACATCTGACTTACCCAAACCAACGATTAAGAAAACCAATGAATAGAATTTGGAAAAGAAAATCAATTAGTCGAATGGGATGAGCTCAGTTGGTAAAAACGTAGGGCCTGGTTCAAATTCACATAATACACAATAAAGTGTTGAAATTGAGTAAAAACTGCGTTATATTCGCTCGAAACAGCGTTTCCCTACACAGCTAAATCGCACGAAAGTTCCGAGTAAATTAAAGAGAAGAGATACCCCTGTGTGGTGGATTCTAAGCCCGCCCCTGAGACAGTCGTGACAACTAAGCCCAAGAAGGGAAAATTACAAAATCAGAAACCCAAAAAAAAAGGCAATTAAGATTATAAAAAACTAACTTGAGATCGGCGAATGTTGCATGATCTCCTCCTGCATTTGAGGGCCGGAAATGATCGTAGAGGCCGCATTAGACGAATCCATGGCTTCCCCACTAAAGCATGCCTTCCAAAAGCTCTGCAAATTTGGGGAAAGAGAGGTCAAATGTCAGTGCACGTAAGCCTAGCACTGACACTTAACCAAAACAAACCCTTGGCTCTTTACAAATTGCTATTTTTTTTTTCTCGCCTCTGCACTTGTAACAAATTCCACAGATTTTTATGGCTTTTGAGCTGTGAAATGTAGCAGATAATGGGTAAACTGTTTGATGCAGCAGGAAAATTCGCAACCCAAAAAGCACCAAATCCTTCTTCGAGGAAAGATAGGAATTCTATAATTATGATTTATAAGATGACGAATTGATTATGTATATTGGTTACAAGTCGTCTGATGATCAACATGTGGATTATACTTTTATAGTTGCGGGCACTCAAGCTAGTGGAAGCGAATCAAACATGGAGATGAATTTAATAGGGTTTCGTATCGCCGCATGAAAAGCATTATAGGAGCATACGCTTCCTTCCTTGAGAACACCAAGAAAGGGGAACAAAAAGATTGGTGTGCTGACGGGGAATGAAAGACACAAGTTCGTGCAAAGGAATATGCAATTTTGCACTTCTTTCTTCTCCTCATAGGTTAGCACCACGTAAAGGAATTATTACTGGTATATGTCACTTTCTTGTGATTGTTATAATAAACATGTTAAAAGTTACATTAGAGGTGGAAGGGAAATGAAACATACCTTTCAAAATGTTTAAATGATCAAAAATTAAGTAGGTGAGTTATATTTTAGGTATACGAGTTAAGTTCGATAATAGGATTGATGTAAGTTAATGGAGATTGTTATAAAATATGTGTTAAATCTAAGTAAGTGGTGATTATTAGAATTGTGTATGTTGAAATAAGAATTATGATTAGAGACAAATTGATATATAACTTAAAAATTGAAATTTGAAATTAAATTATTGATAAGAAGCTGAAATGAGTCGAATATAAGGAGACAAAAGTATGGGATAGAATAGTGGCAATAGTTCAATTTAGGGGTGCAATGCTATCTTAAGCAAAATTTGACCTATGGTACTCGCAACACATGTTCGCATGTTGATATTTGAAGTACCTTATAAAAAAATGATGGTTATGAGGAGCATCATGGGGGCTAGCTATGCAATGATTGAAGTATAAGACTTCCTTACACCTTTGTCAAGCCTTGAGAATGAGTCAATAGCGAATGTAAAAGAGATTTGGAGATGGATGGAAATGCTAATGTATGATAGAGAGGTTGTTATGTTAGTTAGAACTACAAATTTCTTAGACATAGATGTGCAAATGAGTTGTCATGGAATATGCTCTCAATGTGATGTGATATGATGATGTGTATAATGACCTGGGATTATTTATTTGAATACATGACCTAGACTGGCACACATATTGATGGCTAACAATCATGTTGAGGACTTTGGGTCAGTAAATGCAAACTTCTAAAATTTGGAAGAGGTAGATGGGATCATAACTATGGTTCTATCTAAGAATATACTTGTTGGTGCAATTTATTTCATTGCAAGAAGGCTCTAAAATTTGTATCAAAGACGTTCTAATAGAGTACTAGGGCATAACGGAGTGTTAGAATGGGTCTTGGGCCATTCATGTGTACACTAGAAGAGCCCAAGAATGTGCTAGAAATATTTACTAAAGTTGTTGACATAAAGAGACATGAAACAAGAAAAGAAAATTATAAGGGCATTTTATTTTCTACCCTACAAAAGGATAACATTTATGTCATAAAAAAAATTGACTTTTACTTGTTTAAGTTATATGATTTTGTACTCATAAATCATTTTGTTAAAAAAATGATGTACTATTTTTGTTCATAATTGTTTTTCTAGAAAAAAATCTTAGTGTTTTATAAATGGGCCATTATCCCACCCATACAAATAAAAATCCAACAATAAACTACACACAAAACACACACTGGTGTAGCAAAGAAAAGCATAAGAAAGCTAAAACTCAAGCCTTGCTAGATCTATTACGAGATCTTAGAACCATATGACCAACCTCAAGATTACTTATTAGTTTTTATCTTCATGTTTCTTTCTTCAATTCAACCTTTAGCATCCTTATCCTCCTCATACTCTAATGAAATTGATGGAGAAAGGAGATTGATTTATCACATCTAATATTGATTCAACAACATGCT
Organism: Sequoiadendron giganteum; assembly: GCA_007115665.2. Taxonomy (NCBI): domain Eukaryota; kingdom Viridiplantae; phylum Streptophyta; class Pinopsida; order Cupressales; family Cupressaceae; genus Sequoiadendron; species Sequoiadendron giganteum. Next base: position 377,968,239 of record CM021105.1, read on the forward strand.
CGCACCAATACCCCATTCCTTAGTTGGTGATAATAAAGAGAACCACAAAGTTTTGGATTATGTATTAGGTAGGAGTCTTGGAAGAAACATGCATTTGCTCTTTACTATTAAGCCTCGAGCTTGCCAACTTGTTGCATAATTTTCTCACTTTTCTCTTGTTGAACACAACCTCCACCACCTTATATTTACCTTTTTCTATCACTACATCAACCACCTTTACCTTATGTTGCCCTTTTTCTTCCTCTATTACCTTCTCACCCCCAATCATAGTAGGGGCGAAGCATATAATATTTTAAAACCTAAGAGTTGGTGGATGGAGAAAAGCCTTATACTTTGGTTATTCCTTGAGGCAATAAATATTCTAAGGTTAATTAAATATTCCAAAAGAATAATTTGAGTTGATTGATGAAGGAAAAGTTATGTGTTTGATAAAGAGATAGGAAAATCATGCTCCTTTCCACCATATATCTTGTTTATTCAAGGTATTCTTTGTTTCTTTACATTTAAATGCAATATGACCAACTTGAAAATATTTTCTACACCAAAAAGGAATGTTCTCGTAATCTAGCCCTTGCTTTTGTATCTTATTCTCAACCTTCATCCATACTTCATCAGGAATCCCTTTAACTATATCTAATCCTACCAATTTTTAGCCAAGGTTGAGTGAATCAAACCATTTATTTTTTTATCTAATTTCAAAAATATGCCTAAAACGTTACCTATACGTTAGAAGCAATAATTAACCCATAATTATAAGGGGATATATGATAGTCTTACTCATATTGACATGATTTAAAATGACTCAATCATCAATTTGAAACCTTGAAACCAAGGTTTAACCAATAAAATAAATTTATCCTAGTACTAAGGCTCAAATTTTGAAATATAAGATTTATCTTCTATAAATTGACAAATAAGCATGAAAAAACCTTAATCAATAGGATAAATTTTAATTACATATGTAATTTTAAACCACCAAGATTTGGTTATCCACATATGTAAATCAACAAGACTAGGCCAAAGATTACTTAATTTACATATCAATCCTTTCTCAAAATTTATTTTCTCCTCATACAACACGTCTTTTCTAAAAGATAGGATAAGATGCATCCATGTGAAAGGAACAATGTTCATTCACTATATCGACAAACCCAAATCCTCCTCTATTGCATTCTTTAAAGATTCATGGATAGCCTCACATTTAAACAAATGTTTGTCCTTTACTAGTGTAGAGGAGGAGATTTTCTACCCTCAAGACGACGAGGTCTCAAGGAGAAAATGGCCCTCAACTACCTTAAAGATCAAATCTCAAGTGATGGGATGACAATGAAAGGTGTGTGTTTATGTTTTATGAATAATTAAAAGGTGAGAGTTGCAGAAACCAAGAGAGTGGGTCAGAAAAGGTCTTCTGGAAAAACTGACAAGCTCTCACCCCAAGGATGAAAACACGGTACGTGGATGTCTTCGCAATAAGTTGGTGTCTCGTATGGACTGAAAACTAAGACTATCCAAAAATCAACTAAGTGCCTACTAACAATTATGTTTGCTAGGAACTTTGAGAATGTGAAAATAACAAAAAATAATAGAAATGAAAATAACTTAAACTAAATGAAATTAAAGTGATAAAGTGAGAGAAGAAGGGAAGAAATCACTCATGAGAAGTTGAAACAAATGAAGCCTTCGGCAAAGAGATGTCTTCAATACCTACACACATAAGACCAAGGAAAATGTTTGGGTTGTTTAGGGGCTTGCCTTAGTCAAACCCCTACTTCAATGTTTCTACCTCCATGAATAGCCAAATGAGATAGAAATAAATGAAATAGACATGATAGAAGGAGGAATAAATACGCTAGAATAACATGCTAACTAAATTAAACACTAATGCAATAAACAAGTCACAGTTACCCTCCTTTAGCAAGATAGGAATGTTGAAAGAAAGTGACTACAATCTCCAAGCTTGAGATAACAACATAGAGTGTCATGTGAGAGAAATAAAACATAATGAAGATGGTAGAATGAAGTTATTGTGATGGAGGAATAGCAAGAGAGATTGAGAAAAGAGTGAATGAGAATGAAAGATTGATCGAAAGAATGAGATTGATAGAATGAATGCCAAAATGGAGTGTTTTTGGAGGGTATAAGAATGCAAGGGCCATACAAACACATTGATGAGCTAGAAAAGGTGTTACATTCGTTGGTAGGTGGGAAATGTAACATCTCAATGGCTACTACAGTCAGTAATCTATTTGGGATGTATGCATGGCGTGTAGACGCCTATGCAATGCATATTCATCCGCAATATAAGTCCACCTTAATGATTGGGAATGAACAAGTTACGGATTGAATTAAGGTTAGATAAAATAAATATTGCATTATTGTCTTTAATTTATCTAAAGGGGAGGATCATGTGATGTGAAATTGCATAGGATGCAATTTATGACATTACAACTAGTCACTATCCACTCATCTTCAAAATACATAAACCATCTCTAAATGAATCATCCACCCCTTGTTTACTAGGTGTCACCAAGACCACAAGGACTTTGAAAACTAAATAAAATATATTAAAACAATGGCCACAAGAACTCTTCCAATTCTTGTTGCCTACAACCTATGAAAGAAAACAAACAATCACCAAATTATAACTACTCCTACACTAAAGCTACCCCATCAGGAATTTAAGTGGCCAAAAATGAATATGAAAAAAACACACACTATCAAAATAATAACCAAGAAAACCTAACTCCCAAAAAGAGTAAAATATCCACAAAAGGTAAAATAAATGAAGAGTCACATTTAGGCAAGTTTGAGTTGTCTAAAAATAATATAATCCTTAAATCTATCATTGACTAGAGAAGTCAAAAAATAAATTAGAAAGTAAATCAAGAAATTGTGGTAGCTACCTAAAATATTTGACCCCACTACCAACTTGGTTGGAAAAAGATAAAAAGTGCTTCCAAATCAATAAATCTCACACTAGATTGTCTTTTACCCACTTTCATAGTTAATAATTGCTAGAATATTAACATGTTATTTCACAAGTATTATTTTTAAATTAGCATTAATTTATGAGCCAACGTTTTATGCAACATAGTGTGTCACAACCATAAAACACAAGGGGTTATCAATAAAATATCTTAATATATCACACACACAATTTTGAAGCATCGTATACAACTCTTGTACAACATCATATAAACCTTTCTATTTGCGAATACAACAATGTGATTTAAACTCAACCATGTAACCATTTATGTGGTAGCCTCATTTGCAAAAGACATACATTTAGTAGTTGAAGCTCTAGGCATAAATACTTAAAACAATATGCATAGTCCTCATATACCTAAATTGTATAGGTAGAATAAATTACATTGTTCCTATACTATAAATATACAAGTACAAAAATAGGAAAATATGCAATTATTAAGTAACAATACATCAGTCCTATAGTAGAAAATACTCAATCCTTATAATATAAAACATATGGATTTTGTGGTAGAAAAATATACTCCCTATAGCAAAAAGCATATAGGTTCTATAACAAAAAAAATGCAATCTTCCTATAGCTAAATGCACATAATCATTATGTAGTGGCATACACAAAATGCTCCTATAGATAAATACACAATCATCATGTAGCAACATACACATGGTCCTCTTGTAGTTAAATACGCACAATAATCCTTTGGTAGAATACACCTAATCCTCTTGTAGTTGAATACACACAATCGTCCTATAGTAGCATACATATATTCCTCATGTATAACATATTTTAAACATGTTAAACTATCATGTAACAACTTAGAAATTGTTTTTAGTAACCCATAAATATCATATAACATTGTTACAAGTGAATTAAACGCATAATAACCCTATAACATTCCTATAACAACCTTTAGTAATGCAAGTTGACAAAGGCTACAAACAAAAAAAGAAAAAAGAAAAACTATAAATATTTTGGGTAATGCAGGATTGCTTGTGGACCTAAATGATCTTATATCACATTCTCAACTATTTCCTTTGTCAGATTCAATTCTTTAGGGTTTGTAAAGGTATGGACATGTTTTGAAAAGCTCCTTATCACCTTTTGCACCAACATTAAGTTTGGAATATTGTAAAAAGTTTTATTATTTTACATAGTTATTTTTTATTTATATATGATTATTAAAATATATTGAATATATTATGTCAAAAATATTTTACAGAAACAAAATCATATATGATATTGTGTTATGTTTGTAAATTGAACATGATTAGAAACATGTAATTTATATCATGTGAAAATAATCACTCTTGTATAAATTATATGAGGCATGATTGCTAAACTAATAATATCATTAATAATAAAGAGAAGGATGCAAATACATCAATATAAACTTTCATCCTAAATTCATGTTTCCATGTTAATAAAAAAATTGGGATAGATAATGTCTTGAACCAATTATTGCATATATAATATGTAATATTAAGTGAAGACTTCTAAATGACACTTGAATTTACCCTGGCACTCTAAATTATTCTATACATTAGCATATCCTAAAGGAATGAATATCATTTATTAAGTTTAAGTCTCGCCTAAGGTGCATAGAATATTTACAGTGCTTAAATTTATGTCAAATGTAGGATATGGGGATTCTTTTCATAATACAATCATTCTTCTTACTCATGTGTAATCATGACACACAAATATACAAATATAAATAAAGGCAAATATTATGAACACAAAAATGTGAATCTTAATTAACATATTACAAAAAATACTAGATAACCACCCTTGCCCAGGGGGCATATGAGTACACCAAGCTACCTCCTATGGTTTATTCATCCCTATACCTATGCAATATAATAAAGGATACCATTAGATACTATTTGTCTAATACATGTGAAGGGGGCATGCTTATATAGTGCATGACCCACCCATATATGTTAAGTGAATCCCAAGATCTACATAATTGCCAAGGCACAAATATTAGTTAAATACACCATTTTTAAGTATAAAGGGTATGTGCACATTACATGTTCTTAGTATGTGTACCCACATGTGCACACAATAACCCTTATCCCCTAAGTTTTCTTGAATAAGACATGACTAAGAATTATGGTAGATATTATATTTGTATGGATGTATGTGTGTCTCAACAACTTATTTCCTTTCAATTACAAAATCCTTAGGGATAAGGATTAGGGACCACAAATCTAAAAAAATGTTAGATGTTGTTTTCCAATAGGAATTGCTTCAATGATTTAACAATTTTTTAATAAATGTTGTCATGATAGAATTTCAAAGTATATACTGAGGTTAATTACTAAAGATATGGCATTAGAAAGTTAATAAAAATTGAGTTCAAATTTTAACAAACTAAGAATTCAAAAATGATTGGATGAGTTTGACCTCAAATGTCTTAGAAATTACAAATAAAATCATTTAAAATATTTGAATGTCTAATAGTCTATAAGAAAAAATAAGATTTAATTAGATTTGTGTTATACATCCTCTCAACAAACTATATACAAGGATGAAAGTAAGCCTAGATTATCTATCCAAAGGAGCTTAAATCAAAGAAAAAGTTGCTTCTTTGTGTAATTTGTTTCTCCCTCCAATAATTTATATTGTTAATTTGCTCATATTTTATTTTCTTATCTTCAAAGATTGCTAAAACTAAAGTTGATACTTAAGATCCATAGACCTAATCTAAATGTTATTGTAAGTTAGAAATTGCACAATGAAATGTTTCTCTAGTTTGGTCACTCCTATGCTACAAAAATATATCCTATATATTATTTATTAGGTGTTGTGTGTCTATCTATCCTCCACCTAAGCTTATGAGGTAGTTGTAGAGCTTCACTCTATGTTCACCCTTTTAGGATGAAATTTAATCAACAATCTATGTTTTCATCCTTTTCCTCTAACCAACCAGTTTTCTTCTCTTTTGCCTTAGTTATTCATTAGTTGTAAAATGTTACATGGTTTTCCAAATTACATTTCAACTTTTGATACAAATTACAAGATTTTCTAGTGGCTCTACAAATTTTCTTTTTCCCATGGCATCAATAGTAGATCCACACCATTAATCACCTCAAAGATCAATGACCACTCTAATAGAAAATTATTGTCAATATTACACTTCTTTTTTATTGCACTATTGATTAAAGATGGTATAATGGCTCGAGCAGGCTCCATAGTAATGAAGATCATAAAATAAATATCTTGATGAAGCAAAATTGTTAATCTCACCTAGAGGATCAAATGGTTGACTTGCAATATTTTGAAGTTATCAATTTGACAACTTTAAATTGATACTATTGGATGAAACTCGATGATTCAGCTAAGCTAGTAAGCCTAACTCCATTAATATTCTTTTGTAGATATGAAGGAATAAAGAAAATAAAACCTATACTATTTGATATGTGTCACATCAGTGATTCTAAAAAATATTGTCAATCTAGTTGCACCATTGGCCAAAGGTGACACGATGGATAAAGTGGGTCCCCTCATTTTGATAAGAGTCAAGAAGTATAAAATGGAGTCCTAATGAAGTAAAATCATTGATCATCTTGAGGATCAATTATATGCATAATATTTCAAGGTTTTTAGAATGATAGCTCAAGGATATTACTCTATTGGTTAAAAATGAACATATATCAACTAGTGGTGGAACTTATTTCAAAAGAGTTCTTAAAGATACAATACCATGACAAGGACATACAATATCTTATTGCTTCCTATTCAAGGCATCAAATATGTACAAGGTAGATGGATTCCTCAATTTCATCTAATATGGGTAAAATGGGACTCATTTGATGGTTGCATAAAGAGATATTGAAGGACCATATGCCAAGTGTTTCATAAAAAACCATCATTTAAAGGACCAATTTGTGATCAATACATAGATTCCTTGCGTCTAGTCTCCAAATTTTGAAGTTTTGGTGTTCTATTCTTCATATGAAATGTTATACATCTTCATGTAAAAGAGATTTTTGGAAGAGAAGAGAAAAAAGATACATTTATTTTTTATAATCGTCTTTAAGGCAAGATATTGTATTTCATATAGTTGATTGAGCCAATTACAACTATGCAAGTCTAGTTTTTCATACTTTGTTCAAAGAAAACTAATATCTATAATTATCTCTTGTTGTGCCTATCTATGCAATTTTTCTCTATTATTCTATCATTATTTTAATTATGATGTCATTCTAAGCCTTAGTTTTCTCATTCAAAATTATATACTCTATAAATGAGATTAAAATTGTGCATTATTGTAACCCTTTATTTTCACTATGTCATTTATTTTAAATGATATGAACCTTCTATAAATTTCAAATGGTAAAAGTAAAATATTTTGGTTGGCATTCCATCTAGTAGCTTAGAATTTTTTTAGTATATTTTTTTCCCTTTCTTTTCAATTATAATTATAATTCATTAAATATTATAAGAAGAATGAGATTTTCGATTGGGAGGTTATATTGCACATTGTGTCTCATGTTTACAATATTTCCCATGTTGATATAGAGGCACACAAAAGTTTAAATTTGAATAGCAATTATAGTATTTTTATTGACATATATTTTTCATCATTTGATTAATGCTCATATATGTATGATCATTATATTTATAAATGAGATTAATTAGTATAAGATGGTGTTATAGCTTCCCTCATATATTATCTATCCACATGTACACTCTTAATATTTTTTTCATATAATTATTGATTTCTTTGTTAATACTGTGTACTTTTAAAATGATACTCTTGTAACGGTGAAAATTATATCTTTATACAATTATCCCTCATGTTTTGAACCTATGATAATTAGGGCACTCTTTATGCACAATAGTGTGCAAATTGTTTTATTTTTATTTGGAAGCTAGTAATAAACTCTATCCTAGCTTTATTTCATTTGTACACACAAGAGTTCAAAATCATCCACTAAATCCTCTATTTGCAACCCCAATTCATATCTTTAGCTGCATAATTGACTTAGGTCACTTTTGGGTACATAGATTTGTACCCCAAACTTTTAGATTTAAATTTTGTATATTAGGTCCATGTTTCCCTCCCTTATTAGCCATTATGAATTAATTAATGTGTGTAAATTATTTTTTATGTAATATTATGGTGGTGTATTTAAGGATAACTTTTATTTGTTTGAATAATCTAGGATAAATTTAGGATTTGTTGAGAATGTCTAATAATCAACTATAAAATGATACGTATTACATTAGGATTACATCAACCTCCTAGTATCGTATTACATTATTTCCCATTATCTTTGATCCTTGTTCAACATCATTAAACTTACTCACCCAGTGAATTGGACAAAGGAGAACAAATCTTTGTCTAGAAATTTCATAAATGGTGTCCATCAACACCATTTGTCTAGACATGGGTATAAAAAGTTGAGCAGAAAATGTTTTAGTCGTCAAAATTTTATCAAATTATATCTATATTTAAACTTTAAATTCAAATTTCAAGTTCAATTTTGCAATATAAAATTCACTTGCACACATGTGGTTATTAGATCCATAAGTGCATTCTTAAACTTAACAATCGACCAAAAAAATGAGGCCATCATTTGATAGGTCCAAATTTCTTGGTATAGTAATGAATCAATTCGTGATAGTTATGTCAATATTCTATCTATTTGATTAAGATTTGTGCACCTTTTGATTATTTTATTTTATTTCTACATTGAGTATTATTATTTGTAATTATTTAATTATTTGCTCTAGGATATATATGTGAGGGTTTATTTTCCCTTATATAAGTGGCGATTTCAATGTGATTTCATAACCTAGTGTCTATCATTCTTTCATCAAGGTTTAATAAATCTAATTTTCTACTTGTATCTATTTTATACTATATATAATTAGGGTATGGATCTACCTTTGTTCATGTATCATCAACTTATCTTTATTAGGTTTGGGCTTATATTGCTTGATCTCTTTATGACCCCTTACACCCACCTATGGTTTGGGTTTCATTGATGCATCATCCACTATGGATTCTCATAGACCATCATCTTTGTCTAATATATATGCATGCCTTAATTTTTATATCTTCTTATATTTTGTGGCATTTGATCCTTTTAGCCTTGATTCTCTCATGACTTTTTTAGGTTATGGATAAGGATGTATTTACTATAGAAGTTTATTTTATAGTGTCTATGATTTTTCCTCCTTTGTAGGATTAATTGGCACTTTTCCGTCTCTCTTGAATACACTCAATTTACTTCTTTGTGAGATTTATTTTGACCATTCCTTCCCTACATGACTATTGATAATGATGCATACTAGGATGTTTTAACTCTAGGTAGTTTTCTCTCACATTATTTGATTTACATGATGATGATACACCTTGTGTGATGGATACATATTTTGACGTGTTTTCTTCTCTATTATTTTTTCACAATGATCTACTTGTTGATCATATTTATTTTACATCTTATGTTTGTTCTATAGATTCTCTTAATAGTATTTTACCTAATGATGCATTACGTGATTAGAGCATGTATTATGATGTTAGGTTATTATTTGCACAACCTTTTCATACAATTATTTGGCATACGACTATCTATGGCATTGGGTGTTGCTACAAATGCTCAAGTAAATGATAGACATTAGAGGCATCAATGCCACAATAAATGTCATCATACATATGCAACACTTAGTGGAAACTACATTATTTTAAACACCATGATTTGGTTATGACACTCAATAACATTGAATTCATGCAACCATACATGTTGGACACAGGGAATGGTACATAGTTATCAATCCTCCTTGTAATTCATGTATACATACAAACACCACACTACTTGTGATGTTAGAGAAAAACTAATAGATAGATATTATAATTATCTATAAATATTTTTATCCAATTCATTCTTATTTTGAATAGAAATGGCATACATTTACCATAATCCTTTTACACTTTGAATGTGTATTTCATTTGATTATTTGTGTTATTTGCTTACACATTGTGTAATATTGTTTATTATTATCCAAATACATAATGATCCCTCAAACCACTTGGAATCATATAATTAGTATTCAAGCTCACTTTTTATGCTAGTAAAAATGTACACACAACATCAAAAGGAGGGTTATACAGTTAGTTCAAATTCAAAGTATTTGAATCAATACTAAAAACAAAGTAAAATGGCTAATCAAAACATACCCAAGGTTATATTATAGGTTTAGAGAAGGATTCATGGATCTTTGGAGATGCAATACCAAGAAATCTTTGGATAATTTTATAACTTTTCATGTGTTAACTCAAAATAGTATTGCAATACCCTAGATGATATATTCCCACACGACATTACAATCCTTTCAAGTATAATTCAATTCAGATATTTCTACATTTTAAGGTACAATTGATGCCATTGTATTGACTACTTGGATCAATAACTAAATTCATTGTTGTCCATCAAAAATTTTACTAATGTTGAGAATTTTTACTTCATAATTTTAAAATGTTAATTTCAATGTTCCGCCAGTGGCAAACACTCAAAACACAAAATGGTAGTGATCATCATTCTATTCAAACCAAGGATTCCTTTATGAGTGTTGTATAGGAGGCCATTACCCTCTTAGACATTATAAAAATGAATATAAGAAACTCCAATAGTTGCAATAGCATAAGGAGAAATTGGTAGAATATTACACTAATGAATAATATGACTACTCTATGTGCCTGCACGAGAACATTCTATAGAAACAAAAAGTGATCAAGTAGACTAGTGAGTTTCTACCTTATATTCACACAAAAATAGAGGTTTTGAATTTGAATACTTGTGTCAGGTATTATGTAATTCATCTAAGATCAAATCTAACCTAAATCTTAAGAAAAATATTCCCTACTCAAGAGTAATTTTATGCGAGAAAGTATATTCAAGGCTTATACACATAAAAAAAATTACCTTACACAAAAGTAGCCTCAAAAATCCAATTTGATTATAAAAATCAGTAGATATCACACAATGTCTACACTAGACAGAAAAAAAGATAAGAAGCTATAAAAAAATTGGCCAATGGTGCCATCACTTATCCACCAAATCTCATAGCAATGTCAAGTATTGTACAACAATATAGTTACAAAATCCACATCAAATCCTAAGAAAGTCAAGAATATTGATCAAGAGTGACACCTTAACACTAATGTTCTTACAAATTACAATTTAAAAGAAATCAATAATCTCTTCCACATGATTTTATTGATCAATGGAAAACTATTTCATGTCATCATTAATAGTGGTAGTCAAAAGAGCATCATCACACATGATGTGGTCAAGTGCCTAGGTCTTTCCATCATTGTGCATCTAAATCCGTGTTCAAAATATTTACAAGGAAAGAATATTCAAACAATTTTGTAATGTCCTTTAAATTATTTAGTCAAACCCATGTATGAAATTATCATTTATGAAGTTTCACCTATGGAAATATATGAAACTTTACTTGGAAGACCATATGTGGAAAAAAGATGGTATTTATCAAGAAAAATTGTGACAATAAAATATTCACTCTAGAAAGTGATACTTAAACTTATACGAGTCATAAAAATAGGAAAAATAAAATTCAATCTTTATAAATAGTGTTGTAATATCATTGTCCATACACAAAAAATGTGTTTCTCATGGTCTATCTAAAGGTACCTATGTTGACAATTAAGTGGGAACTAGTAATGCACAAGACTACACCAACACCATTGTAACAACAACAAATCAGTAAGGTATTACAACAATACAAGGACATCTTCAAGGAACACAAGGGTGTTCCAACACATAATAGAGTGCAAAACATGATCAGATTTGATCTCAAATCCCCTCTCCTAGATTATCCTTTGTATAATTGATTTATTTAAGATAATGATGAAGTTTGATGTTGAATCCAAGAGTTGATCTAGATCGAGGAAATATTTTTCGTAACTCTTCTACAAGCAACAAACTAATGGTACTTGTGTAAAATAAGGATGACATGTGGTTCCTTTTCATCAAATATCACACACTTAACAAGATTATGATGAAGAGTATATATCTTATATCATGCATTAATAAAATTTTATATTAATTTTATGGTATATAATACTTCATTGAGATATACCTTAAATCAATATATATCAAGTATCGATTCAAAGTAAAAATATTTGAAAAAATATTATATTTAAACTTAAGAGGGATTGTATAGTTTGAAAAAAAAATTAAACTAAAGAGGGATTGTACAAATAGATGGTCATGTATTTTAGCCTAACCAATATGCTAGAAATATTCAAGTGTTTGATGTTGAATTAGATGGTATTCCCATCTTTAATAATACTTGGGAGGAACATTTCAAGCATGTATAATACGTAATGGACACCAAGAACCAACACAAGATACAACACAATCTCAACAAGTTCACTTTCAACACCATGTAGAACAAGTACCTATTATACAACATTAACCACTCTATCATCCATGACAACTTAGAAAAGATCTAGGAGATTCAAGATTGGTTGACACTGCACATCATAAACTTGTGCAACTTTATTAAACTCACTAATATCTACCATATGTTTGTTCTTATATTTTCTTGCATAATATCCTTACTCAATCTAATAATGTGTACCAAGATAACATTCTCTTAGATTTGTGATTAATAATATGCCTTAGAGGAGATTGAGTAGTGTCTCTACATAACTTTAATTTTGTAATGCTTGGCATTGTATGTTCCTTTAAAATTTAGACCAATGCACTTGATTATAGACTATGGTACAATACTCACATAATATTGGAACCCGATTGTGTATCATTCAAAAATATTTAGCAACATGGTGTTTATAATAGTACTTCACCCATAAAAAAGAGTTGTCTGATACTATACAAGTTATCAAGTAGTGGTGCCTACTAATAATAAAATGAAAACCTAAGGTCTAGATTGATTATGACAAATAATTAACCCCAAGACATTCTAATACAAAGGGAATCATAAATAATGTGATAAATAATGTATACACAAAGTGAAACTTCAAACAATCTTATAAATTTATTGATAGCCTAAGATAGAATTGCACATATATTCTTTTTATATTATGAAATATTTACTACAAGCATAGATATATGCATCACATATGATTGGGTAGCTTCTCCTACACACATAGACACCTATGTCCATTTCCATATCCTATTATGCAGTACATATAGGTACATGAATACATAGAGAAAAAAATTCCTCACCCTTAATCTATCCCTTGGATGTGTTACTAGGATATTGAAGGTGTCACACTTATATTTATTTAAGTTTATATCTTTATATTGTGTAAGTTTAATTGCTACCAATCATTTATGCCTTAGTGTATTTTCACCATTAGCCTCCACTAGGTCACCCTTTTTCAACCTAATGGATAGTGGTGTGGTTTACCTTTCCAACATCCTTATGAGGCCTAAACCATTGTATTTCCCTCGAGATATCCTCCTATGTATTTTTTTGTATTCTAGAGTACAGTATATGTTTATGGGTGACCTTTATCTACTCATATTTAGTATCCCAATTCTTTGCCATATTCTAAACTTTCTACTTCATAGTTGGAATCTTTGTATACCCTCTATCTATAATTACTGTAGTGTCAGAAAATGTATGAGCCTTTACATTTTCACACTATGTTTGGGTCCCTTAATTAATTGGACTTAATTAAGCCTCTAATCGGCCCAATTATGCATCTACAAGCCTAATTAATTATAATTTCTGAAAGGGGAATTAGTATTTAATTAATGCAATTATCATTTTTAACACCCCAAAATGAATAGGAACTAGCAATTTAGGTCAGGACCCATTCACCCTTGCGCGAATGGGTCTCCTTTAGTTGCCAAATTCAAAATTTTAATATATTTTTGGTGACCTTTTTATGATCCAAATTCAAATTTCAAATTTCGGCTTGTAATGTTTAATTTTCGAGAAATTAGAAAATTGCCTATAAATATAAGGTATTTTTATCAAAAGAAATCCTAGAAGCATTAAGGAAACTTTCATAAGAGCTAAGATTATTATCAAAGGTGTTCAAGGGAAAAATTCTTAGTCATTTGTTGCAGCATTCAAGATCTCAAGCATCATGTCAAAGTTACCTTCATGCATGCATGTTTTTGGAGCTAACATTGTGATGTAGTTTCAAGCATTCAAGCCAAGATTCAAGCATCAAGATCAACATCCAATCAAGCCATTCATGCAAGATCAAGACCTTGGAAAGATGTGTTAAGTTTCAATCCTTCAAGGTTTTGGTGAGTTGCAACATAGCATTGTTCATTCATCATTCCTTCCATTCATGTTTCATTTCATTTCAAGGTTTAATTACCAAAATGGGATTTGACCAAGGCAAAACCCATTCACCAAAAACAAATAATTTTTCCCTCTTGTGTGTGTTGCAAATCTTAGGTTGAAGAAGGATTTAAGATTGATCAAAAGTGCAATTTTGCAAAGTTGCAAAGTTGTTAACATTGTCATCAAGCCACGAAAACTCTTTCAGAATTTAATTCCAAATTTTCAACTGTGAGACCTAGAGGAATTGGGAGTGCAGATCCAGGAGCAGAGGATTGTGAAAGCAGATTTTGAGCCCCTAAATCAAGACCCATTCACCCTAGGGTGAATATGTCCTAGGAGGACACTTAGCAAAGGCTTCTGGTGACAAGTGCATAAATTCATAACCTTCTCAGATCTTCTGGAAATTTTTGGATTCTGTCAAATTAAGGTTTTAAATTAATGATTCATGTGTTACATTGCATAATTGCATTCATTTGGTCTTTTTTATTCATCTCCCAAAATTTCATTTCAAGATGATTTACCCCGTCCTCTGTCATAAGGAAAACAAGATTTCTATTAAGATTGACTCACCTAAGAGTTGGAAAATAATCTTGCCCTAGGGGATCTCTTTTTCCTAATGAAACAAGGAAGATAGGTTCATCATACCCCCATTTCACATTCCATTTTTGAATCACCTATTTTCCCTCTATTTCAATTATTAGGGTAGTTAATTCCACCAATGTAGTAATAACTTGTACTTCTTGAAGAGTCTTGGATAATAAAGCTAAGTATGCATTCACTGCCCACCCTAACTCCTTCATTTGTGTTACTATCCTCATTCTTCATTCACTTGGATGGGTATGTTTATGGAGATTTTGGAGTTTTTGTCAATGTGATCCATCTAAATTTTCTAAAAAGTTGTGTTTTCGTGTCTTCGTTAAGTGACATATGTATTTCTCTTCCATTACCATGTAGTATTGATTCCTCTTCAAATGCATTAAAAATATCATTATTCTTCACAAACCATGTAATATCCAATATGATGTTAAATATTTCTTTTGATACTTTATACATATCAATGACTTCAAAATTAAATTTTATCTTTGTACCAGTGAAAAATATATCATAGGGTGTTTTATGCAATTATGGTTTTCCAAACATCTTCCAATTTTTTTAGGCATGATACTTATATTTGCTTCTAAGTCCAGTAAATATTTTTTAACTATTATGTCATTTACTTTGGCATCCAATAGTATTGATTGATGTTTCCATATCTATTGGATTTTGACATATTTAATATGAGGCTTCTTATGTTATTTGCCTTTTTTATTCCAATACTTAAAATTGCTTGAGTTTATGCAATAAATTTTCTTCTATTAAATTGGTCATCTCTTTTAGATTTTGGTCTTCTCTTTCTAAAACATATCCTTTTTCTATTATCTTCTTTTGATGTAGTTTTTCTATCATATTTTTATATTTTTGGACTACCAAGTCATTGCCATTTTTATTAGGATATTCATTTTCTTCCACACTCTCATCTTCCTCTTCAATCACCTTCTCATTATTATTTGTATCTATCTATTTTTAGGTCATAACTTCTACTTTATTTTATTTTTTCTTAAAAATTAAATAGCCTCTTTCTTTTTTTTCTTTTTTTCTTTGTTGATACTCTATTTATAGCTATTGTTCTTCTATGATAGAAGGTTTCCAAATTCATGTATAGGTTATAACGTTTTTATGACATCTCCTAGTGTTATGCCCTTTATTGTTTGGGATTTTCATTGCATGGTGCTTTAGGAATTGGAAATTCTTCACTTTCAATCCCTTGCATTGGTCCATTCTTGTAAAATTATGCAACCTTAGGATAACTAAAAATATTGTGTTAATTGTCACCACAAAATCTGTCTTATTTTTTCCTCTTTTTCACCTTATACACTCATTAGCATAATGATTTGAATTACCATAATAATACCAAGTCTATTTTTGGAATCTTCCTTTAATTTAACCATCTCTATAATTGTTGTTGTGATAGTCACCTCTACCATAACCCTACAAATTATCATTGTTATAGCTAGTAGAAGACCCATCATTTTATATTTAGGGTATTGCATGGTTCACATTGTTAATTCTTCATTGACCACTTCTCCATGTCGAATCTCGGTACTCATGTGTTGGATATCCATTTAAGTAACCTATGACCAATCCTTATGTGGTGGCCATGCCTTTATCAATAAAGGATTCTTCTCTATTCACTCCTCTAACCAATGGTTCATCATATTCTTCAAATATTATAGGGAAATAATCAATTAGATATCTATCCCATTATTTTTACATAAAACAATAACAACTTGCTATTATTTTAAGAGATTTATAAAATTTAAAATTGGTTGAAACAATGGGCTTATCCTCCAAAAACAAAGGAGTCTCAAGGTGAAATTCATGTACCAAAACATAAATGATGATACAAAGAAAGAGAAAAACATAAAAGGAAAAGCATTATAAATTATATAATTTCATGTATAAAGATAATTTAGAAACCAAAGAAAGAACTTATGGTACATCAAATTCCTATCATTCTTCCACAACCACAAGTAAATAAGCAATAAATTTGGGTAAGAAAATAAATACCTACTATGACACTAGTAGATCATGTGTTTGCACTCGGCATGAAGAAATATAAAGAAGAGACACGTGTAATAGAAAAGGAAAACAAAGAAGAAGAGTAAATACACAAAGACAAATTTGATGAATTTTGTTGGGATGGTTATGTTTTTTTAGATAGTGATCTTCTAGAGGTGAAGGTTGAACCTCCAAAAAAAATTCAATGATTCATGAGCATCCACATAGCATACATAAATATATACCTATAATTTAAGTTCTTATTTTGTCTTTTCACATCCTCAATACTTTCAAATCTTATCCTTTTTTATCATGTATTATTTGTCATGTTTCTCATGGCGATTTCACCTTTTATATTTATTCATATGTTTAATTTCCTTGACTTGGGGGAAATTTGCTTCTTCCCCTTTTATTTGCTTGATACATTTTCTCTTTTGCTTGTTGACATCTTCCTTATTTCATATGCATTGTTTACCCTTAACTTTGATTGCTATTTTTTATTCTAGTTACTCATTTCCTCTTATTTTACCTATCTCACCTTGTGGATTCTTATTCTCGCTTTATATTTTGAGCATATATACTCATACTTTTATGATGTTCACTTATCACTTAGATTTCTCATATTTCCTTATAACTTCATGTTACATGTTTTTATACTTATTATGATGCTTGTCTTGTGATCCTTATGTTTTTCCATATATGTTTTTGAAAAGTTAAGCAGCATTTACAGGGCATCGTACCCTTCACAACAAGCCACTAGGGCCAAAAAGGAACAAGATTAAACAATAAACATAAAGTAAATAAAAGAAGAAACAGCCCACAGGCAACACAGTGACCACAGAGAAACAACCGACAGACAGGCACAAGGAACAACTAATTGGTGTTGTCCTAGTTTTTAATCAGGAGGTCCATCACCTCATCACCCACCCACTCTTTGTTCTCCTGGTTGTTGTTTCCCTCCAACTCCTCTTTTATTGCATTAGATAGAGTGATTGTGACGAAGTGGCCCAACTTCATGGTGAAGCGGGTTAACCCCCAGAACCTTTTGTCGAGAGTGTCCATTCTCTTCACCACATCGCAAGACTCCACCCCAATGTCCATAGTCCCCTGAACCTCTCCAGGCTCATCAACTAGGGGATGCAAAGAGTGAGAGGCAGAGCCATCAATAGGAATCTTACTATCCACTGGAGTAAACTGGGGCCTGTGCACATTTTCTTCCTCCTTATCTTCAGTTTCTTCTTCCTTGTACCCTTTGTTGTTAGACTGCTCCTCCTCAGAGTTCAATAATCAACCTCCTTTTGTTGTTCTTAGCAAGCCTCCCGAATCTCCTCCTAACATTTTCCCCACAAGTCATCTTAGTGGTCCCCACAACCGTATCACCTCTGGAGTCTTTCTTTATAGCATTCTTACCCTTTCCAACCTTAGCTGTCGGGGCCAACATGCCTTTCTCCTTGCCTTTTTTTGCAAAGGTGGCCTTGTAGGCCGAGTCTGCCTGAGTAGATTTTAATTCACAAAGACCTTCAGCTGCACTGGCATGGGCCTTGCTCAGACCACCCTTAAGTTTCTTGGTGGTTATCTTGGCTTTAGGATTCTCCACAATGCCCAAATTGGATTTCCTAGGAGGGCTTTTAGACTCGGTTGGGGAAATATGCACAGTTGAAAGGGGTTTAATGTTCTAACTATGGACAACCGTGATAGCTTTAGGAGGAAAAAGAGCCAGATGAAAGTGATATAGTCTCAGTATAAGCCCCTGATGGAGTAGGAGCAGTGGGAGATCACTGGGGTTACAACTGGCCGACTCTTTGCACTTTTCGACAAAGTTTTCCAAGTCCATTAAAAGAAAAAATGAGAAACTAAGCAACATCTTATGTCTTAGATGATTTAACAGAGGGAAGTGGTAAAAGAAATAGGTTTTAAACCTACCTTCCAAAGTAACATACTTCATCAGCGCCATGCACACTTGATCCCAGGGCTTCGGGAGAGCATCCCTCTCAAAACCCGACTATTTCTGCATTGGGGCCTCCTCTCCTCTGAAAAAATATTTGAAGCTTTCATGATCTGGTTTCTTGGTGTGTTTGGGGTATTTTTTCCCAGAACACAGCAAATTCGTGGCTTGTGCAATGACTTCCTCATCGATTTCAAATGATATACCACCAATGGAGACCCGACGATCCTTCCACGAACTGGAAAACTAACCCGATAAGATAGGATCATGACCGACCAAGCACTCCATAAGCGGAGCAATGCCACCCTCCACACAAATATGCCAAACCAAAGGGTTGTTTAGAAACTCCTCGCAGTTGTCAGGTTCAATCCTAGCCCGCTCACCACCCATACTACCAACCTGCACAGGAAACTCAAGAAAATGCAAAAAATATCAATTGCAGCAACTGCGAATGATAATCACATTGTGATTGTTAAGGCAAGGTATACAACAGAGGATAATAATACCCACGTACAGGACACACGGGCGAAAGGGAAAATCACCACAGGGTGATTTGACACTAAATTTAATGAAGTTATGATTACGACCAAGAAGGCAAGAATTGGCGGACATGTAGGGAATGCACAAAAAACCATGCGGAATGGCCAAATAACTAAAATTAGCAACCATCCAAATGAAGCCAAAAGAGACCCGCGCTAAACTAACTAGCTCAAAGACCTTAGAAGGAGGCAATCTCTCATCATGAATAGTCAAATCATTATAAATACTCTCGCACAACCAGATGCAAGGAAGAGATAAAACAAGAAATCCCACAATCCCCAAGAGAATAGATCACACGGTACGGCTCCACAGATTTAATGAAGTCACATCCTTCCAACTATTCTTCATCAAGCCGCCAAATTTATACGTGCTACCATCTTTTAAGTCCCAACCCCGCCACATAATCGTTACCTTAGAACCCGTCCCCATCCACCATGTCCAAAGGACAGACATGTGGATCCTCCATTCTGTGCCCCACACATGAAGATCTCTTCCAAAAAATGTCCACCTGTACTCCATTTCCATATTGACACTCATCCGCCAGATCCCCCAAAAAATCTGGTGGACACCCCATTCAGCTCTTGTCATCCAAAGTTTTAAAATCATTGCATACCATGGTAGCTTTGTTCCTGCGCGATTAAAGCTTGAATATTTGGTGGTAACCTTTCCATTTTCCTCCAACATTTAGTGGAATCCCAGCTTGAGCCAAGATTAACCAAGGCATCTGCCACCTGATTGCCTTCTCTAAAAATATGAGTCACCTTTTTATCCCTAAATTTGGATAAAAGGAAACTAGCATCCAACAAAATGTCCTTAGTATTCCAACCAATTAGTCTATCTTTATTCATAGCATCCGTAATCAACTTGGAGTCTCCTTCAATGTGGAGATAAGCAATCCCCAGAGAAACAACAACTTTGAGGCCCATTAGTAGCACACGAGCCTTCGCCACTAAAGCAGACTGAAACCCAATACCTCCAGCAAATCCCGCCACCAGAGCCCCCATAAAATCTCTAATAACTCCACTGATACTTGCCCTACCTAGGTTGCCCTTAGCAGCCCCGTCAAAATTAAGTTTAAACTATTCTCTATCCGGAGGCTCCCATTTAGTATTTTTTCTAGGTAAAATTTTCGAATTATCAAAGGAGTTAGCCTTTAAATCCTGGTGCCACTCCTTAGCCATTTTTATTTCATAATCCAACGGCCCCATCTCCGAAATTTTTCCATTAAAGAGAGATATTCTCCTCAATGAGCCTAGCACCGATGCCAAAAACATCCTTGGGACTCCTCTCAACATTCCTGAAAACCTTATTGTTCCTCTCCTTCCATAAACACCATCCTAAGACAGGGGGGACCTCCTTCCAAATTTCACCAGACAGAGGGTGGGAATACGGGCCATACCAACCCAGAATGAACAGTAAAATATCCTTGTTCATAACCCAAGGGATATCAAGTTTCTCAAAAGCTAGCCCCCAAACTTCGATAGCAAACAAGCAGTGTAATAAAAGGTGGTTGACAATTTCCTCCCCTTTCTTGCAAAGAAAATATCTATTGGGAAAACAAAAACCCCGAATCCTCAAATTGTCCTAGGTTAAAATCTTGTTATGACAGGCCGTCCACCAGAAAAAATTAATTTTATGGATCATGTGGCGATTCTAAACCTTCTTCCAGGGTTCCTCAACAAAATTTTTGTTTGTCAGCAGTCTGTAAGTTGACCGCACAAAGAGATCCCCCTATTTGTCTAAAGTCCAAAAAAACTCATCCTCCATGTCATGGGAAGAAAACCTGGTGCTGGAAAGAATCACCTGAAGGGACCAAGCTAAACAACAAAGGTCACGAGAATGGGGGCAACAAAGGGTAAGATCCTTCCAAATCCTAGCTCCGGGGGGTCTAGAAACATAGTCACTGATATGTATGCCAAAGAATCTTTGGGCCACACCCATCACCGCCCCAAAGTCAGAGCAAGCCAGAGAGGATTCAATTAGCCAAGTATCTTCCCAGAACCTGATTCTAATCTCATTTCCCATTTTCCACTTAATCCCTTTCTTTAGCAGGCCTTATGTGCTACAAATGCTCCTCCAGAGAATAGAGCCCTAGGGGTGAGGCTCCGAAAGACAATCAATCAAGGGCCTGTTCTAGAGATACTTGGAATTCAAAAATTTACACTAGTCTTTAGTGTTCCTTAACTGGTCCCAACCAACCTTGGCCATCAGAGCCCTGTTAGAGTTGACAATCGTCCTAATTCCAAGCCCACCACAATTTTTAGCTTGGCAGACCCTCTCTCATTTCACCAAAGTGAGTTTCTTCTTTCCCTCAGTACCAGACCATAGGAAATTCCTTTGAATTCTTTCAAATTTATCAGCAATGAACTTAGGCATCTTAAAAATTGATAGAAAGTAAGTGGGGATACCTTGGATAGCCGCAGTGAGAAGTTAGAGTTTTCCAGCATGGCTTAGCATAGAGCCCTTCCACCCAGCCAATTTCCTTTGAATCCTTTTCAAAACCGAGTTCCAGAACTCTGTGGGAACCTCCTTAACCGTGAGGGGGAGCCCAAGATACACCGACGGGAGAGAATCACTAACACATTCCAAAACCGTAGTCACCTTGTTCTTCAAATTAGGCATGCAGTTGAAGAAATAAATCTTGCTTTTATTGTAATTGATGCTTTGACCAGAACAAGAGACATAGTTATTAAGACAAGCTTTCCATTTCTTGGCTTCCACCACAAAGGCCTTCCCAAATAGAAAAGTGTCATCCACAAATTGTTGCACAACAATCAAATCCAGAGAAGAAGCCGCTCTAACACCCGAAATGGAGCCCTCTGACAACAAACCCGTGAAATTCCTACTGAGCACATCAACGATCATTATGAAAAGATAGGGGGACAAAGGGTCTCCTTGTCTGATCCCTCTACCAACAGAGAAGAACCCACAGGGGGATCCATTAACCATAACCGAATACTTGACAGTGTTAACACATTCCATAATGAGTTTGATGACTAAACTGTTAAAGCCAAACTTAGCCAAGACCTTCGGGATGAAGTCCCATAACACTTTATCATAAGTTTTGGAAATGTCAAGCTTGAGAGCCATCCCCGCATTGTTACATCTATCCATTGAGTGGAGTAGTTCACGGGTTGTCAAACTGGCATCAAGAATATGTCGCCCAGGGACAAACTCCTTTTGAGTGTGACTAATGATTTTTTCTAGAAGAGGTTTGATATGGTTAACAAGGATCTTATAAATGATCTTGTAAAAGATGTTACAAAGGCTAATTGGTCGGAAGTCGATCATTGAAAGAGGCTCACTCATCTTGGAGATAAGAGCAATGAAAGTGTGGTTCAATTGTTTGAGGATCCTACCTGATTTGAAGAAGTCCCTGGCCGCAAGCACAAGGTCCCCACCCACAGTATCCCAGAAAATCTAAAAAAAAGTAGGAGGAAAACCATCAGGCCCTGGGGCTTTGAAAGCCCCCATGCTAAAGGTAGCCAGGCGAACTTCTTCCATAGAAACAGTCTTAAGGATCCCCAAATTATCTTCCTGAGAGATGGAGGCAGGAAGATGTTTGAGAATCGCACAATCCAAAGCTAGGTTGGGCTCCTCAGCAGGGGCCAAATAAGTCTCCTGGAAATAGTTAACCGCACAGAGTCCTATTTGAGCTTGATTTGAAATCACCTCCCCAGTGGCATTGGTCAGTTTAGAAATTTGATTCCTTTTCCTATGCTTGATGGTAGAAACATGAAAAAAGGAGGTGTTCCTATCTCCTTCCTTCAGCCATTGGACCCTAGATTTTTGCTTCCAAAAGACCTCCTCATTTTTTAGAACCCATTCCCATTCCATTCTAGCTTCCCATTCTTGGATGTGAGTCCGTTGAGTGTCATCACCCTCTTCCATATTTTTCTGTAAGGTCCTCAACTTTCTTTCAAGCAATTTTTTCCTTTGAAAAACATCCCCGAATACATTCTTGTTCCATCCTTTCACCATATTTTTAATATGTTTAAGTTTAAATAATATTCTATACATGGGGGATCCTTGGACAGGAATATTCCACCAATCAACAATTTTATTTTTGAAATCGGGATGAGCGTTCCACATTATTTCAAAACGGAAAGGAAAGGGACCAACAACAGGTCGAATATTAGTGGTCAGAAGAAGAGGATTGTGGTCAGAGACCATCCTAGGAAAGGTTATTAGATTGGCATCTAAGACATTAGTCTAATGAGGAGAGCAGAGGAAGCGGTCCAGCCAGACCTGAATCAGGTTACCACTAGCCTGTCTATTAGACCAAGTGTAATTCTGGCCCAGGAGCTCAATATCAACTAAACCTAAAGAATTCAAAAAATTAGCCAGATCAGACATGTTATCAAAGTAATCTAGAAGGCCACCACTTTTTTCAGACGAAAAAAGGGGAGATTTAAAATCTCCAGCAACAAGCCAATGGCCTCCCTTATATAGATTAATTTCAGCCACCATGTTATTCCATAAAATACTTCTCACATTCCTCTGATTAGGAGCATATATATTAACTATATACCAAGCTTCACCAAGGTAAGAGAACAAAACCCCTACACTATTTTTACATTGAAACATTTCAGAACCCCGCAAACAAGATGGGTTCCAAAGCACCGCCAAACCCCTCGAAGCTCCCTCGACATCACTATAGACATAGGAAGCATTAGGCCAGAAAAATTTAGCAATTTTGTCAAAATTAACCATCAACATTTTGGTTTCTTGAAGAAGGCAAACATCAATCTGATGTTCCACTATATAGTCCTTCAGAGCATGTTGTTTGTGTGAGCTATTAAGCCCACGAACGTTCCATGACATAATTCTCATTTCTGACCTTTTTTTGAGGACACATTTAATGTCCTCTGCTTTCCTAGGGCAATCTCATTTGTTGTTTCTCTCATTCTAGTGTGCCTCTGAGAAGGTCTTCCTGGCTTGGATTCCCCTCCTACATCTGCCTTCTTCTTCCTTCCTTTTTTCTTAGGCGTTGTCCATATCCCTTCATCCCCAGCTTTCTCAAGCTTCAAACTCCCCAAACTTTCAGTAGATTCATCAATCATACCAAAGCTCTCTTCCTCCCAGATTTCACCATCCTCGATCAAGGCCCCATAGGTCCCCATAGAGACAGCCTTAAACAAAGGGTCAAAAGCCGAAGAGCCAGGAACTAGAATCCCTCCAGAGACCCCCTCGAATAGGGGATTAACAACCAAAGAGCCAGGGTCTTGAGACAAAAAGACAGATAGGGGTTTAGCAACCGACTCCAAAGAGTCACTAGGGTCAAATAGTTCAGAAGGTGGACCGACAGGGGAGGGTGGATGAGGAGGATCCTCAAGTGACTAAACAACACTTGGGGGAACAAACCCAAAGTCACTCGGTTGCCACGGAATATTCTCAGATATAGTAGTGGGATTTATCACATTGTCCTTAAACTCCCGACTGACTATAGATTTGCAATCAAAGATCAGATGCCCTGCTTTGGCACACTTTTGACAGTATACCACAATGTTTTCGTAACAAACAGGTTGAATCCAGCTGTCCAACTTGGAACATATCTTGATAGATTTTGGTAGGACTTTATCAACACAAATATTGACACAGAATCTCGCAAAGACTAACCTGGATTTTGATTTTGTGATAGAATTTGTGGTAAAAAATTGGCCCATCGAATCCCCAATAGCTTTGAAGATGGCTTCATCCCAATACTCCAAAGGCAATCTCAACAACCTCACCCAAATAGGAGTCAACTTATTTAGATATGTAGCAAGGTCGAAACTAGGTTTCCATTGACACAAAGCCAGGTTGTGCTTCCCATAAACCCACGGACCCGACGACAGAGTAGCCACCATGTCCTACACAGCCATGAATCTAAACAGGAAAAGGCCACTAGCCATCGTGCAAATCTCCACACTACCCTTAAGGCGCCACTTCACCGCATCCCATTTCTGAACCATATCCACCGTTGGATAGTAAGAAAGAAATCTCCCCACTACAACATTCTCCATGGAGGAGAGGATCCTGTCACTGATCAAATCAGGAATGTCAAACACTGAACCAGAGTTTGAGACAATCTCAGGAGGAGACTTGTTTACCATTAGATAGCACATCCTTCCAACCGACAGTCAGAGAGATCTTCACCGTCGACACAGAAGATTCACCCGGTGACGCCAAAGTCTTCGAAAAGCCCGATGGTGAAAGCACTGTCCCCGCAAGGGTGGTACCCGTCAGACACGGGCCCAAAGGAGAGTAGCACGGGTCAGGAGGGGCAGAGGGGGACCATTGGGTACCCCCAAGACAAAGTCCACCATGCACACAAAAAATTCAAACTCAGAGGAGCGGGAGGAGGAGAGAATTTCCATATATGTTATCATGCTTATGCTTACGATATTTCATACCCAAACCACATGCTTATGTCTTATGTTTAGTTCTATATTTCCATATCACACTCCTAGAGTTATCCTTTACATTGGGGGCATTATGTCTTCTCTTAGGATTTGATCTTTCATTGCCACATTTTTACATTGGGGTCATCACACCTTTTCCCATAATATTTTTGCCTTTGTGGCTCGATTATCCTACATATATTGAGTGTAGTAGTGTTTCCCTCTCAACTATTTTCTTATCATTATTTATCCCATTTATATTAGGGGCATACTACCTTCCCTCACCATGATCTTGAGATTAGATGAATTTCTATATAAATATATATGTTACCACTAGGGACCCTTTTCCTTACCTTGACCTTTGTGTGCTCATGCTCTTGGAGGCCACATTGGGGGCATATATCCATCCTAGTTCCTTATGGATCTACATGGATTTTTTTTACATTGAGAATCACATCACAATTTTCATTTTTATGTGTTGGGGGGAAACCTTATACCTTGTGATGAATACCTAGCCCATATAATTTCTAACCTTATCTTTCTAGATATTTTACTTAAGACGTAATGCATTTATTACAATTACTACTTTACATGGATTGCATGCTCAGATTACATTTTCATTTCACATACTATCCTTCCTTGTCCTCCAATTCCTTCCACCCTATAGATGCAATCAATTTTAGGGGCATATTATAGCACTAACACCCTTTATTCATATGCAAAAATTACATGTACTTGAACAAAAATTCATCACTATGACCAAATGGAACATTATCACATAGTGTGGTATTGTTTTATATGCCACATGAAAGCATGTCATATCACTTTTGGTATAAACATACTTTTCTAACTCTACTCTCTCCCCTTTTTCTCATAATTGTTGATAAAAAATTCAACTTGCAATTGTGATTATTTTTACTTGCATAAAAACTTGCTCATTACATAGTTTTCCTTTATTTTGTAGGATTTCATGGAGCATACATGCCATATGATGAATGCCCATCATTAAATTTAGTTGGTTTTATTACTTTATATGGACCTAATTACCATTTCATGTACAAGTTTTTATTTATATGCATTTTTGTGAGTGCTTACATACTTTGAGATATACGATCAATCTAGGATTGGCGATCACCTCAAAGTTGGTGCAAAATATAATTATAAAATTTACATACCTACATTAGTTCTCATTTAGTTTAGTGTCTATTTTGAGAGAATGTCTTAATGTAATTATATATTAATAAATTATGTAATGTTGTGTGTAGTTAGGTTCAATCTCTTATCCTTTGTCTATCCCCACATGCACACATTCCCACATATCTATTTGCATCTTACCTACTTATGCACATTTTTCCATACAATCCACATTTATTGCACTCTTCATGATTAGACATTCATTCCTTTCATATGTATTATTGCTCCTTTGTCTTAGGTTAATCCCATAGATGGGGCATCAATCTTGTGTCTACATATGTAACCCTTGAAATTCTAAAATTTATATTCAAAATTGGCTAACTCTTGCTCATTTCACTAGCCATTTATGAATTGATTAAACACAAGTTCTTGTGATTTATCAGCATGTCCTCACATTTAAAGATATTCAATTGCATTCATTTATCAATAAAAAATATTATTGATTATCATTCGCATTAAAGGAGCAAGCAAGCTAGGAACTATTTGACTAGAGCACCTAAAAATAATTAGAATCTACATAATCATTATATCACATTTGTATGTTTGACGAGTGATGTTCTTAATCACTTCCAAGACCATAAAGTTGGTCTTATCAAAGGGGTCAATCTAGGAGAAAATAACCCTTGTGATTTGACAATATCCCCTAGGTGTCTGCAAAAATTAACCATCCTTGAAGATTAGAGAAACATAAAGAATTGATCAAAACAAAAAATAAGAGTGTGCATTATACCACATCAAATCCACAACCAAAGATTGGATTTTATCTATTAAAAATCATCTAGACCTATGAATGCAACCCTTCATAGATTTAACCAATTATAACAATCCTAAGGCAAAGTATATATATTTATCATTTCGCGTCTTAAGACATAAATTTAATGGTGTGAGTGTGTTAACAAAAATATTAAATAGTCGACATACAAAAATAATAAAAACTATAACACAACTAAGATAATAAAAACCAAAACACAAATAATGTATGTTTGAAAAAAATCTCGAGTAAAATGTAGATATAAATATATTCATTTAGATAAATATTAAAAATGATATAGAAGAATATAATAACTAATGAAATTAAAATTAAAGTAAATTTATTTTTTCTTTGTTTTTTATGATTTTTTTTGCTAGGTAAAACACTACTAAGGGGAAGCACCCTGTATTACTTTCAAAATAAAATTACATGAGTTTGAAATCCCCAAAAAAATCATCCCTGAAGGTTGTTCCTATTAAAATGGCCTTCCTTGACCTCCTTTCTCAACTGGTATTGACATGCTTTTACAACTTTTAATACAAAATGGCTTGATTTATAGTACAGGTATAGCTTCTTGACCCGGGACTAACTCCATATACCATACTGCTATTACTATTGCTTGAAGTTTTTTATGATTTATTATATTATTATTGAAAAATAAAATAACTCTTTAGTAAAATATAAAGTAGATAGTTTTAATTTTTTTAAGTAAAATTAAAATAAATAATTATTGACCTTCAATTACTTACAAAACATGATGAATGTGACACCTAAAGTAAAAGGGCCCTGCTTAAATTTGTGGATGGACATAGATAATCTAAATAAGACAAATCAAACTTAATGAAATACATTCAACCTCTTTGACATATGTGAGATTAAAGAAATACATTCCTAAAAATAAACTTGTATGCTACTTAAAGTGTGAAAGAAATGAACATTAATTTATAATAACAAATTATTTATATTCATCAAATAAACTTTTGAGTGATAGTTTTGATTAGAGGTAAAAAATGGGTTTTGAAGGGGCCCAGAACCCTTTACACAAAAAAGTAGCTGAAACGAAAGATACAATCAACTAAAGCATAACAACCCAACCACAACAAATCCACAATAAAAAGTCAGCAAAAAAGTAGGACCCCACCCAACAGCATTACATGTTTTTCAGAATATCTGTAACCTCCACATCACACACCGCATTCTTTAAGCCTTCATCCCCAATAGCAGACATATCATGAGCAGGAGCACCTGCTTGAGCTTTGGTCTTGTTACGGGTCCTAACCTTAGGCCCACCCGATTTCACCTCACTAATCAAAACAAAACCCTTATCACCAAGCTTCTCCCCTTCCATCAGCTTGCCATCAACATCATTATCATCAGCATCCTTACCATTTTTAACACTATCCACAGGAGAAGTAATACCAACAGATTCAACATTAAACCCAAATTTGTTCCCCTCCCTTCCTTTATCCATATTAGCATAAATCCTTTCAATGTGATTTTCCAAGGTGATGACTCTTCCTTCAAGATTTTGCTTCATCAGAAGCATTTCCTCCACCACAATGTTCAGGGAATTCATTAGATCATCAATCTGATCCTGAACAAAGGAGTCCTCTGCTTTGCTCAAAACACCCCTCACTTTCACATTAGTCATATTAAGTTCATGGAAAATCCATTTAAAAAGCTTATAAAAAATAATGGAACCCTCTTTGGCGACTCCCAAAACATCAACAATATTTAATTTATCAATATTAAAAACATCTTTACCCTCATCACCCTCCTCATGCAAGGAGCTAACCTTATCCACATCCACAACAACCTCCTTACCCTTATTAGCAACAGTCGATGTCGCAGTCGACGTTTTGATTTTTTGAATGGACTCCACAATCTCAGCAACAACCGCCATCCTTTTCATATGCCTGTCTGGGTCCACCACAAGAGAGTCCACAACAACCTACCAAACATCAACCACAACCTTCTTGTCCTTCAGATCCTAAAGCCCACCCGAAGAGACCACAACATCATGTTCCTTAACCCCATCTGGAGACCCCACATCATCCTGTCCACCGATTATTTTAAGAGGAGTATCTAGCTCCAACATTTTACTAGCATACCTCAATACCTTCTTCTTACTATCACCCACAATCATCTCCCTTTTTTTTAGAACAGAGGGAGGCGATGACACCTCCCCAGCCATATCCTTCATCTCCTTTCTGCTTTGACTCAACATTTCATCAACAAGCTCTTCGCTACAAGTGTCATAACCCTTATTAGGGCTCGACTCCTCTTTTTTGTGCTTCCCCAGAGCAGGGGATCTCATATCTTCATCCATAGTAGCTAAAAAGTCTGACACAAAATCCACATCATCCTCTGACACCGACTCTTTTTCTAGGATAAGCTTCCATTTTTTTCTTTTTTTGCAAGCCAATTCCTCCTCAGAAATAGTCTCATAACCCTTATCCTACTTTTGTTGCACATCCTTAGGGGTAGAAAGTGGCTTAACCACCTCAAAGGATTTGGCATAATAAAAAATGAGGATCAACCCCACATGAAGAACAAGGTTCTTCGGATTTTTCTTATGGTCAATTATGTCAGCATCCTAAGAGGCCAAAAGGTAAAAGGGAAAGGAAATCCTTTTCTTGTGACAAAAATGGTTAAGTAAGACAAAGTGTTAAGCATTTATCGTAGAATATCGACCTTCAAGAGAAATGAACCACATTATCTCCTCTGCAACGTCCCCCCACAAGGCCTTGATAGATTTCTTCTAATAATCCCCACTCTTCGTCGCTTTAAGATCATGGGCTTCCTCTCCTTTGAAGAAGATTTTCATGGAATTTTGTGCTTCTTTCTTGTCTCTGAAGAACTTCATACCTTCCGTCGATAAACCAGTAATGTGGGCTATAAGGTCTTCGTTAACATCAAACTCCGTGCCTCCAAGTTTCAGAACCTTGTTATTCCAATTTTTGGAAAACAGAGCAGTCGTATGAGGGTTATTACCATGAAGACTCTCGAGATAAGGCATCAACTCTCCCTTCTCAAGAATTTTCCATACCTCAGATTTCTTCTTAACCATGTCGCATGAGAAAGGCTCCACACGATTTATGTCTCCACCCATGGCAACCGAACTAACAGAGTCAAAAATGTTCACAACTCTCAGAGCGGTGAAGAAACTTCTTGAGAAAGCAACACTTAGAATACCCACAATCTGTGTGAGAAAAGAGATGTGGCAGAGGTGATTTATTAACATATTCATCCGCTCCCTACGGATATCTTCCTTAGTATCATCAGCGCAAGACGAAACCTGAGTACCACTCCTCCATATCATAACCTTTCACATGATGATAAACATGCACGCCCAAAGCCATACAAGATCATAAATCCCCTTAGATTTGGGCATCATGATTAATGGTGACTATAGCCTCTATAGGTAGAGGGTCATTCAAATCTCACTCTCGAGCCACTCTAACCCCCAAATTAGCAAAGATATCAGCCAAACTATTTCCTTCTCTCAAAATATGAGAGATATAATAATCATCAAAAGAGTTTAGGATATCAATGGAATCATTAATCAAATTTTCAATAGTCCAAGAGGAGGTAGCACATTTTTTCAAATTATTAATGATATTGAGAGAATCCCCCTCAATCCAAACTTTCTTAAATCCTTTCTTTTGAGCCAGTTTGAGTCCATGATAGCAGCAACCACTTCCTACTTTTGAGTGATAGTTGTTTTTAAAATTATTTTTAATTGCAATATTTATACATATATACTTTACAAAAATATATCAATAAATAGCAATTCTATAATATATTGCTATTTAGTAAACACACAATTATTTACTATTTTATATATCAAATTACATACTAAAATAGTTCTTCCAATAAAAAAAACAATGTGAATTAAATAATAACTCTAAATAATTCTAAATAAAATTAACATAATTGTCTTGAGAAAAATCTATGTAAAAAATGTATATTCTATTTTAATAAAAAATCCAATATAAAATAGATGTCTAGATTTCTACACATCTTTTAATAAATTTTTTTTAAATAATTATATTAATTTTAATAAACTTAAATTAATTTATTTATTTTACAAAATATAATCCAAATTTTAAAATAAAATATAACTCAAATATTTAAATAACTAATTATCAATTAGCATCTAAATAAATACAAAATATATGTCAAGATTTTTGTGAATACTCATTCTTTTACAATTTAACCTTGTGCCATTGCATTTATACCAAATTTAAATTTGGAGAGGAGTGAAGGCCGGTAATAGAATCTTAGGTAAGGAATATACCAACACATGACAAAATCCACAAGGCAAGTTGAAGACTAACTCTTTAATTTAAGGACAAATATCCTTTCTATTTGTCCAAGGGAAAAGTTTAGTGCATGGGCCACAAAATACCTTGACCACACTTTACAACTCTTTAACTTAATTTAAAAGGCACATGAATTGACATTTTTGAAAAAAACAATCTATTCATTACATAAATATTATAGTAATTTAGTATTTAAAAATATATTTTAACAAGTGTCATGTAGTGGTTAGTACTTGTTTTTATTGTTTTTAGTTTAAAAAACATAAATGTAAGTTTTATTAATGTGAATAAAATAAAGAATTTTTTTGTTAATTATAGTATTTTAATATTATTAATTAGTTCTTTGCATGATCTAATTCTAACCTTAACTTACATTATAACCTTAGCAATACATTCTAAATCATTATCCTAATTTTAGACCTATCTCTAACCCTAACTATGATCCTAACACTATCCATAATTATGGTTGTAACTCTAATCCTAACAATAAAGAATAATAATAGGAGTAGAATTAGAATTTAATTATTAATAATAATAATTTTATTATTTTAATTTAATTTTTATTTGTATTTATCTATGTTTTGAAATTAATAAAATTTGAAAAAAAAAAGTGGAATGTCAAATAGTTTAAGGTTTGGAATATCAAATAATACTTTAAGATTTAATTTAAATTTTTATTTTAATTGTGTAAAATCAAATCCCTAGGTTATCTTTATATGCTAATTTATGGATGTCCTTTAATTTAAGTTTTATTTTATTATTATTTTAATAGTGTGAATCCAAATCTCTATAAAATAGTTAATTGATTTTTGTGAGATTTTCTTTAATAAAAAAATAATAATTACATACATTAAAAAAATCATACTTAAAAATAAAAATAATAAGTAACATTTATTTATTTTAGAAAGGTTTAATGAAATGATTTAATAAAGCAAAAAATAAAAATCGTTAAAAAAATAGTTTACCTTTCTTTCCCTACAAATTTTCCTATAACAGCCCAAACTTCTTTCAAGAGAAACAATTTTTAAAGTTAAGTATTTAAATGTTCACTTTAAAAATATTAAATTATATTTGAAGGACATAAAATTCTAGTTTTTAATTGGTTGAAACCAACTTATTAATAACTAATTAACAAAATGAGTTGAAGAAGTGATTGCAATAGTACTATCAACAAGTACTAAAAATATATAAAAAAATATTAATTATGTTTTAAAACTAGTGTCATTTAATGGAAGTATTTGGTATTGTAAGAGAATCAAATAACATACTTGAATTTCAATTCGCTCTTTATAATTATTAAATATATTTTAATTAATTATAACTCTAATCTTAATTAATTATGATGATAAATTTAATCCTAAATTTATTTTTTAAAGAGGTTGGGGCGGTTGACTAAATCTTTCCTGTTGGTCAGAGGTTGGTCACAAATAAGCATCATATTATGAATAAAAAATAAAACTATTTAAAATAGAAATTTATTTTTTAAATATAAAAACTTAAAAAATTTATTACATTAATATAAAATTATTAAAAAATATCAATTTTGCTATATTTTGAGAAATTAAAAATTAAAAATTGCATACATAAATATAAAATGTATGTATTTATATTAAAAAAATGATCTATTTACATAACTTTCCCAACCAAATGGCTAAAATAATCTTCCATCTCTATTTTAGAAAAAGATAAATATTTCTTGAGTAGGAAAAAATAATGATTTATAATTTGCTATAAAACACATAAAATAACATAAATATTAATAGGGGTTTATAAAACACATTTATTGATAACTAATTAATTCCAATAATGTTGTCTAAGGACAAGTACTAATAAAATAACATAAATATTAATAGGGGTTAACAGTATTGTATATTGATTGAGTACACAAAAAATAAAATATAATTGATATATTTTTAGAAAGTTCAAATTATGAATTAAAAATAGAGTTAACATAATTAAATATACAATAAGTATAAAACAAAATTAATATACAATTTTATTTTACTTTGTCAATGATAATATTAATCTAAGGTCGGTATTGACATGGTGTGATGGTTTATAGGTGGCATTGTTGTTCTTGACACCAAGGTTCAAACCCCATTGGGGTGGTATTGTTGAATGGTTGTATTCTGGTTCATAGCTCCATCAAAAGCGTTTACCCCTTGAATAATAATATATAGATAATATTAATATAGGGGTTAGAAAACACATTTATTAATAACTAATTAATTGCAATATTGTTATCTAAGGACAAGTACTAATAAAATAACATAAATATTAATAGGGATTAATAGTATTGTATATTGATTGAGTACACAAAAATTATAATATAATTGATATACTTTTAAAAAGTTCAAATTGTGAATTAAAAATAGAGTTGACACAATTAAATATACAATAAGTATAAAACAAAATTAATATATAATTTTATTTTACTTTGTCAACAATTAAAAAAATAATATATAAATAATCTAATTGATTTTTATTTAATAGAAAAGTCATTATTTGTTTTTTAATATATATTATAATCTAATTGATTTTTAAGTTCATTTTTCTTCTATGTAATGTTATCTTGCCACTATGCAGGGAACCTTGTGTTCATGCTAAGAATCCTGCTCCATCCTTTTGATCACTATGCTCATGTATCTCAATCTTGATTGTCCATTTCTCTTTGATGCTCTTTCTTATAATGTTGTATCTTCATGAGGTTTTTAGTTTCATCTATGTCCTCTACTACTTAACCCATAGATGTGCTTCGACTACCTTTCTATTCATTGTCCACACCCTGTTTTTCCTAAAGTTCTATGTTGGCTTTGTCATACTATCATGAATATCTTTGTCATAAACTATTTTCTCTATGACTTTCCATGCATGTATTGTCTTAATTTTTCAAGAAGACTTATCCTTGGTGCCTTATGCCTTACCATGCACTCCATGTCTACCTCCTATTGATTGTATCATTTGTTATTGGAGCTTCTTATGAGGAAAATCTGTTCCAAGTGAGGTTCTTTAAGGTGGGCATCTTCTTCGCTGTGACCTTTTATGAATTTTTTTGTCATATCCCTGTCTAGACTACCCAGTATATTACTTGCCTTTGGCCTGCAATCTACTAACAACCATATAATCATACTTATAAGGTACCATTAACCTCAATATCTACCACATTAGCAATAAGTTACTTCAAATTCTGACAAAGATAATAACTATCCTTTCTATCATGCACATGTGATATAAAGATTTATCATTATTTCTAGAGTATTAACTTATTGAGAAGGGCTTTACCTATCTTGATAGGAAATTTATGAAAATAAAACACCCCCCAAAAGATAATATACCACCCTTATCATCTGCCAAAACAAAACTTATGAAGGCCTTCATCCATGAAAATAACAAAGCATTCGAGATGGTTTTGATATTGTTTATCATAAGGTTTTAACAACATTTTAAGAATACCCCATTTGAAAATGTGTGAAAATGAACAAGACAAACCCTTACTATTATTAACTTTGAGCATGACAGTATCTGTTTTCTTTTCTTCAAGGGTGTATGACCGAGTTTCCATGATAAAGAGGGGTTTTAAATACTTCAATGTAGATTCCATGAAGAACAGATTAGTGTGGTATAGTAACTTATCCCAATGAGGGTTTCAACCCAAGATGCAACTCTTTTTAGACTATCTAGAAAGATTTCTAACCTAGGTCTTTCACTTCACATAACTCATGAATACATTCTCAAATCTCTTTCAAACAAACTCAAGGTGGGATCATCATCACAACGATATTGTTCATGCAATTCTCTCATGACTGTGAGTGAGAGGGTTTCAAGGGATGCAAATATGTCACCTCCATTAGATTCTTCGTGCATACCCCTACATGTTCTTGCATGGAAAGATTAAAATGGCATTCAAGCACCTTGAAACCACTACAACTTTTTTTCCTTCCATACAAGCACACTTTCATGTCAAACTATTTTGCAACAATTCCTTCGAGGTGTTGAGACAAAAAATAATGGTGAAAACAAAAATAATTGGCACTCTTCTTATTTTTCATGTTCACGATTTTGTATGGGAAAGAAATCAAGACTTTCAGGACTCCTTCAACCATCTTCATGAGTTTATAGGCCTCTATTTAGTCTCACAATTGTTCTAGTCATTGTAGTTTCCTATAGAAACTCTCGGGGTAAATCATCACAACCAAAACCCTAAACAAGTTGACCTAGTCAAGAAAACTCAAAATTTTCATTACAGAGGCTTCCCTCTATAAAAATGCACTTTTTTTGGAGACAATGAGGCTTTAGAGGCTTTGAAACAATACAACTCCTTTCAAGGTGAAAGATAAAAAACAATAACCTCATAACATTAACAAAATACACTTTGTTAACTTTAAACCTTGAAGATATTTCAAACCTTTCTATGTCCTTATACTAAAATACCAAAAACTCTAGATTTAAAGGCTATTTAGGCTCAAGGGTGCAAAAAGACACAATTAAAAAGTGAATTAGGAATCTTGACCCAATTATGATGTATGTTATGAAACATCATTGAGGATATTTCTAAAGTGGTAAATGAAAAATAATGGATTGTGGGTCATATGAATTTTTAGCATGGTATTTTGGGATCTTGTTTGGGCCCATGGTAATGCCTTATGGTGGTATTTTGGGACTTCAAAAGTCTATATATTGAGGACTTGAGATGGAGACACAAGAGATGAGTTTTTGTAGAGTCATGTTGTTGGATTCATACTAAAGGAAGATTATTTTGATCTCCATAGAGGAATTAAATTGATATTTAGCAAGTTTATTGTTGTTTTGTAATGCATTGGTTCGATTCATTGGAGTTTGGGTTTTTCCTAGGGTAAATTTATGTCATTCTCTTTCTTATGGTTGATTTATCTTCTATTTCTCTCTCTTTTTCTTTTTTAAATGCTATTTACATGTCAAAATATTATTAAAATTCTTATAGATTGGATCAATTTGTTAATCTCATCAAAGAGTTAATATGGAAATACTTGCAATTATTAATAATCATGAATATTTGATTTAAATTTGTAAGGGTTATGTGGGTACTTTCCTAACACTTGCATTGTGTTTGTATAAGAAATATGGTATAGATGTTGTGCAAGCACCACATAGGTGTGGTGTTTGTGTAGGGGTGTGGTAATATGCTTATGTAGGTGTCATAAAGGCATGATGCTTATGTAGTAATAGGAGATAGGGATACACAAGTGCCATGCATGCATGACACTTGTGTAAGGACATGTGTATATACCTATGTAGGCCCCACACACACATGGGTAGGGGATATACCTATATAATCATGGTGCTTATGTAGGGGTAGGGTATATTCTTGTGTAGGCACCAGATAGGCATGAATGGTTGTGCAAAGGTAGGGGATGTGTTTATGTAGGTGCCACGTAGATATGGAATTTGTGTAGGAGAATGAGGATAAAAGGAAAATATGGGGGCTAGTTCTATCAAGGTTTGTGATGGAATAGAAGGAAGAAAAGAGAAACTAGTGAGATTTGGGTTTGGTGTAGGAGGGTTTCCCTATATTAGTGGAGTAAGAGAGGTGCTTAGTAGTATTATAATTTTTGTAGGGATTATGGGAGGTAGAGTGGAAGTTTCTAGTAGTAATTGGTCTATATGATGTGGCCATGATGTCGAGGTATGTGCAAATAGAGTGATGTTAACAAACCTTAAAGAGAAATGACACTTTGAGACCAATAAATTTCATCTTATAATAGGGGAGATATGATGTTGGAGGATTTGTGGCATATCTTGTAGATACCAATGATAGGGGAGATGTTCTACTAGCAAGGATATTATCTAAATGATGTAATGGAGTAGATGACAGATAAGAGGAACAAAAAATTATGGAGGGGCTTAGATTTGGATGCATGTTTGACAAGGGATAATGGATGAGTTGTATTTAGTACTTTAGTAAAGGTACATGACTCATGGATATAATATGAATGTAAAATTAACAAGAATAGAATATAATGAATTTGATATAATAGAAAATGATAAATTTGATGGAATAGAAATAGATGAATATGATTGAATAGAAATAATATGATGATGAAATGATGTTTATGACAACAAGTACTTGTTGTAAAGATAATATATGTTCAAGTATTCAAAGAGAAACCTTGTATT
The DNA here is from genome assembly GCA_007115665.2 of Sequoiadendron giganteum. Lineage (NCBI taxonomy): Eukaryota > Viridiplantae > Streptophyta > Pinopsida > Cupressales > Cupressaceae > Sequoiadendron > Sequoiadendron giganteum. Next base: position 378,006,418 of record CM021105.1, read on the forward strand.
TGTTGTAGCACTAGCCTTATGCATCATGATATAATAAATCATGACGGCGATATGCCTAGTGCATGAAGGGTTGACATAAAACAAACATGTTGTAGATAGTGAAATATCCCAATATACATGTTTTAAAGGAATGCCATGATATGGGAAATGATGGTGACTAAGATAGTGTGTCCTATGAAGTAGTAGAACTATAGGAAGAAAATAACATATATGCACATAATCAAACATGCATAGAAAAAATATTGAAGCCAAGGGGGTTTGTGGGGGTTGTGATGGGATATAGGGATAGTGATGGGGGGATGGATTGGAAAGGTTCAAGAATCAAGGGGTATAAGGAATAGGTCAAGGGTGGTATTATACTTTGATCCAAGCATCAAAATATAAACTACAAATTGATTTTATGATTATGGTAATACCATGGTTGATTTGGAAATGATATAACTTGAAAAAATGTGATGATTAGGAACAAAATATCTCAATAAAAATGGTATACTTCCTTTAAAGGCTTGTAGTAAGACGAGGAAAAAATCCTATGGATGATTTTGGATGGGTACAATATGATAGGTGAGACTTCTTTGGATTTTTCTAAATTTCTATTGTGTGTGGATGACTTCACTATGATGGTATACAAGGGCTTTGGAGTGCTTGCACATGGATGATTTATTTTTGGGATCATGCTTCATATTTGGATTACTTTTGTGTAGGAATTTTCTTGGGTTTTTAAATTTATGGTGTACAACCAATGTTAAGGGAAAACCAAGTCTACAAACACATATGAAGGTGGATTGCATAGAATGGTTGAGGGATTGGGAGTTGGGATGGGGTGGAAGGGGGGTGAATTGATAGAGTTATTCAAGGGGTGATCTCTAAGGACTACATCACATATGAATAGTATACCCCCAATTGATGTATTTAAAATATGATTATGTGTTGTAATGTTTGTTGAGGGAGGAATAGATGCAATAATATTTGTAATGAAATATTGGATATTATCAAGAAGTGTCCAAAGCATCTTTTCAAAAATATTCCATGTCATTTTTAGGGTCAAAAGTGAGAAGGGAGGATGGATTTGGTGTGATTGAATGGTAATGTAGATATGATGAACATGTATGATGGGATGATATTATGAAAGGAGTAGATATGATGAACATGTATGGTGGGATGATATTATGAAAGGAGTAGATATGATGAAATAAAGATTGCCCACAAGCACAAGGTACACATATACAACTGATTTACATATGATGTATGCAAATAGTTTTTAATCATAATACTAAGGCAACATAAAATGGTTTTCACCATTAGATGAATGTTTTTTCTTTAATTTTTTAATTTTCTTAGAATTTTAAGATTTTTTTAGATTTTTGGATTAATTTTTTAAATTGTTTTTGCTTCAGGTTTTAGGTTTGTGTCTATTTGATGTAGATAACTTGGGTTCCCCTATCATGATGTGCCAGTAGTATCCTATCTTGCATAAATTTTTTGCTAGGTGATGAGTCCAGTTTATGGTTCAATTTTGATAGAGTTTATTATCCATTTGTTGCAGTTGTCATAGACTTTGATGCTTGGATGTTGACCTTTTTTATGATATTTCCTCAAAACCATAGACATTGGGCATAAGCTTATTTTCATAACCTTTAAATGGCATTGACATGATATATGAACTATCTATGTTAACTCTACATGTGGATTAATGAATCTCACTTTAAGATAGTTACATACGTGCAGTTGTTGTGCGTACTAATATTGTCATGCAGATATAATTAGAGGCCTACAATTGAGGAATATTCTGCCAGTTGGTCATTCACCATAACGGTCAACAAGCTGATCATTCAAAGAGGGAAGGCTCTCGACGGCGGGAGATTCCTCATTCAAATCGAAATTGTAACTGCCTTGTAAATGGTCTTAATTAGCTATTGAGAAAATATAGGCATTACTGTTGTGCTAAATTTGTGGTGAGGCAAACATGCTTGACTAGATTCCGCTCATGCGTAACCACCTCTCCACTTTTTATGCTTTCCCTAAAGTGGCGTCCTCTTGATTTGTTGGAGTTGACCGCCTTGCTAGGTCATTAGTCAGTAGCTTATTTTCCTATAAATAAGACTTGGATGCTTCTTCTCAGAAGGTTGCTTAATCTGATGATGTACTCACATTCTTATTTTTTTAGTAATACAGTCATGTTGCTCGATTGTACTCATATTTTCCAATGAATAAAATGAAGTTATAAGTTCGTGTATCTGAATTTACATTTTTTTAAAGGGATACTCATCCAAGGGGGCCCACTTGGTGAGTATTCCATCCTTTAGTTTAGTTATTATTTTTTGTTTAGTAATTAGTTAAGAATCTGGCACTATCTATTCCTGCAGCCACTAGAATTCCATTATGTGACTATTCCTGTAGTCAAAGTAGACAGAGTAGTTTCCTATTTGTTCGCTCAAATTTTCATTTTTGTCATGCATTTCAGCTTAGTATAGTTATTGGTTGATGCTCAACACTTATGTTATTTCCTTCCAAGTAATTTACTTTCAACATTGTTTCTTTCTTAGTTGTAGGATGAATATGGCTACTTTGGATTTCTAGTGCACATACTGTGCTAACCCATTTCAAGTTTACGTCCCTAGGTTGACAAGTTAAATGCACCTTCATGATGATTGAGATAGTTATTTAGGTTAGATGTCTAATCTCTGAATCACAACTGTAAGGGCTTAATTGTTAAATTATTGTAGGAGGTCGACATTTTTGGTGCCATTATCGGGGATGGTGTCAAACTAGGGAGTTCTTTGGATTCATTGATAGTTTTTTCTTGCTATAGTATTTTTGAAAGTTGTTCTTAGTATACCCCTCATTTAGGAAATTAATGACCCCCTATTCTTTTTCCAATTCTTTGTGTAAGTTGGCTGATAGTGAGTTGATACCATATGCATAGAGGAAAGAGGAGAGATGCTCATGGAAGATTCCTTCCTAACAATCTTGATTTCTTCCAGCTAGTTGAGTATCATGCCCTACCAAGAGACTAAGAAGAAGAAGAGCCACACCCCTTTGCTGATGCATTTTCGGATCTGACCAATTTTGAAGTTTCCTTTGAAAATCAAAATCTGATTGAGAACCCCTTTGATTTGGAACTTCATCAGGCAGGCATGGGTGATGCGAATAGAAATAGACCTAACCAACCAACTTTTCCTTTCCCCATTGCTCATCAGAATGAAGTAGACAACCTCAAAAATATCCCTACTTCAATCCTTCCTAAGTTCTATGGACTTATCACAGAAGATCTTGATACATTCTTGTTTGAGTTTTATATACTCTGTAGGAGTTATGACTATATCACTGATGCCCATAGGTTTAAGTTATTCCCTGCCACCTTGAAAGAAGCTGGATTAATATGGTTCATGATCCTAGGCAGAAATACTGTGGAGACTTGGGAGGACATGAAGATAAAGTTCCTTGATAAATACAAGGAGTATTGTAGGGGCAGTGACATGAGAGGAGATGACAATTTTAGGATGCAGCAAAAGGAAGATGAGAGCTTGGAAGATTAAATTTCAAGGTTTATGTTTTTCCTACAGAAATATTCACACCATACACTCAATGAAGAATCACAAAAGATGCTTTTCTTAAGAGGAATTAATGACAACTACACAGATGCCTTGGACTTGATGGGAGGAGGAGATATCACCCAAGTTCCTTGGAAGGACATCAAGAAGATATGTCAGAACTATTCTAGGGCAGCTTCAAAGAATGGGAGAGCTTACCAATCCTCCATGGGTAAGTCATCTACTAGTGGAGTTTCGAGGATGGAGATTACTCACTTACTAGAATAATTCAAGCAAGACATCATAAACAATTTGGCTACTCAACTGGATACACTTCATGCCAAGAAGAAACACAAGGAGGCAGCGACAATATTGGTAGAATATTTCCCTCACTGCAGATAAAGGAAGAAGGATTGCATATGCAAGATGATAGCTAATATTGATAGCAAGCATATGATACCCAATTTCAAGCCAATCTAGGGTGAAGATGATCAAGTCAACTATGTTGCACAAAGGAGGCCATGGGCTCCAAGACAAGGCATGCCACCAGATCCACTATTTTTTGTTGGGCCATATTTCAATTCTTATTCATCTAGTAACCAATGGCAACCCCCATATCCATCCAATTATGGAGGATATTCACTGTAGCCTTGGAATAACCCTCCAAATGCCTATCCCAATCACCAAAACTCTCCACCCGAGTGGCAGCAACCTCGAGGAAATTGGCAGCCACCTCCAGGAAACTGGCAGTAAACATCTCAATGGAGGGAGGACAACAATGGCCAAACTAGACACCCAATTACATGCAAACACCTTCTCAACCCCTGCAGCCTGCTATAATGCCTCCTCCTACTAGTTCAAGTTCAAATGCACCTAAACCTACTCAGCTACCAACTCAGCCCACACCTAACCCAAATAATAAACCATAGTAGCAGCTGGTATACTCTGTAGATCCAAATCAATTCCTTGCATATGTTGTGAGTGTAAGTGACATCCGCTTGCATTCAGGAACTACTTTGCTAGCTCCTTCCACACCCATTATCACTAAGCTTCTTGTGGAAGAAGAAGAGCCTCTAAATGTCCTCATTCATCCAAGTGCACCTAAAAATCTTGAATCAGTCCTAGTCAAGCAGACTAAACTAGAACCATCATTTCCCTAGAGGTTGGAAACTATGAAACAAAAGGAAGAGAAGGAGGACACAAATTTTGACCTTTTAGATCAATTGAAGCATATATGTGTCCAAATACCTCTATTTCAAGACATAAAAGATGTTCCCATTTATTGCAAAGCAATCAAGGAAGCATTCCTTAAGAAACTAGGCAGGAAGAAGAAATACCCCACTACGGTTCATGTGGTGGGACAATTGGCTAACATCATGCTTGGGAAAGTGACTGTTCCCAAATATAATAACCCAAGGAGTCATGTGGTAGGAGTTGTTATAAATGGGATCTAGATAAAGAAATCTCTGATTGATTTGGGAGCAACAATAAATGTAATGACTAAGGGCATCTTGCAACAACTAAATGTTTCAAGCATGATACCTACTCCTACTGTCCTGTAACTTGCTGATAGTTCTATTGTTAAGCCTAATGGTATAGTAGAAGATCTGGTGGCAACTCTAGACTCTTGGGAGTACCCAACAAATTTTATGATTCTTTCTCCTAAATCCACACTAGGCAGGTACCCCATTATTCTTGGAGGGCCATGGTTAGCAACAATAGACACCTATATTGGATTTCGGACAGGATACATGACCATTTCTAATGGAAAGAGCACCAAAAATATTGTTCTCTACCCTCTCGCTCAACCATCCCATGGTAGGAATGATCCTATATGGCCACATGTTGGTGAAGAGGCCGAGAAAGTTAATTCTATGGCACAACTTATGATGCTAGGCATAATTTCTTTCATGCAACTTCAAGATGAAGATGAATTATTTTCTAACATAATCAAGAACCATTGTGAGGTAGAGGAAACATCATCCTCTCATGCATTTGATTCTGTTGATCCAGTGAAGACACTCCTTCTTGCTCTTCCTGCAGCCAAAATTCCTGCAACAATAGGTATGTCTCATACATTGCTGCAACATGAAATCAAGGTACCAAGAATTAGTGAAGCAGCCATGGCAGAGTTAACTACACAAGTGCAGGTTTCAGAAGGAAAATATCTAAATATTAACAGCAAACTGAGTGAAGAACAACAATTTTCATTGACAAACTTACTGAGGGCCCACCAATGTGCATTTTTGTGGGACTATCATGATATGAAGGGATTGGAACGTAATATTTGCACTCATAGGATATACATAAGAGATGATTGTACACTAGTGAGGTAGCCACAAAGAAGAATTAACCCTGCATTGAGAGAAATTGTAAAAGGGGAGCTACAAAAGTTGCTAGATGCAGGATTTATCTACCCCATTTCAGATAGCCAGTGGATGTCCCCATTGGTGATTGTGCCTAAGAAAGGAGGGAAGTGGCGAGTTTGTGTTGATTATAGGAAACTTAATGCTACCACCAAAAAGGACCATTTCCCCTTACATTTCATAGATCAAGTTTTCGACTCACTTGCAGGAAACTAGTAATTTTTTGTTTTAGATAGATTCAGCGGCTATAACCAAATCCAGATTGCACCAGAGGACCAGGAGAAGACCACATTTACCTGTCCATAGGGGACCTATGCCTACTCAATACTTCCATTTGGCTTATGTAATGCACCTGTAACTTTTCAGAGGGCAGTCATTAGCATATTTTTAAACATCTCTCTTGATTACATAGAAATATATATGGATGATTTCACTACTTATGGTGTTGATTTCAATGAAGCATTGGAAAATATTAGGAGAGTCCTACAAAGATGTGAAGACCACAATCTATCTTTAAATAGTGAAAAGTGCTTCATGATGATGCGGAAAGGTGTAGTTCTTGGTCACTACATCTCTCACAAAGGAATTCAAGTAGATCCTGCAAAGATTGAGGTGATCACCAATCTTCCTATCCCTGAAAAACAAAAATATGTTAGGAGTTTCTTAGGACTTGTAGGTTATTATACGAGGTTCATCAAAGACTTCAGCAAAATGGCAGCACCATTGTATAGTCTCCTAACTAAAGATGTTGAATTCCAATGGACAAAAGACTATGACAAGGCATTTTTTGACTTGAAAGCAACTTTAACTCATGCTCTTGTACTCAAGGGTCCTAATTGGGAGCTTCTTTTTCACATCCATACAGATGCATCAAACTATGCTATAGGAACAGTCTTAGGACAAAAAGAAGGAACTATTGAAAATGTTATTTATTTTGTCAACAAAAATATGTAGGGAGCTTAATTCAACTATACATTGGCAAAAAATGAAATGTTGGCAGTGATATATGTCCTAAACAAATTCAAGCACTACATAACAGGCTACCAAATCTTTGTGCACACTGATCATGCAACCATTAGATATCTCATGAATAAACCCCTGATCCCAGGTAGGCTAGCGAGATGGTTATTACTGACGTAGGAGTTTGACATAACCATTGTGGATAAACTACAGAAGGCCAATGTTCTTGTAGACTTTATTTCAAGGCTGACTACATTAGAGGACAATCAAGTCATAGATGAATCTTTCCTTGATGAGCATTTATTTTCCATCAGTGTGCAAACACCTTGGTATGCTGACATAGCTAATTATCTAGTCATAGGGAGAGTTCCTCCTCACTTCTCTCCAAAAGAGAGGAGGGTGCTCATTGAAAAATATTTTCCTTTCTCATGGATTGTTGGATGTTTGTTCTACATTGGACCATACCATGTCATTATGAGATGTGTGAGGGAAGATGAGACATATGATATTTTGCATGCATGTCACAATGAACCCTATGGATGGAATTTCATAGCCAAGAGGACAACAATGAAGATTTTGAACACAGGATATTATTGGACCACACTCCATAAGGATGTAGGGAGATATACAAGGAAGTGTGATAGATGCTAGAGGATGGGTTGACCAACCAAATCTAATGAGATGCCACTTTACCCCCAGGTAGTAATCACTCCATTTGATAAGTGGGGATTGGATTTTGTAGGACCCATTGATCCTCCATCAGAGGGTAAATCCTATATCTTGGTATGCACTGGTTATGTAACCAAGTGGGTAGAAGTTAAGGCCATGAAGCATGCAAGAGATGATAAGGTTGCATAATTTCTTTATGAGGAAATTTTCACACGTTATGGGGTTCCAAGAGAGATAGTGATTGATCAAGGTGCTCAATTCACTTCAACCCTTGTTACAACATTGGTCAATGAGTACAAAATTAGGCACAAGAAGTCTACTCCTTATCACCCTCAGGCCAATGGCCAAGTTGAGGTGACCGACAGAGAAATTGAAGCCATTCTTACCAAAAAAATGGATATCCATAGAAAGGATTGGGCAAGCAGGCTACCAGAAGTTGTTTTGGCCTATAGAATTACCTGGAAAATAACTGCAAGATTCACTCCATTTGAGTTTTTGTATGGAAAGACAGCTATGGTGCCCATTGAATTTGAGCATAAGACTCTTAGGACTGTAGTAGAATTGGGGATGGATATCTTTGAGGCACAAAGGGACAAAATCATGCAGTTGAATGCTTTGGATGAGATGAGGAAGGTAGCCTTGCATCACACAAAGGTAGTGCAGAATCAGAGAATAAAATGGCATGAAAAATTCCTAAAGGATAAGAAATTCCAGCCAGGTGACTGGGCTCTGCTCTATGATTCAAGGTATCAAGACGATGCAGGAAAATTATAGACAAGGTGGCTAGGACCATATGAGGTTGTTGAAGTCTTTTCCAATGGAGTTGTTCAACTCACTACCATTGAATTTCTTAGATTTAAGTTGCTTGTCAACGATCATCACCTCAAGTTATATCACAAGACAACTTCCAAGGAGGAATTCGTGCAATAATTCCCTCAGCATGCAACACCTGAAATTCATGCAATTGAAGGAAGCAGACCTAGTGTCCCTCCTTCTGGCTAATCAAGGTAAGGTATGTAACTTGTCATAATAGACTTCCAATTTTGTGGGGGTCCACTTCTTCACCCATCCACCCATCCATCTCCACATTTCTCTCTCTTCCATCACACTACCATCATTTCACTTCATTCCATTTCACCTCATTCCACTCCACTTTCATTAATTGCTCAACTGATTTCTTAAAAGTGATCGATAATTTCTCCATAATATTTGAAACAAATCTTCCATGAATTTAGGTTCGTGTGCATCAATTTGTTATATCTTAATTTTCTTTTAGTACATTCATTTAATTGTTGTACATTAATATGGACGTTCTCCACAACATGTAATTATTCCCCGCCCCTGTCAAATTAGCATTACCACCTCGCATGTGAGGACACATGTGCAAACTTAGGTTGGGGGGGAAAGTGTGAATACCATGTCCGCGTGTATGTCCATATTGGTTCACGTCAATAAAGTTTAAATTATTGAGCCGATTTAAATTTTGAGTGAGATGACGGCTCACATGTGTGAAACGACATCAACCAACACCATTTTTCTTGACCATAGCCTTCATTTATTACTCCTTTACTACCTTTATTGCTCATGTCACAATCTTAAGCCAAAAAGGTAAAATTCAGATGACACTGGCATTGGAAATTTAGCAGCATTGCTGGAAGGAGAAGTTCATCTTTCAGATAAAGATTGCAAGAAGGAAAAAATTACAAAGCTTTTGTTTGATTGTAGTCAACTGAACAATGTGAGGTGGGTTAATTCAAAATGAACCCATGTTTCATGATGTACTACTGTGGGATGCACCTTGCTAGGTTGAGTTCAAAAATTGTGGATGGTTAGATTATTTCCTAAAGCTTAATGGTTTTAATGAAGACGTTGCGTTGGAATTTTCCCAGACATTGTCTAAAGGAAAGGCCATGGTAAAAGGTTTGGAGGTCATAGGTATTGAAGAGAGGATTGAAAAAGTTACAAGGTTGCCTGCCGATGGTGAAAATTACCCTGCTACCAGAGATGCTAGGTCAGCTAGGGCTAAATTTATAGAACCTGGTGACCCTCCATTGAGTGTGGACAAACAAGGTGCGAAGAGAACCTCTCTACCCAAGCTATGGAAGCAAGTAGTTGTTTATGTTGTGAATTACATTACATGTGAATGTCGTTAGTCGAATCTACATTTTGTGCACTTCAAACTCTTGAATTGCATGAGGCATGGGAGAAGAATGAATGTGCCAAACATGCTATACCACCTTATTTCAATCATGGTGGTCAAGACCCAAAAAGGTAGGGATAATTTTGTTTCCCACCATTTCCTGATCAAATTATTAGTTGAGAAGTCTCTACATGATGTGTCTGATATGACTTGGGAAGAATTATTGAATATTGATCAAATTAGACTAGAGCATTTGCAACCTAGGGTTTTGCCTCAACCTCGTAGGGTTAGTAGGAGAGTGATCAATGTTGGAGCCACTCCTAGAGCCTCAAATTCTGGTGCAAGCCCTAGCGTAAACCCTCCTGCAGCCAAACAAACCATAGAGATTAGTTCTTCTAAAGTAGAACATTCAAATAAATAAAGTTCCTCTCCAAATTCTAATGATGATATTCGTCTTGGAATCCTAATGAGAACTAGGGTGCAAAATAAGGAGGTAGAAATAAGGAAGGGAAAAGCTAAAGAGCAAACAATAGAAAAAGAAGTGCCAAGCTCTAAGAAATGAAAAGCTGACATTGCTCTTCCTGTAGGAAAATAAAAACATGAAAGCCCTCCTAGAAAATCAAGACCAGTTGGGCCAACCTTTGGTGTATCTCTAGAGGGAAGCCCTAAGCCTAGAGAAACATAACAGGAGGATACAAAAGTTCCATTGGGGCAGGTGAATGTCAAGGAAAAGGACATATTTGAGGAAGCAACAAACATAACGTTGGCAAATCTTGTTGACATTGCAGAACAAGTTGAAAGCCAAGAGTATGAGGAAAATCAGGAGCTCCTGTAGCAAGAGAAAAAGCAAGAGTTCCTACAACAAGAGAAAGAGAAAGAGCAAGAATAGGAGGCCTTGCAACCAAAACTGGGAGAACAATCAACACCCTTGTAGCCAGAATTGGCTGAACAAACAAAATCCTTGCAACTGGAGCTATATAAAGAGAAAGCAAGAGTGCCAAGAATTTTTTGATAGGAATACATAAGCCCTCTGATTTTTCAATGCACATGGTAGCCATGAAATTATGGAAAGAAGTGAAAAGGAGGGAAGAAGAATGGAAAGAGGAGAAACACAAGCTAAAGAGAGAAATTCAAAAGAGAGATGAAGAGATTGAAGATAAGATTAAAGAAATTGCTACTTTGAAGGAAAAGGTGGATAATATGATAGCCTTAGTACCTCATATCTTAGAGTGCAGGACTCCTCTAAGGGTCTATGCTATGTATTTGAAGGAAAAACATCTTTATTTTAAGCTAGCAAGGATTACTTCAGGTTTGAATCCTTCCATTGAGACTCCTCTTGAATTTTTCAATGCTTATCAGATTGCTCCTCCTGAAATGAATAATTTGTTGTGTGAATTCTATTTGCATAATTATGTTGTGACCCAAGACCATGATTGGAATCCACTATTGTATGTTGGAGATGTCCAATTAAGGGTAATTATGTATTGGATATAAAATGAAATTAGTTGGGGAAAACAATTTAGAACTTATAGGCAAATTGAATCCAACACTCCCCTGTCCATCAGGGTTGAATCTAGAAATCCAAGAGACATTTTCAAGGATTGGCACAAAATTCTTTAGTGACCAAGCTATGGCAATAGGATCATGTCTGAGAGAGAAGCAGTTTATAAAGAATATGAGGAGGTAGAAAAAACCACAGGGGAATCTATAATGGGATACATGTCATAAAGGTGGAACAACCTAACTGATGAATTGAAACAAGCTCAGCCTCACTCTATGCAGAACTATGTTGCAACACTTAAGATATTTGATAGATATATACAGATTGGAAGGACAAAGGGACAATTTTGGCTTCCACCGAATTTTCAACCACCTATCCTATTGTGGCCTATGCCAAATTTCAGGTATTACCAATATGATATAGCTGTAGAGAGACAAATATGGAGCAAGTTGGAAAAACAACAAGGGTTCTATTGGGACCCTAATTCACACACAACAAGAACTGATGTAGGGCAGCTGGTAGTTGCAAATTTCAGGGCATTGACCAAGCAAAAGAACAACTCTTCCTCTACTGGAGGACCAAAAAAACCTTAGGTTGGGGGGAGTGATGAGTCTAGTTTATGGTTCAATTTTGATAGAGTTTATTATCCATTTGTTGTAGTTGTCATGGACTTTGATGCTTAGATGTTGACCTTTTTATGATATTTCCTCAAAACCATAAACATTGGGCATAAGCTTATTTTCATAACCTTTAAATGACATTGACATGCTATATGAACTATCTATGTTAATTTTACATGTGGATTAATGAATGTCACTTTAAGATAGTTACAAATATGCAGTTGTTGTGCATACTAATATTGTCATGCAAATATAATTAGAGGCCTATAATTGAGGAAGATTGCGCTAGCTGGTCATTCGCCATAATGGTCAACAAGGTGATCATTCAAAGAGGGAAAACTCTCAACGTCAAGAGATTTCTCATTCAAATTGAAATTGTAACCGCCTTGTAAATGGTCTTAATTGTTTGTTGAGCGAATATAGGCATTACTATTGTGCTAAATTTGCGTTGATGCAAACATGCTTGACAAGATTCTAGGCATGCGTGACCACCTCTCCACTTTTTATGCTTTCCCTAAAGTGGTATCCTCCCGATCTGTTGGAGTTGACCGCCTTGCTAGGTGATTAGTTAGTAGCTTCTTTTCCTATAAATAAGACTCAAATGCTCCTTCTCAAGAGGTTGCTTAATCTGATGATGTACTTGCATTCTTAGTTTTTTAGTAATACAGTCATGTTTCTCGATTGTACTCATGTTTTCCAATGAATAAAATTAAGTTATAAGTTCATGCATCTGAGTTTACATTTGTTTTAAGGGATACTTATCCAAGGGGGCCCACTTGGTGAGTATTCTATCCTTTAATTTAGTTATTATTTTTTGTTCAGTAATTAGTTAAGAATTTGGCACTATCTGTTCCCGCAACCACTAGAATTCCATTTTGTGACTATTCCTACAACCAAAGCAGATAGAGTAGTTTCCTGTTTGTTCACTTAGATTTTCATTTATTTCATGCATTTCAGCTTAGTATAGTTATTGGTTGATGCTCAACACTTATGTTATTTCCTTCCAAGCAATTTACTTTCAACATTGTGTCTTTCTTAGTTGTAGGATGAATATAGCTACTTTGGATTAGGGAAAACTTTAAGAAACCCCCCCTCGGCAAAGGTGTAAAATCTTGGTGAATCTTGTATACTTCTCGATAAAAATATTAATTTTATTGGTGAATTTTTTCGTTTTTCAAGAAAAAAATATCCCAATCGGCGAATCTTTTATAATCCCTAGAAGTCTGTGGAAAATCGTGGCGAATTTCAATTTTTATAAAACGAATAAAATATTTTTCATTGGCGATTAAAACCTTTTTTCAAACGAAAAAAAATAATAGTTGGCGAATTAACCATGTTTTCAAAACAGAAAAATAAAATGCTGGCGAATAAAACATTTTTTCAAAGTAAAAAATATATTTTCATTGTTGATTTATAAATAATCTCAAACTAATAAAAAATTTCAGTGGTGAAATAAATGAATATGCTAATAAAAAATCAGTGTGGTTGGCTAAAATATCAAATTTAAGTTAGTATCATAAATTACTCAAGTTTCAACCGTTGGATGAACATTTGATGTATGGTTGTAGTTGCATTCTGTAATGAAATACACAAAGTGATGGGCTTGCCAACTTAAACCTCTGAAATCACCCTATAACCATTAGATTTAAAAAAATCAACGATTAAAAATTTGCAACTTGTAGACCGAAGACATTTCATTCACTTTAATGTTCCAATTTCGAGAAACAAAGCATTTAAAGCACTTTGTACTGCTAAGTGTTAACTGTCAAGTGATTTTTTTAAGTGAGAAGGTCAACACACAGTGAGATTTTTTCAAGTCCTTTGCAATGTTAAGTTACCAGCCCCTTGGCCTTGATGCCAATCTTAGCGCTCAAAAGTTTAAAACAACTTTAAAATACATGTGTCATGTTTATTTTTGTAAGTTAATATCATAAATTACTCAAGTTTCAACTGTTGGATGAATATTTGATGTATGGTTGTAGTTGCATTCCGTAATGAAATGCACAGAGCGATGGACTTGCCAACTTAAACCTCCAGAATCACCCTATAACTGTTAGATTTAGAAATATCAATGGTTAATAATTTGCAACTTGTAGACCTAAGATGTTTCATTCACCGATAGCCACCCTCTCCACCGATGGACACCTATCCTTCATTCTATCGGTGGGACGCCAGATAATGTTTCCCCGATGCACCATAGTTCCCTCGATATACTTTATGTATTCAATAATTCATGCCCATGGTTATAATTCATGGCTACTTTTGTTGACAACTTGACTCTATCGGTATATCAAGAGAGCACCTTAAGAGTCAGCCCGATAGAGTATTGTTACATCGATACTAGGTTGTGAGCTATTTTCATCAGGCCATCGGTGGGACTGTGATGGGGGTTCCGACGATGAAGCATTGTTAGGCCGATGGTATTTAATTTTATTAGGAATAGGGGAAGGACTACATCACTACAAAATTTCAATTTTTTTATGGATGCAATGTAGGCTATAATATGGATCTTGTCACACAAATTTCTACAATTTGAATTGTTCATAAAATCAAATTGTGGTATATTTTTGTGATTATTGATAAAATTCGATAATTCATGCCCATGGTTATAATTCATGGTTACTTTTGTTGACAACTTTACTCTATCGGGTTATAATTCATGGCAGAGGCAAAGCCTATTTTAATAGGGTTGGAAACTGCATTGGGGATTGGAATAACACATTTGCATATTGAAGGGGACTCATTGGTAATAGTCAATGCTTGTAAGGTAAAGTGTATTCATAATTAGTGTTTGAAATATGTTCTTGCCAAATTTTGGGAGTTGCTTCAAAGATTTCAATCTTATTAGATCACTCATACTTATAGAGAAGGCAATAATTTGGTAGATTGTCTAGCCAACATGGGATGTGACAAGCATGAAATATTACTAACACAAGGTAGTAGTAGCATTAAGAATTATCCTCACTTAGAGGAAATTATCAGGCGGGATGGTTTAAAATTGGCCTAAGAGGTGCTGCTATCGGTGACACCTATGGTACGCACCCTAAGAGCTTCCATCTAATCATGGATTTGGCAACGACTAAAGTTAGTTAGTAGTATGGCAGTACGGGATGCTTGCATAATGGGAAATGCGCAAAGAGGAGACACCGCATCATAAATAAAGTGGCTTCACAAATTTTTTGGCTGCCACCACGTGGCGTGCAAACAAAGCTTCCCTTCGAGATGCTTCCCTTTCTTTTTGTCAGGCTTCGACTGCTAGACACGTCACCTCAGCCTACTCTCTGTTTGAATGGGGCCCACATCGCAGTTACCTTTACCAAAGGTATGTTTGAGGATGGTTTAGTTAAGACATTTTTGGCATAAATAAAGTTAGTTAGCAGTATGGTAGTACAGGATGCTTGCATATTATCAAAGTAGGCCTAGGAAAGAGGAGTGACCGCATCATAAATAAAGTGGCTTCGCAACTTTTCCGGTTGCTGCCACGTGGCGTCCAAACAAAGCTTCCCTTCGAGATGCTTCCCTTTCTTTTTTCCTGGCTTCGGTTGCTAGACATGTCGCCTCAGCTTGAGCTCTATTTGAATGGGGCCCACACCACAGTTACCTTTGTTAAAGGTATGTTTTGAGGTGGTTTAGCTAAGACATTTTTGGCACGGCCTCACAAATAAAGTGGCTTCGTAAATTTTTCGGTCGCTACCACGTGGCGTCCAAAGAAAGCTTCCCTTTGAGATGCTTCCCTTTCTTTTTCCTGGGCTCCAGTTGCTAGGCACATTGCCTTGGCCTTCTTTCTGGTCAGATGGGGCCCACACCGCATTGTTAACCAGTTGGTTGGAGTTGTGCGAAATAATTGGAGGCAACGGGTGGTGTAGTGGAAGGTCTGGTAATAGTGTGGTGTGAAGGTTGGGAGCACGCTTATGGACATGCTTCATGATGGTATGGAAGTTGAAAGCATAGCATCTAAAGTGGTGAAGTCGGTTTATTGCCAGAAGGTGGGCTAGCAAAGGCTTTTTAAGGGTATGACCTATGAGAAGGAAACAGATTTGTAGCAGGTATGTTCCCCAAGCATTATCTGTTGAATAGAGCGACCTTCCAAGCATTGTTTATTGCAATTAATAAAACTCTGTCTCACAGAGATTCTAGATACATGTTAAGGGATTTGTGGAGGTAGTCTCTTCATTACCCTCAAGAGTCCTACCCTTGTTGCTCGACATATTGATCTCTCACTTCGAATAAAAGTTGGAAAAAAATGTCTTCTTGTTTAAGAAGGATAGACCGACAAAGATTATAGATCCCATTCCCTACTCAAAATCATGTTTAAGACTGAAGCAAGAATGAAAAACAGATAAAGAAATCTTATTATTATAACTAATAACAGTATGAAGAAATGATCACTCACCTTTAAGTCTACGTTTTCGGCTTTCCCTGACTTCTGAATTGAGAAGGAGAACCTCAGAACTGAACAAAATGTGTAAGAATAAATAACAGTTTTAATTGTATTTATATCAATCCATATTTGGCGAATTTTGCAGGTTTTTTAAATGGTATGTTAAAAATTTGGTGAATCCCGCGTGCTTATACAACTATACTTTGTAATTTTCAAGGAAAAATATGTCCTCAAATGTAATTATTTTTAAATATTATTGGTGAAATAGGTCCTTATAAGCAACTACTTGTAAATTTTACTTGGCGAAATGGGTCCTCATATAATGTTGTTTTAATAGTACTAGCGAATATGTTGGTGTTTTATGACATTGCCTAAACATGCCTCATAAAAAAAACCATTGGTGAATGGACATGCATTGGATCGATAGTTTGTAAAATTCGGGCGATTTGAACACCCTATTAGGTACGGTAAATTTTCCAATTTCAAATTGCCCAATTTCTAGAATTCGCCAATTGGCGAAGATTCGCCACTAAAGTTTTCCTTGCTTTGGATTCCTAGTGCACATACTATGTTGACCCATTTCAAGTTTACGTCCCTAGTTTGACAAGTTAAATGTACCCTCAT
Organism: Sequoiadendron giganteum; assembly: GCA_007115665.2. NCBI lineage: Eukaryota > Viridiplantae > Streptophyta > Pinopsida > Cupressales > Cupressaceae > Sequoiadendron > Sequoiadendron giganteum. Next base: position 378,023,212 of record CM021105.1, read on the forward strand.
GATGATTGAGATAACTATTCAGGTTAGATGTCCAATCTGTGAATCACAACCGTAAGGGCTTAGTGTTTAAATCATCATAGGAGGCCGACACTAGGATCATGTCATTGATGCATAATCTACAAGTTTGGTGATGTTATTTGATAGCTAAGATGGCCTTATCCTTGAATGTGAAAATCTTGATAGGGTTATATCATAACCCTTAGGGTAAAGAATTACTAATAGGATACAACAAATTTATGGTTTTGGTTTCTTCAATTTAGGGTGAGGGTGTTTGGATTCAAATTTCATATTTGAGAATTTGGATTTGGATTTTGGATTAGGGTGTTTATATTTGAAATTTTAATATCTGTATTGGGATGGGAAATATTGGGATTCGAAGGTGGAGTTGAACTAGTAATTTTGGATTAGCATTAGGATGAGGACCAACAATCTTATTAGGTTGTGAAGATTTGCATGTCATAATCGACAATATTATGAAGGCGGTGTACACCTATTATATTATGAAGGTGGCACACACCTATTATATGAAGTTTTCAATTGTGGTTGAAGAAAGTGTGAGGAAAGAAAGTGACATGAGCTGTGCAAATGAAATTGAAATTTATAAAAATAAATGTATATAAGAGAAATTACAAATGAATCTGATGATTTGACTAGCAAGAGTAGTGATATAGGAACTATAGCCAAGGAAATAGAGGACCCGACAATGGATAGGGACATTTGAAAAGTAATTGAGGGCCATGTAATTGATGAGGATGTTGTTTATAGAGTAGAGAAAGAAGATGATGATCCATTTAGATGAGGTGTGAAAGATGCTACAAAAGAAACAAATGATCTTACCTAAAGCATGGATATAGATAATACAGGTGTCATGAAAGAGCAATTTCCAAGTTACATTTCATGGAAATGATAGTCCATCAAGGACTAGAATAGAGGTAATCTGCAATAAGAATCATTGAAAAATCACAATAAAGAATGCATTTTTTATTTCAAGTACATGCATAACCCATCCCTAAGATATGTAGTTACTTTAGAGAAATAATGATAAAAGGAGATTTTTCTAGATAGTGATAGCTAAGAGGACAAGGACCTTATGATTTTTCAAGGGATAATCAGTGATGCCATAAAGGATAGGCAATCATTGGTCCAACTTCATACAAAAGAGAAACCTCACATCACATGGTAGATAATCGAAAAGGGGGCAGTCTAAAAGGAGGGCAGTCATGTATCCCTAGTATATTTTATTTATGGCAGACCATAGAATGGTATTAAGGACAATCTAAAGGTGAGAAACATACATGATTTTATGACACAACTAAAGATGATACTCCCTTTACCCATGGAAAGAAGTCATGAGAAAATGATGACAAAGAGGTGTAAGTTGATAGAGTTTCAATGAAGAAGCAACATCTAGTAGTTTATAAGACTTTGAATATTCTCTTAGCATGACAAGGATGTGAATATGGTGAAGATTGGCATGTTATCCATCCACCAAATCCCTTTTGAGGGGATCACTTCTAGTTCTTCCTTGAATTGGAATACCACAATGGAAAAAATAGTATAAATTTTAGAACGAATTGGTAGTCCCAACGTTTTTTTCTAATTTTCTAATTATTTCCTTGGGTTGTTTAGGGCTGATGACCCACACAATTAGGGCAGTTTCCTTCAACATTTATTCATTAATCGAGATTTCATTGGTTACTTCAATATGCACTTCTAATTCGACAATGCCATCATCCTCACTAATATTTGGGGACATCCTTTAGTCATTGAGGTTCTCTAGTGAAGGGCACCAACCATCATACACAGATTCTCATTCACACTCATGCATACTACCAACTTCTACCAATTTTTTGCATTTGCTTATTTGCGTCATTTTTTTCAATATATCTATTGATGAATAAGCCTTTATTAAATTTACAAAATAAAAACATAATAATAAACTATTCACAAAAAAATCAAGTGGTAGGAGACACACCCTCAAATTATATGCAAGACCAAATCTAAAACAAAAGATGAGAAAAGTCTAAATGGGTTCAAGCCCAAACATTAGAAAACAATAAATTCACTAGAGAGCAATATAATTAGGAGGGAGATCACAGCCATTTTATTTATCCCATATATCAATTGGGATGGAACCATGAACAATTGGTTCCCAACTAGTGAGAGCATCTTCTTCCTATTTCTCTTCATCTACAAGGAGAAATAACTAGATCTAGGTGAGAAATTTTTTTTCTAAAATCTAGCCAATTGGAGGCACCATTCCCATGAGAAGAGATGGAAGGAAGTTGAGAAGGCCAAGAACAACTATGATTAGTAGGATCCTTAGTTATTTTAGGCTAAGAGCCATGAGATTGGGAGGTACAATCCTTTTTGATAGGGTGGATATGACCGCATTTGCAACATTGTGGAGAGGAGTGACCTTGGTGAGAAGTATAAAGTGATGACACTCTAGCAATAGTGCAAGGGAAATTACTCCATTACTTTAAGCTTGAATTTTTAGATCTAGGAAACTTCAAGTACAACTTTGTTTACTTGCACCTAAATCTACATAAACACATTAGAACAAATCATACCTTTGGTATACAATGAGAAATGAACATCAACAATAGATCTCATAAAGAGAGTAGAACTTATGTATTTCCAAATGCTAAAGAGGACTCCACCTTGACATCATATCAAATGTAGGTAAATTTAAAAGAGAGTTAGGGCCAATCTCCTTATGGAACCATGTGCCATGAAAATAGGTCAAGTCCAAAAGGCTTGAAATAATCATGGATCCAAGTCTAGGTTCTTGGACTTTGGTGCATTACCAAAAAAGGTTCTTGAGAGTCTTTGCTTGCCCACAAAATGGACAATGGGGATTAAGAACTCTCAAATGAGATAGATGGAATCTGGCATAAGACCTTGATAAATAATGCATCAAGAAAAATTGCCTATCTTGGGCTCAAGAATTTCTAACCAAGCATTTTGAAATCTACACTATCAAGGGCCCATAAGGGACTAGATATTTCAACAATAATTTAATCAATCCATTATAAGGAGATGAAGCATAATCCAGAAATATCCATTGTGAGGTTTTTAATTATTAAATGGTGTACTAGGATACCATTTACAATATTGAAATACTAGGGCTTAAAAGTCCTAATTCTAATTTTGTGAACCATGTGAGGAGGAATTTCATTAATCATAATTTGGTGGGTCTCATGATCCTAGTTGGAAAGCCATAATTTTAACTTAGCCTCAAGCTAGGATAAGAAATTCTTATTAGCTCTATTGAAAATATCTATTAATATTGTGATTTCTCATTTACAAAAATTTAAAGCATAGACCCAAGGGACTCCGACTAGAGGATAGTCATGACAAAATAAAATTGGAAAATACCAAATAGATTGTTGATTAATAGAAATACCATTATAGAAGTCATTGACAATGTAGAGAAGGTAGAGCTTAATTAAATATTATTTAATTACACATATATGTAGAATATATTAATATTCATTTAACTTGATTAATAACTTAAAATTTTTAATTAAGTGAACATATATTTTTCATGTATTTTTATGAGAAGTTTCTATTGATCTAAGTGTTTAATTATACTCAACATACGTATAATTTAATATTTATACAAATTTTCTTGTTTTTCTTTTTATCTAAGTTAATTTAAATTGTAATAGTGAACTTAGTATTTGGATAAAGATCATGTAATTATAACATAGCCATTATATCAAATAAGCATCTCAAAAGGATGTCATAAATGCTTACATAATCACCTTCAATCTTTAATTGAATATTCATTGAAGCTATAAGCTATCTAAGCAAGAGCATGAATACCATCATGATCCACATTTAGGAGTTGAAGCATTAATATTGTAATTGTCTCAATAAAGGGAGCATTAATAAGTACCCTAAGTTACTACAAGTTGTAAAACATCTAAGCAAGAGTACCAATATAATCATAATCCACATTTAGGAGTTGATGTATTATCATTGTAATTATTTGGGTACAAAGAAGCATCAAGTACCTCAAGTTGCTTCAATTGGGATGTTAATGAAGATATATTTTATATTCAAGATATTAATAAACCTCAAATTAATGAAAATTTCACAAACTAAATAAACTACAATAAGAAGTTAGAGGTAACTGCTATTCATCACATGTTACAAGTAGGTTATAACACTATAGAAGAAATATTAAAAATACAACACTAATAAATGTAAACTACCTTCTAATCTAAAGTAAATGAATTTTGTTAGAGAAACTAGTATTGATGACTAAAAAATTATGTGTTATATATAGATTATGTATGTATTACATACAAGGCTAGTATAAATTTTAGATTATGAATATCATATTTATAACCAAATATATAGGAAAAGCAAGATTAGGACCTTAATTGATAGTTGAGGATACACTCATAATTGTCATAAAATAATATACACATGGGTTGGAATATGTGTTAACAAACTTCACATTTGGCTTTTAATGCACTAAGTGTTCATAGTCCATCAACATTACAAAAAAATATGCAAGTAGTTTGTTTCTTATGCACAACAACATTCAACCTCCATTTTGGGAAAAGTTTATATGTTTTCTCACTATATCTATTTGTGCAAATCTTAAATAATTTTTGTTCATGAAACCACATACCACTAAGCATTATTGATTTTTTTTTATCACTTTAAGTTAGAGTCTTAGTTGGTCCTAGAAACTAACATTTCAAACACTTTGAATACATCCTTAACATACATTTCATCTATATATCCACAAGTGAATTTACCCATATAAATGAAATTGTAAACCCCTTCATTTAACTCTATTTTTTGTTATTATGTTGATGTTTGGGAACAAATTACAACATTACACCAATTGACAAAAATAGCTCTAAGTGTAAACAAAATTATGTTAACCTTGTAATGAACTTTACTAAAAATTTCTTTGAAGATGTCCATGACTAAAGAAACTTTGGAGACATATAAGGGAGGCTCCCTACTCATTATTTTATGCTTAATCTTGTTTACAACTTATTTTAATGATCTCTAAAAATAAATTTGTTTTCACAGGCAAAAAAAATACAATAATACTTTATAGGTGATAAATTAGACATCTTAAGAACCATATAATTACAAATGAATTCAATGTCAAGTTTTAATATTATACTTGTAGTTTTGGTCAAAGCTTCTCTTAGAACCAATTCATTTCTAGACATATTTCATTTTGAGATTAGATTCAATTAATTTGTGTTTAAAGTTTTCGTTTCACATATTTAGTTGGTTTCACGTATTTAGTTGATTTTCATTATTTTTAAAACTAGGATTCTATAGTTTTCACTATTTTTAACATCAACATTTATTGCAAGCTTTATACTACTTAAAAGGTGGAACTAATTAATTTACAACCTCATTATTTTCTTCAACATTTGGTCTTGACATGTTAGGTTGATCAGCCTATTCCTCAACCACTATAAAACTTATTGTAGCTTATAAAGTTTGATCAATGTACCTTCCTTTTCAGATATCACATTCAATTATGAGATGCATGAATGTTGTTGAACAAACACCATTCTTTGTTATACTATATTAAGTTTTCAATATTGAAGACATATTTCCAAGTATAACTATGTTACACGACTAATTTGTTTACATATTGTATTCTTTATTTTAATTCCTAAATCTCATAGCTTCCATATTTCTATTCTTTATTTCTTTTCAAATTTCTACCTTCATCTATTTAACCTATATCAATTGTCATCCACATTGTTTTTGATATTAAAAGCAGCAAAATTAGGGTGTTGTCCCTTTTAAAACAAGGCCCAAAGGCTTACCAATAGTAGATTAACAATGACAACATATACATAGTCGACCAAAAGATCGAACCATGCACCCAAACCAACTAAATAAAAAACCACAATAATAGCGAGAGCAGAGCCATAGTTCCAGTAAACAGTAAGAGAGAACTATCAATCCTATACTAACATTAGCATAAATAACTAAACTACTAATAATGTCCATCATAAAATCCATAATTTTAAAATAAGTTTTAACCAAAGCCCACCAAGGGATATACCAATCATCATTAAACATATAGCTCCTAATACTAACAACATAGAGAACAAAAAGACACAGTGGCCAGACATGCCATTCCTGATCAAAATGGAGCATGTCTCGCGTCCTTAATATTTCTTTTCACTACATAGCTTGATTGAGGTTATTGTGGCCCAATCCTTGGTGAGGAACTTGAGAAGGTCCTTCCGATCGGTGTCCTCCATGTTAGAGTAAAGGTTTTATCTTAATTATGTTAATTAAGTTACCTTTATTCCTCTCTTAAGATTTCACTTTAGTTTGCACATTGTGACATTTAATAATTATATTAATTATTAAATGTCTACCTATTAGGGTTACTTTTAGGGTTGCACAATCTCCTTTTATAAGGATTGATCATTGTATTTTATTTTCACTCTCTAATTAATACATTTTTCAACTTTCAGAGCACCCTTGCCTTTTTGTCTCCATCTCTTCTTTTTGTGATAGGTTATTTGCATGCAGGTGATCTTCGGGGTCTGTGAAGTTGGATTTCACAACTTCTACATGGCATCAGAGCTCCAGACCTATGGCTTCCTATTCATGATTAGAATATATTCTCTCACTGCATTTTTTTTTAGTGCAAGGGTTTCCACAAGCATCTTTTTTGCAAGATCTTGGGGTAGCCAATTTTTTGGGACACTTTGGGCTCAAATGGAGGTCACCATCATGTTCACAGCGGTCCAAAACCCTAAGAATTCCTATCAAATCATAAATTTTGGAGCAGTTGGTTTCTGAGGCAAAATATTTTTGCTAGGGAGGCCGTACGGCCTCCCCAACATGCATTATGAGGTCAAAAATTTCAAAAAAATAAAAAAATAAATTTAAAAAATCAAAAATTTTGTGCAGGATTTTGCATGGCCAGTTTAAACAGAGATCACCACCCGCCCACCACCCGGCAGTGTCCCACCGGCCACCTGTTCACCACCGCCACTAGTGGCTCCCCTCCGCAACACTACTCAGAGGAATAAGCCCCCACAAACTTTTCTCAGCCAGGTCGAGATCACGTGGGGACCGAGAGCTAGTCCCAGCCTCGCCAGCTACCTAAGCCCTCCACTTGGTCATATCGGGGACCAGGAGCTCTGTCGTTAGCCCCAGGCCATAGCCTCCTAGTCGCGCATGTGACTAGGGGCTATTTTTTTCAACCCTAGGTGTTGTATGAAGGGCCTATTGGGCAATTTTTAAAAACTTGCATGAAATCAGGTGTAAAATGGGCGTTTTAGCTCGAATTTTTGAATGAACATAGGCATTGGAAAGTTGGCTCCAAGCCCATCATGATGGTGCAGGAATTTTTTCAAAATATTGTAGTTTGGTTGCATTTTTTTGTAGTCAAAGTCAGATGATGGTTTCTGTACTCTAGGAGGCATATCTTTTGCGTTTGAGATCCGTTTTACACAAACAAATAGGCATTGGAAAGATGGTTCAGTGCTCTATACAATTATTAGACTTATTTTCCCATATTTTTCCTTAGGTATATTTTATTCAGCCTTGTGTGTTTTCACAGTTTTCTTAATTACTTGGACGTTTTGGCACTTAGGAACCTCTTGTTTGTGTCATTTGGATATATTTCATTTGATCTACATGTATTAAGGTTAGTTTTCTTATATTTTTTAATTTGAAGAGTTGTCATGGGTTTTTCTACTCACCCTTTAGTTGTAATTTTGGAACGGGGTAATTATGAGTCATGAGCAAAGGGCATCCTTACACATTGTAGGTGGCTTAATATTTTTCCTTATTTGTATGATCTTATACCTGAACCAACCACTTTTGAGGGAAAACTAGCTTGGGATATCATTAGCGACCACATAGTAGGACTTATATTATCGAGTGTTGATGATGAAATTGTGTGGGCTATATCGAACATTGATTGTCCCCACCCACTTTGGAAATGTTTTTGGGAGATCTATGGAGAACCCAATCTCTCTCCATTCCTAGAGGATCCTACTTTATATTGTATCTTACCCATTGCTTGGAGAGAGAATACACCCTTTGATCATGATACTTTAGAGGAGCTTGAGTATTTAGACACCCTTACATGTTCCGATGGATCAAAGGCTTGTCTCACAGTTCCTAATCTTCAGATTGAGACTTCATCAAAATATCTTATTGTTCCTAATTCAGTGCAACAGGGCATCATACATATTCCATACATAGCTACTTTGGACTCTTATGTTGTAGAAATATCTTTCTTGTTTATGGAGTCCTATATTGTAGATTTGGAGGATTATTTTGAGGACATTCATCTCCTCTACCTAGACAGTCAGGTTATCACTTTACGAACACCATTATCAGTGCATTCAAAGGTTGCATTTCAAGATTCTCCACATCAATTTGTATTTGACATCATTTATTTCAGTTCAGACAGAGAGATTCTTCAACATTCGATCATGGCACACATCTTGAGACATATTGGTTCATCACTCTTCACAGGGTTTCTTTGACATCGTCCTTTGGATGCGTTTCTTCCCAAGGGGAGGAATATCATTTGCCACTTCAGGATCTCCTTTTGGATTCTACATTAGGCATCTACCATTGTGACAAGAGTTTCTTCATTGTGGGGGGGCCTTCTTCTCTCTTTCTATCTCTCCTATGGAGATCATTATATATGTAATTATATGATAGAAGTTGTATATTGGGGGTATCATGTAATCCACCTCCTATCCTTCTTTCATTAGTGCATTACATTCCTTTCTTTGCATTCTATTTGGGGAGGAGTTTTGTTCGCATTGAGTTTTCTCCTTTACCCCGTTTCCTTTAGTTTGCATTGCATTTGTAAATGGGTACCTGATCAGGCCTAGTTGTCGGGACTCATGTTTACTTTCATGCATTGTAGTTAATTTTTCTTTCTTGCACATTTTTGTAGCTACACTCTTGCTCATCTTAAGGGGGGGTGTTAGAGTAAAGGTTTTAACTTAATTATGTTAATTTACCTTTATTCCTCTCTTAAGATTTCACTTTATTTTGCATATTGTGACATATAATAATTATATTAATTATTAAATGTCTACCTATTAGGGTTAATTTTAGGGTTGCACAATCTCCTTTTATAAGGATTGATCATTGTATTTTATTTTCACTCTTTGATTAATACATTTTTCAACTTTTAGAGCACCCTTGCCTTTTTGTCTCCATCTCTTCTTTCTGTGATAGTTTATTTGCATGCAGATGATCTTCGGGGTCTGTGAGGTTGGATTTCACAACTTCTACACTCCACAACAATTTCAACAAGAGTATCCTTTTGTAACAGGCACAGGGTGGTAGTGGATCTATGCATTATCTTTAGAGCAAAGCGGGTGACATCTTGGAGCCGCTTTTCCAGACTCTCCACTTTGTCTTTGAGTCTGTCGACCTCCTCCAATATAGCATCTTGTTTTCTACTACCTTCCACCATAGGGGCCTTCCCTTCAGCAATGGCCGAGACCCTAATCTTGACTCCCTTGACTCTAACACTGGAAGGGCCCATAGAACCCTTCTTTAAGCTTTCAGAAACATGGGAGGAGCTGCTAGCAGAAGCAAAAAGGGAATTTTCCTCCCCATCCTTTTCATCCTTGATTTTATTCTCACTTTCCACCCATAGTACGAATCAGAGGCCACTTTGGGACTCTTCTCCCTTTCAGGTTTACCAATCAGATGACTGGACCTACGAGGAGTACTGGTTTCCTCAATAATTTTGATATCCGAGTCAATTTGCTGAAGTTTGAATTTAGTTTTCTTGGAAGCTTTGGATTTTCCTTTAGGGGTAGGCACGACACATTTCTTCTCCTTATTGTTTCCAACAAACTCGGTATTAGGGGAAGTATCCTGGGGAGAGGTTTTTAGAGCTGGGTTTTTAATGCATTTTTTCTTGTTGGGGCCAGGAGTATCCATGAGACTAGTAGATGACGGAGTAGAGGAAATAGGGAATTCATTGACAATAATGGGCTGAAGAGGGCATAGAGAAAGGTGAAAATAGTGGATTCTAAACATAAGCCCCTGGTGTAGAATGGTGAAGTTTCTACCCACATTCAAAGATTCAACCACATTATTCACATAATTCTCCAAAGAGTGTAAAAGGAAGAACAAAATAGAAATATTATTATGATTCCTAAGGTGATTGAGAAAAGGAAAATGGTAAAATTAGTACACACCGAATATCCCTTCAAGAGTGAAGTATTTCATCAGAACCATACAGACTCTATCCCATGGTTCAAGTAGTTGCTCATGGTCATAGCCACCTTGGAGTTTGACAGGCTTCTCCTCACCGTGGAAAAACTAGTTGAGACTAACTTGGTCAGACACTTTGGTAGTCTTCTTCCATTTTTTCCCATCCACGACCAAACCAGTGGCTTTAGCAATGAATTCCTCATTAACTTCGAAGGGAATACTTCCCATAGTCACCCTCCTTTCAGACCACAAGGTGACAAACTGTTTGGAGAGGCTCTCATCAAACCCCGACATGCATTCCATGAACTGGGAAATTCCTCCTTCTTTGCAAATATGCCAGACCATGTCATTCATCTTCCATTCATCAACTTTATCAGGCTCAACTTGGAGATGATCACCACCTATGGCCCTAGCAAGCAGATGGTGAGATGAGGAAGCAATCACAGAGCAACAACAAGGCAAAAGATAAAGGAGAATGTGAATTACAAAGCAATGAAACCCCAATTAAGTACTAATCACTGTGAGAAAATAACTGGCCATCCACAAAATTATTATAAATAGTGGTACTCCCCATATCCAACGTAGAGTTGGTAGTTCCCTCGTGTGAGAAGTCCTTCACATAATAAAACCTAGTGACGTTGATGCAAGTAGACGTCATGAAAAATCTAAAAAAATTGGCAAGGTTGATAAAGATGACACAAAAATCAAAAAGGTTAAAAAAAGAATGAACCATTAAGCTAGAAGATCCATTATGAAAAGACATCATGGCGTCGAGGAAAATCAAGTACATTCCACATGGCCATTCTAACTCATAGCCCTTCCCGTACAATAACGACCAACATTTGAAATTCAAATTCCGGTTGATACGAACAACAAAGGATATCCAAAACCAGGTTTGGATAGCGAAGTAAAATTTAATGGTTCCCATGGAGAAAAATTAAGATTCATTCCTCAGGAGTGAAATTGTAGGAAGAGGCAAGGAGCTTTCCTTCCTCCAACAATGAAGCCCCACATGATCAAGCCCCAGGGTAGCTAGACTATCAACCACCACATTTCCTTCCCTAAAGGCATGTTGTAGAGTGAACTCCTCAAAACTAGAAAGGAGGGATCTAATATCATTAATTATCCCTTGAATTAGCCATTAAGTAGTCAAAGTACCCCTCATGGCTTCAATAATCAGCCAAGAGTCACCTTCAATTTCCAAGGTTCAGATGTCGATTGACACTGCAAATTTAAGCCCCCAAAGCAGCACCATACCTTCCACCTAGTTATTTGTGTGTTCTTTTAAATTTCTTGTATAGGCAGCAATTAAACTACCATTATGGTCCCTAATGACACCACCCCCAATCGCTTTCCCAGCTCTGGCTACCCCATCAAAATTTAGCTTATACCAGGGTGGTCTAGGAGCTTCCCATCTTGTGTTATGTCAGGCCATATTGTTAGAATTGTCAAACTTGTAAAAGTCCTTAGGAAGTTTCCAAACCCTAGCAATCTCATTGTCCTAGCCCGATGGGGGGCAACTAGGAGTCCACCTACAAACAAAGATATTGTCCAATAGGAGTTTATTGAGCGTGACCAACACACTTTCAATACAACTCTCTTTATCCCCGAAGATCCTGTTATTCCACTCCTTCCAAAGACACCAACATATATGAGGAGAAATTTTCTACCAAAGTTGTTTGATGAGTGGATGTTTGAGGGGCACCACCAACTAGTAACAAATTGTTAAATATCCCTGCCAAAAACCCATTGAATGTTGAACTTTTGAAGGACGTTCTGCCACACTTGGGAAGTAAATTGATAGTGGATGAACATATGAGGAATTGTCTCCTCCTCCTGTTTACAAAGAGTACACTTGTTTGGAAGTTGGAAACCCCTTTTGACAAGGTTATCTAGAGTTAGGATTTTACCATGAATAGAAGCCCACCAAAAGAAGTTAATCTTAGGAATAAGTTGTGGGCTCCAAACCTTTTTCCAACACTTCTCACCACCCTCCAATTTTTTTAGCATATGGTAATCAGACTTAATTGAGAAGGCTCCTGTGTGGTTCTTCATCAAAACTTATTTGTCCTCCCTGGGAAAAAGAGGTAGTCTCACTTTATTTAATAAGGATTGCAGTTCATCAACCTTAGGGAGCAGGTCAGGCCTGTCTAAAAAAATTTGAGCTAGGTTCTTCCATTTACTTCTGGGGGTGAAATAGTCGACAACATAGGTGCCAACGAAGGTAGTAGCACGCTCCTAGATTAGCAAAAAGAATTTTTTGTCAGCAAGAGATTTTTCCTCAATTCATCTGTCCTCCCAAAATCTTATTCCTCTCCCACTGCCAATTTTCCATTTAAAACCTTCCTTAATAAGTGATATGCATTTGAGGATGTTATTCCATATCTTAGATCTAGAGGGAAGACCATTGAAATCAAGGGCCCTGGAAAAGTCACCAAGATTCAGATACTTAACTCTCATAATATTACACCATTCAACCTTGCCAATCAGAAGATTCACATTGTTATCCATTATCATTTTAATAATATTTTAATTTTTTTAAGAATACATGATTAATCAAGATTTCACAAACTAAATAAACAACAATAACAAATTAAGATAAAATAGTTATTAATTACTATATAACACTTATTAAAAAATACTAAAAATATAAAATAATAATATTGATATTATTCCTAATAAACAAATTATGATGTTAGCACTAGGGGAGAGGGGCCCAAAGTAGGGCAAGAGCCTATACTGGGGACGAAAGTAGTCCCATGTGGGCCCCATAGTATAGTTGATTAATAGGCAAATATAAATCAGTTTTCACTCACAAAGTCAACAAGGGTACACATATCACTGTACCGTCAAAATTGTATTATAATCGGAGAATATTTAGCCCATACACAAATATATATTCACAATCTTACATGTCAGATAATATTCAAATCACATCTGACACCACAAACATACAAGCCATATTGCTTGTTACTAGCCCATCACTTTAAAACATGAGCCCAAATATATGAAATTAGTATAACCCAAGCTCCCCTATAATGTCACCACTTGCATTACATCATAACCAACTTTTGAGTAGTTGGGATTCCACGAGAAGAACTATGAGCCAAGAATGTCCCATCACCAAATCCAATCCAACCGAACCCCCATTCCACTTGCCCACCAACACAAAACTTAGACGAAAAGCAATCATTTATATGTGTCCCATCTATCAAATCAAACCTCTCTAATATTGGTTCCTCCTCCTGTTATTTCCACCTACAACCACCAAAATCTCCTGTCAAGCAAACAAGGATTGCACACCATTAATACATACAAACTCTGTAATTGAAGGCATTCGATAAAGAATTCAAATTTAAAAATAAAAGGACAAGAATTAAAGACTCCACACCAAACCAACATTGAACATATAAGGAGATTTTCAAATTCAAAAATGCATTACTCAATCTCTTACAATTTCCATTTAACATGTCCCACTTTCATTTTTAGTTATACAATTTGCTCCAGAAATATAAAGAAAGTCTAGAGGCAACAACAATAACATTCTAAGAAGCTACATGTATTCTACTGCTACAAATTTTGTATGCCTATGAATGCAAATATGTTGTATGGGATGTCAATTTTTGTCACTGTTATCAACAGGATTGCACCCATTATGAAAAAAATTAAAATTATGCAATCCTGTGAAACATTGGAATATTCTCAGGTTTTGGGTATCCTATGATGAGGACAGACCTCCTTGAGGTTATGGGCTGGCTCCCCTTTAAATCTCTTAGAATCTAAAAAAATTGTGTGGGAAAAGAGAGAAGGATTAATCTATGAAACTATATGAAACTCATGATTATGAATTGATTTTAGGAGGTGATGCACCGGAAAATACTAATTGCAGATTGATTCACAACTAAAACTCTCAAAAGGACTGTTAACACAACTCAACTCGAATAGCTTAACCACATAAATGATTCACTAAAAGGCTCTGCTTATTTTCACCTTAGTAAGGAAAACTGGATTTTCACAAATTAAGAGAAAGTACAAGCTTTAAAAGAACAATTAATGACCTATGACAAACTGCATTTGTGTACATGTATCGGTAAACGAGACAAAAATTTAAAGGTTTATAGTTTGAAACACAATAAACTTACGTCAAATCACTTAAGAGATACAAAACACCTGAAGCTGTGAAGGTAATTATGTTTTTTTTGAGTATTTTGAAGGAATACTCTACAAAAATGAAACTAAAATGTTGAAAATAAAGTACTGTTGTATATGAATCAACTAAAAATGAAAGTTGAGTTCCAAGTCTTTCCAATCTCTCTATTGTGTAAAAGAGTAATGAAGCAAGAACTAAGGAAAAATACTAAGTCTTTTCCAATATATACAAGATATGGCAGAGAAAGAGATTGAAGAGAGATTCCAAGCTAACTGAAGTAAAAAATATGTGAACTCTAAAGCTATCCACGAGCAAAATCAAAATTACCTAAAAATGGGGCCCACCAATGCTCTAAACTGAGCTTAAACAACTCAAAACTCTGTCTCCTACTATATGTAACTGAAGTGAAACTTGAAATGGCTCTTGAGTTGACAAAAAGTCAACTAAATTGCACGAAATTAGGATAAAAGAATCCTTTAGTTCCACCTCCTCGCATGATTAGTTTACTCCATCAAGACTCAAACATCAATTCTTTTCATAAATTTTACATGATTTGAAGTGAAGGTAAGCAATTTAAATAATATTAAAGTAATCGAAAAAGAATTACTTTAATATGTATGATATTTTTGCCTCCATTTTTTACATCTGCATGATATATATTAAAGAAATTTATAATTTATTGCTTTAATATTATTTACATTATTATCTCTAACTTCAAAACCATGTGAAAATCGTTAGGAAAAAGGGGCAACATTGAGTTTGAAATAAAGACATTACAAAGGTATTTTGAAGGAGTTAACTTGGAGTTTGGTTTTCATTTTGCAACATTTTCAAGGATGGTATTAATTTGGCATAGAAAGTTAAAATAAAATGAAAAATCCCTCTAAAAAGGGTCGACCAAACTAGGGTAAACCAAAACCCTAGACCAAAAGTTCACGACCTCCTTCATCTTGTTTCATTTTACACTTAAAAACTTCTATGCTTTGCTTGTGGTGCCACCATTAGGGTTGAACTGGATCTCTCTTAATTTGATCAAGGATTTTTTTGTTGTAGACTACGTGGTAAGGCTTATTCCCTCCATTTAACATTTTTTTTATTCCTTCCTTTGTGAAAGAAAAGGCTCTGTATCTAGGCCATGGTTATATATTTTTGCATTCTTTGGAAAAATAATGAAAATAAAATCTTGATCTCTGCACTCGGTCCCTCTTGGAAATACTATGAAGAAAAATTCATTGTGAAATAAAAGAATTATGCTCTTCCATTTGCATATTTGAGGGTTTCTCTCTTTGCAGATCATAGCTTTACATCTCATGTGTCTGTTTGTGGGTTTGAAAAGATAATAGTTTGCAGGCATTTTGTTGTTCTTTGAGGTCATTGCAATACTCACCATATGTTGATGGTTGAATCCGGTTTCCATTGATTTGGCTTGGGCGCGGCTCAACCATTTCTAGGTATTTGTTTTTCTTGTAATACCATGAGATAACAACTCTTTGAAGCATTCTCTCAAACGGTATTTGTGCCTTGTCTATGCTTTCATTTTTTTTGCTTATAAACATGCAATTCATATGTGCTTTGTGTATACTTCCACCAGTATGATAGGCCACGAATTTGTCATTGTTGTTCATAAATTTATTCCTTTATTTTCAACCTTTGAAACTTTGTAATTGAAGGTCGTGGCTCTAAACCTGAACATTATTTCTTTATGATGGTTGTAGCTTGAATCTTTGTAGGGCTCTATGTCGAGGGTCTCACTTTGTTACAATACTTTTGTAGCTCTCTCATACTGTATGCATTTCATTATTTTCATTGGTATACCAGGTTGTGCAATCAACTCGTTATGTTTTGTTATGATCATGTCCCTTGTATTCATTAAGCAAGGCTAGATGTGAGTAACTTATGCAATCATTTTCCCTTTAGTACTGTGTACCATATATTTTGTGTATAGTAATCATTACTTAATCCTCTACCAAGAACACATACCAAAATATCCTAATTTTAGATCAGACTTTTGTCATTTCACATGGTAACTGTCCTATGATTCCCATCTTCATGACCACTATCATTTATGCTCAATCATTCTCAACCATCACAACTCCATTATCATGATATGATACCGCCCTTGCAACATTGTTATGAACCATCCAATAGAAGAGTGGTATTTTGAAGAGTTATTCTCCTTTACAATGATTTTGATACTTATGTCACTATAACATTAATGGTTTCCCTCTTGTTATTGTTCATTGTGAACTGATCTTCCCATCTTGGAGATCATTGTAAACAAAGCTGCATTCACTATGTAATTTGCATATCTATTTTGACATATTCTTTCATGTATTGTTCAATGAGTTGATCAAAGGATTTAATGCATTTCTATTCAATAATTTCTTGCATAAGATCTATTCTTAAAAGCTTTTGTAGCATCTTCTTTGAAAAATACTCTTGTTGGTTCATGCTTAATGCTCATATCTAACATTTCTCGAAGTATTGCTGAGATCAAAAAATATTCTATTTTCCATCCTTGAGACCCCTGTCCTTCAAGGGCCTGTATGACAGTCACCTGAGGCTCTGCCCTTATATTCACTTGATATTGTACATTATTCTTGCAATGATACATGTTGTTACTATTTCTACATAGATCATGATCCTCTTGCACATTTTGATGGTAAATAGACTTTGGTATGACTGTTATCTCAATCATTCATAATTATCTTTAATCAATTACACAAGAGATTGATTTCTTGTCCCTTTATAATGAATAGTCTACTCATTGTGCATGATGGTTGACTCCTTAATGATGACACTATCCTTGATGACTGTCACAAACATTGGATTTCTCTCTTAAAAATGATGCTAAAGTTGCACTGTTATTCCATTGTGAATGATCATCATTTGCTGCACTTTTTTGAGGCTACATGAACACTGTGATTGCTTTCTTTTACATGTTGCTTATGTCATTGTTATGTGTTGGGCTCAACCCTTATGGGAGCCACATTTTCCACCACACATAACCTTTGAGCAATATCTAAATGATATGATTGTACTTGTACCTACACATCCAACAAAGAATTAGATAAATAATGAAAAGTACAATGCTCTCTTGATGATTTTCTTTGGATATCTTGGATATAGTTGTTCATTTTTATTTTCTTCATGAGTTATAAGATAGCAATTATTTTCTTGATTAGAGATGCATAAGATTTGTATGGAACCCTGAGCTCTAACATCTCTTCCTTCCACCCTTGCAGATTTATCTCCTGGAGCAACAACTGGACAACTCAACAATGCTGACACAACCTCCAACAATGGAATTCGTCATTCACCAGGAAATGACAAGTCCCATATCTTATTTTATGCATTTCTTTTCTTGTACCTTCTTGCTATATTATATCTATTCAGACTTAGTTACTCCTATGCCTTGTGTGGGACTTCAAAAACATTTCTTTTTAATATATTAGCTATTTCATATCATGCAATGACTTATGTACTTTTCATATGTGAATCACTTACAAAATATGAAATAACTAAATGAACTGTTTGAGGCATATGTTTTTTAATCATGAATAATAGCAACAATATACTTGAAACAAGAACTGTAGAATATAGTTTAGCTTCAAAACCTGATAATCTTTGAATGTCTGGTTTTCTTATCTGATTTTCTCAAGTGTCAAAATTTCTTACCCTAGTTTAATAATTGCCTGATAAAACTTTACTAATTTAGCTAGTAGCTAAAAATTAGTAACATTTCTGGCGACCTCCTAGGGGTGTTTTCCTGCTAAACAAATACAATCAGTTGCCTTGCTTATCCATTGGGAATGGAGTCCATTTTTCTATCCTTTTTGACTCAAAACACCTCTATAACTCAGTTGCAAAAACTATACAACAACAAACAAAATAGAAAGAAACTAGCATAACTCTATTTAAGACAGAGCCAAAAAATTATGTAGTATCTGCACTTATTTGAAAAAAAATATTGAAATGAAGTGTGCTCAAAGCACTTATTAACTTGAAAACTATCCTACTCTACACTACCTAGTAGTGGTAGTGCTCAGATATGACCATTCACTAGTTGTGAGAAATAGTTTCCCTTCCTTAACCATAAACACTCATTCACATGCTTATGAACAACTGAAACTAGATGAAGAACAAAAGATATTCTATAAACTGCTGAAATTATTCATGAAGAATGTAAACAAACTCACTCACCCTCTTATTTTGATCAACCAAACTATTGGTTTGAAATGAATGAGCAAGTTGGCTTTCTTGTCCTTTAATCTCAATCTCTTCCTTGGACTCTGTTGCGGAGAGGTGCTTGATTGGGCATCCTATTGAGATGCTAAAATAAGGAATCTTTTTGGTGGATTCTTTCTCATGTGTTGTCTCTTCAACCACAACCTCTTTGATCACCTAAATATGTTGATCACAATCCTTTATCTTGAAAGGTGCTAAGTTGTCAACAATGTTGGAGCAAAAACATCAATGATGCTTGAGAATAAGTTTGTATCATGATCAACCTTATCATATAAATTATGATCTAACTCATTTTCATGATGGTCTTCAAAGATTATACCTTCAAAATCTGTGATTTTCTCCTTTTCTTGCTCTACATGAACAACATTTATTTGTGAATCAAAAGTTTGACTTTTTGAAACATGACTGTTTTCATTTGTCTCTTCTTGGATTTGCACCTTGTTAAACTAATTTCTTTCATCCTATTGCTGAATTAGTTCAATCAAGAACTGTTCATCTTCATGTACAAATCCTGCAAGTTTAACAAATAAATCAACAAAATTTTGGACTTGAACATCCTTTTCTACCTTAGCAGCCTGTTGTCCCTGATTTTCTTTTTCAAAAGATGATAGTTTAGAATCTAAATTTGAAACAAATACCTCAAGCTCATCCCAAAATAATTTCTCTTCTTCATAATCATCATTACTTTGTGTTATGAGAGAGCTTACCTTAGATTTGAGATCATCCTTAAGTTCTAATCTACTTGTTTGTTCAAATTGGGAAATTTCATATAGATCATTTTCATTAATCTCCAGAAGAGGACTAACCTCTTGCTGTCCCAAATGGACCGAGGCTTCAATTTCATCTTGAACCAATAGTACATCATGTTTTGCAATATCTTTTGAGTGTTCCAAATCAATTGGTAAGTTAGGTACCTGCATTCTCTCTTTAGTTTTCTCTATAAAACTAGGTAGTTGGTCAAACAAACAAACCAATTGTTCCTCCTCATGCGATGCCTTCTCCAGTGAAAATTGGGCATCTTGTCTCTACAAGTGAAGATTTTTAACTAGTAATCCCTATACTCTGCTTTCATCCATCTTACAAACAAAATTAGAATTTTTTTCAAATGGATCAAAATGCAAGGGGTTCAGTAGAAAGTTTGAACCAACATCCTCTTCATAACTATGGTTATTTTGAGTTGGGGACGTAGTATAAACAACAATAACTTCCTACTTCTCTTGTTCATTCCTTTGTTTCTCTAATCGGTAACATTCTACTGCTTAATACAGTGGATTTATAGTGCTAATATTCTCCATGATCAATGGGCTATCCTGATCAATGGGTTGTTCTGGAACTATACAAGACTGTACATGATTACCTTTCTCAACTTGCCTGAAACTTGGAATGTCATGCTTTTGGGTAAGCAAAAATTTGATTGCACTCGCTATGCAAAACTTTAAAATTATGCAATATTGTGAAACATTGGAATATCCTCAGGTTGTGGGTATCCTATGATGAGGAAAGACCTCCTAGTTATGGGTTGGCTCCCCTTTAAATCTCCTAGAATCTAAAAAAATTAGTGTGGGAAAAGAGAGAAGGATTAATCTTTGAAACTATATGAAACTTTGATTATGATTTGCTTCTAGGAGGTGATGCACCGAAAAATACTAATTGTAGATTGATTAACAACTAAAACTCTCAGAAGGACTCCTAACACAAATCAACTTGAACAACTTAGCCACATAAATGCTTCACTAAAAGGCTTTGCTTATTTTCACCTTAGTAAGGAAAACCGGGTTTTCACAAATTAAGAGAAAATACAAAATTTAAAAGAACAATTAATGACCTGTGACAAACTGCATTTGTGTACATGTATCGGTAAACAAGACAAAAATTTAAAGGTTTATGGTTTGAAACACAATAAACTTGCATCAAATCACCTAAGATATACAAAACACCTGAAGTTGTGAAGGTAATTGTGTTTTTTCTGAGTATTTTGAAGGAAAACTCTACAAAAATGAGACAAAAATGTTGAAAATAAAGTACTAATGTATATTAATCAACTAAAAATGAAAGTTGAGTTACAAGTCTTTCCAATCTCTCTATTGTGTAAAAGAGTAATGAAGCAAGAACTGAGGAAAAAGACTAAGTCTTTTCCAATTTATACAAGAGATGACAAAGAAAGAGACTGAAGAGATGTTTCAAGCTAATTGAAGTTAAAAATATGTGAACTCCAAAGCTATCCACAATCAAAATAAAAAGTGCCTGAAAATGGGGCCCACCAATGCCATAAATTGAGCTTAAACAACTCAAAACTCTGTCTCATAATGTATGTAATTGAAGTGAAACTCAAAATGGCTCTTTAGTTGACCAAAAGTCAACTAAACTGCATGAAATCAAGATAAAATAATCCTTCAATTCCACCTCCTCGCATGATTAGTTTACTCCATCGAGACACAAACATCAATTCTTTTCAAAAAATTTACATGATTTGAAGTGAAGGTAAGCAGTTTAAATAATATTAAAGTAATCGACAAAGAATTACTTTAATATGTACGATGTTTTTGCATCCATTTTTTACATCTGCATGATATATATTAAAGCAATTTATAATTTATTGCTTTAATATTATTTACATTATTATCTCTAACTTCAAAACCATGTGAAAATCATTAGGAAAAAGGGGCAACATTGAGTTTGAAATCAAGACATTACAAAGGTATTTTGAAGGAGTTAACTTGAAGTTTGGTTTTCATTTTGCAACATTTGCAAGGATGGTATTAATTTGGCATAGAAATTTAAAATAAAATGAAAAAACCCCTAAAAAAGGTCGACCAAACTAGGGTAAACCAAAACCCTAGACCAAAAGTTTGCAACCTCCTTCATCTTGTTTTATTTTACACTTTACAACTTCCATGCTTTGCTTGTGGCGCCGCCATTAGGGTTGAAATGGAGCTCTCTTAATCTGATCAAGGAGTTTTTTGTTGCAGACCGCGTGGTAAGGCTTATTTCCTCCATTTAACGTTGTTTATTCCTTCCTTTGTGAAAGAAAAGGCTCTGTATCTAGGTCGTGGTCATATATTTTTGCATTCTTTGGAAAAATAATGAAAACAAAATCTTGATCTCTGCACTCGGCCCTTCTTGGAAATACTATGAAGAAAAATTCATTGTGAAATAAAATAATTCTGCTCTTCCATTTGCATATTCAAGGGTTTCTCTCCTTTGTAGATTGTGGCTTTACATCTCATGTGTTTGGCTGTGAATTTGAAAAGATTATAGTTTGTAGACATTTTGTTGTTCTTTGAAGTCATTGTAATACTCACCATCTGCTAATGGTTGAAGTCGGTTTCCACTGATTTGGCTTGGGTGCAACTTAACCATTTCTGGGTATTTGTTTTTCTTGTATACCATGAGATAACAACTCTTTGAAGCATTCTGTCAAACAATATTCATGCCTTGTCTATGCTTTCATTTTTTTTCTTATAAACATGCAATTCATATGTGCTTTGTGTATACTTCCACCACTATGACAGGCCACAACTTTGTCATTGTTGTTCATAAATTTATTCCTTTGTTTTCGACCTTTGAAACTTTGTAATTGAAGGCCATGACTCTAAAATTGAACATTATTTCTTTATGATGGTTGTAGCTTGAATCTTTGCAGGGATCTATGTTGAGGGTCTCACTTTGTTACAATAATTTTGTAGCTCTCTCATATTGTATGCATTTCATTTCTTTTCATTCGTTTTCCAGGTTGTGCAATCAACTCGTTATCTTTTGTTATGATCACGTCCCTTGTATTCATTAAGCATGGCTAGATTTGAGTAACTTATGCAATCATTTTCCCTTTAGTACTGTGTACCATATATGTTGTGTACACTAATCATTACTTAATCCTCTACCAAGAATACATACCAAAATATCCTCTATTTAGATAAGACTTTTGTCATTTCACATGGTAATTGTCCTATGATTCCCATCTTCATGACCACTGTCATTTATGCTCAATCATCCTCAACCATCACAACTCCATTATCATGATATGATACTACCCTTGCAACATTGTTATGAACTATCAAATAGAAGAGTGGTATTTTGAAGAGTTATTCTCCTTTACAATAATTTTGATACTTGCGTCACTGTAACATTAATGGCTGCCCTCTTGTTATTGTTCATTGTGAAATAAAATACTCTTCCCAACTTGGAGATCATTGTAAACAAAGCTGCATTCACTGTGTAATTTGCATATCTATTTTGACATATTCTTCCATGTACTATACAATGAGGTGATCAAAGGATTTAATTCATTTATGTTCAATAATTGTCTTGCATAAGATCTTTTCTTAAAAGATTTTGTAGCATATTATTTGAAAAATACTCTTGTTGGTTCATGCTTAATGCTCATATCTGACATTTCTCAGAGTATTGCTGAGATCAAAAAATATTATCTTTTCCATCTTTGAGACCTTTGTCCTTCAAGGACCTGTATGAAAGTCACTTGAGGTTCTGCCCTTATATTCACTTGATATTGTACAATATTCTTGCAATGATACCTATTGTTACTATTTCTACATAGATCATGATTCTCTTGCACACTTTGATGGTAAATAGACTTTGCTATGATTGTTATCTCAATCATTCATAATCATCTTTAATCAATTACACAAAGAGATTGATCTGTCGTCCCTTTATAATGAATAGTCTACTCATTGTGCATGATGGTTGACTCCTTAATGATGACACTATCCTTGATGACTGTCACAAACATTGGATTTCTCTCTTAAAAATGATGTTGAAGTTACACTATTATTCCATTGCGAATGATCATCATTTGCTTCCCTTTTTTTGAAGCTACATGAACACTGTGATTGCTTTCTTTTACATGTTTCTTATGTCATTGTTATGTGTTGGGCTCAACCCTTGTGGGAGCCAAATTTTCCACCACACATAACCTTTGAGTAATATCTGAATGATATGATTGTACTTGTACCTACACATTCAACAAAAAGTTAGATAAATAATGAAAAGTACAATGCTCTCTTGATTATTTGCTTTGGATATCTTGGATACAATTGTCTAGTTTGCTTTTCTTGATGAATTATAAGATAGAAAGTATTTGCTTCATTGCAGATGCATAAGATTTTTATGGAACCCCGAGCTCTAACATCTCTTCCTTCCACCCTTGCAGATTTATCTCTTGGAGCAGCAACTAGACAACTCAACGATGTTAACACAACCTCCAACAATGGGATTCGTCATTAACCAAGCAATGACGGGTCCTATATCTTATTTTATGTATTTATTTTCTTGTACCTTCTTGCTATTTTATATCTATTCAAACTCAATTACTCCCATGGCTTGTGTGGGAATTCAAAAACATTGCTTTTTAATATATTAGCTATTTCATATCATGTAATGAATCATGTACTTTTCATCTGTGAATCACTTAAAAAATATGAAATAACTAAATGAACTATTTGAGGCATATGTTTTGTATTCATGAATAATAGCAACAATATACTTGAAACAAGAACTATAAAAAATAGTTTAGCTTCAAAACCTAATAATCTTTGAATGTCTGGTTTTCTTATCTGATTTTCTCAAGTGTCAAAATTTCTTAACCTAGTTTAATAACTTCTTGATAAAACTTTTCTAATTTAGCTAGTAGCTAAAAATTAGTAATAGTCACATTGACCTGTAACTCAATATCTGGGGTTTCAACTTACAGTTTATATGACTATCAAGTCATTTCATTTCAACTTTAGGGTTTCACTAGTTTTCCTTTCCTCTATACTCGTCCATGCACAACGTCTACCCTGCATTGTGCATTTCAATATATTGTGTTATTCCTAATCTTTCTATTATTCATTGCACAACATTTAATCTGCATTGTGCTTTTCACATTTTCTTCCTTATATGAAATATGAAATGGGTTTGACTGGTTTTGAGCCATGCAGTTGTATTAGTGTGTTTGTCATTGCACAGAGTTTAACTCTGCAATTTTCTTTTTACATTTTTTTGTTATTCAAAAATATGAAAAATGGATACAATATATTTGCTTTTTACTAGGAAATATTCATAGGGCTTTAATGTTTATCATTTCGAGGGTTTCTGCCATGCACTTGCATTTGTGTCTTCCTCATTGCACAAAATTTATCTCTGCAATTTGCTTATAATATTCTCATGTTATTTCAAAATATGAAAATGGTATGATTGGTTTTCATTTCAAAGATATTCTGGCATTTTTATGTATTATTTTGTTCTTCCATGCACAATAGTCATGTCTGCAAAATACTTTTTTCATTTGATTGTTATTACCAAACATGGAAAGGGTTTCACTGGTTCAAAATTACGGGGTTTTCTCTTTGAAAATGCACAAACTTTAACTCTGCAATTTGCCTTTAATTTTTGTTTGTTATTCCCAAATATGAAAATGGATTCACTTGTTTTCATTATGAAGTTATTCTGCCATGCAATTATTTTATTTTGTTCTTATATATGTATTTGTCTTTCCATACATATATATACATATTGTTCATGGAAGAACAAAATAATACATACACATATTTCCATACGTATATATTTCCATATGTATATATTTCCATACATATATATGGTATGACTGGTTTTCATTTCGAAGATATTCTGCTATGCAATCGTATTATTCTGTTCTTCCATTCACAATAGTTCTATCTGTGAAATGCAATTTTTATTTCATTGTTACTACCAAAAAATTTTATGGTTTCACTGGTTCACAATTATAGGGTTTTCTGCCATGCACTTATAGTCCTCTCTTTGACAATGCACAAACTAACTTTGCAATTTGCCTTTAATATTTGTTTGTTATTCCAAAATACGAAATGGATTCACTTGTTTTCATTTCAAATATATTCTACCATGCAATTATATTATTTTGTTCCTATATATGTATTTTTCTCTCTCTCTATATATATTGTGCATGGAAGAATAAAATAATACATAAACATATATATATATATATATATATATATATATATATATATATATATTATGCATGGAAGAACAAAATAATACATAGACATATTTACACACACACACACACACACACATATATATATTCGTATATGTATATATATGTAATTATTTATGTGATTGTTACTATGAAATTTGTTTTATATATTTATGTTTGGCTCTCCACATTTCATTATTCGGCTTTGCACTCAAGAAATCTCCCTTTCTCTTTCAGTTGAGGTTTTCTACCTCACTACACCTGTACTATTGTATTTCATTTTGACAATGTTTAACCAATGTTTGTTCATGTCTCACTAAAAAGATCTACTCTAAGTCATTTCAATTCAAATAATAAAATTGAAAAAACTGTCAACATGCACAAAAAAGCCAATTGCATTAAAAATTGTTCATAAAAACCAAGCATTATAAAGACAATAAAAATAAATTGTTCATGCACAATAAAGATAATTGCATTACAAACTATTGAAAATTGCATTACAAACTATTCATAAAAACTAGAGCATTGAATTGCAAAATATTTAGATGCATATTAAATAAATGCAAACTATTCATGCATCACTGTGACTTCAACATTGTTCAATTTTTGTTTTTTTTAACTACTCCAAACATCTTTTTTAACATCTACAAGTGCAATCTAAAGGTAAACTAAGGCCGAAACCTAAAACCAAGACTGCAAAGATGTCATCTTGTACACAAAAAGACATTGTAACAGTCCCCAATGTGCAATAACCAGTTGTAGAAGTAAACACGAATCTTGAACATGTTGAGGTTGCTGCACCACCAATTAGGTGGGAAAGAGCATCAAAGGAAAGGGAATGGTCATCATAGGACATGGATAGGGCACTGAAGGATGTTGAAATAAATGGGATGTCGATGAGAGTTGTTGTGAAGAAGTGGAAAATCCTAGCTACAACACTTAGCAATTGGTTAGGCGACCTAGGCACTACTTCAAAGAAGGGTCCACCAACAATCCTGACAGAAGAGGAGGAGGGTCTGATTGTGAAGTCATGCACAAATATGGTAGATATTGGCCATGGGGTTGAGATTATGAATCTCAAGCAAGAGGTTGCTTAGATATGCCAGACTAGACCCAACCCTTTCATGGAGGGGCTGCCTAGAAAAGAATGGTGGATTAGATTCAAGAGGAGCCATCCAGAATTGACCTTGCACACAGTTGAAGGTCTTGACAAAGACAAGGTGGTAAACCTTAGACCTGAAATAATAGCTAAATTTTTAGAACGCTAACAACAACATATGAAAGTACCCCATACGGTCTTGACAAAATTTGGAACTGTGATGAAATGGGCATTCAAGCTAGCATAAATGGAACTATTAGGGTCTTGGCACGATGAGGCAACATGAATGTCTCCTACATCATTCCAAAAATAAGAGAATTGATAACAATTCTATGTTGTGTTAATGCATCTAGCCAAACCATACCTAGTTTCTATCTGTTCAAGGGCAATACAGAGATAGAGAATTGCATTGTGAACTATGAACCACATGCAACTATGGAAACCCAAGCACATGCTTGGATGATGAAGGAAATTTTCTTTTACTGGCTAGAAAATTTTCATGTGTCGGTTCCTAGGGGTGTGTCACCTACTAAAAGGCACCTGTTTATTTTTACGGTCATGGAAGTCACATTGCATTGTCAACTATCCAGGAGGCAAGGAGGTTAGGCATTGACCTCCTTACACTTCCTGCTCATACTTCTCACATGCTACAACCTTTGGATGTTAGCATGTTTGCTTGAATGGATGTTAGCATGTTTGCACCATTCAAGCAATATTTCAAATCAAAACAAGCAGATTTTCTCACTAGATTCCCAAATATTGATATTAGAAGGGAAAAATTGGCAGAGTTAGGCAACAAGGAACCGAGAAGAGCTATGACTCTAGCCAACATAAAATTTGACTTTAAAAGGATGGGGATATGGCCCCTCAATTATGATGCACTCATGGGTGACATGCGTCCTAGTGAGGCGTATGAGATTGTTGACATTACCAATGCTTCTGTAGTGTAGAACATCCTTAGTCTTTTGGGACTTAATGTTTCAACTAATGAACTTTCACAAACATTGCAGACTCCAATGGATACTCAACTGCATGAAGGTGCAAAGAAACAACTTGAGGACATGGACAACCAACCCACACAAGAATACATGGGGAATTTCACATTCCCATCTCCAACACCCACACCTCCAGAAGAAATAGTGTACTATTATGTAGATGGCAACAACAAAAGTCAAGGTACATCGAACCAAGAGTAGTTTATTGACTCCCTAGTCAATGAAACAATTCAAACCCAAAGTGGTTCTCGGATCAATAACTTCCTTAAGCTGCCAACTCACAAAGTGAATGGAATACTGAGAAAGTCTGCTGGTGGTGCTCTTCGGGTGAGTTGATAGTCTCAGTTGTTGACTACTGACAGTTACATGACTCTCATAATGGAGTAGGAACGAAGAAAAAAATAACTATAAGAATTAAAAATCAGAAAGAGGCAACAAACTAAGGAAAAAAAGGCAACATGGATTCTAGCCTTGGAGTAGAAGGAAAAGAATAAAATTGAAAAGGAAAGAGAGCAGCTAAAACGATTGCAAAGAAAGGAAAAAGAGAAGAAGAAGGAGCAAGAGAGGATACAAAAAGAACAAGAGAAGAAGGAAAGGGATATTGAAGCTGCCCATAGAGCATTAATGCGAGATAGACGCTTAAGAAGTCTTGCAACTCCCTTCTCTGATAATCATTGTTACCTTTGAGATATAACTAATAATAACATCCCTCTGTGTTCTGTAGGCAATGTGTGTTTCAGTCCCAGCTCATCTCAAGTTAGTTGCACTCAATTTCCAGTTGGCCAGACTTCTTCACCACTAACGCCTTTAAATGTAAGTTGCACGCAACTGACAAATGCAAATCAATTTATGGCAAGTCTAAATGCAACAAAAGGAGACAAGAACACATCTCCAGATTCATTCCTTGGAGCATTCGACTGAGGTTGGGAGGCACCAACTGTAACAATGCATTATATCTTGGTTTTTTTTTTGGGTTGTAGTTGGGGATGCCATTTTCATTGTGTTGCATCTGTTTATTAATGTGAACTAAATTTGTTTATTATTTTGAACTAAATATGTTTATTAATGTGATACGAGTACCTTGGTTGACTTTGTGGGTGAAAACTATTTTACAATTGCATATTAAGGCGCTCTAGTGCCTAGCCCATTAATGACTATGTCAATACCTTTTTATGGTTGTCTTGTAATCTACATATCAAAAAATATATTGTATGCAAATATTCTATCTTAATTTTGTTTATCACAATTGCTATGTTTATAATATATATTCTACATTCATGAAAATGTATTCTATGTAGATAATTTGTTTCAATTTTGTTTAGAACAATTATTATGTTTATAATATCTATTCTACATTTGTGAAAAAATATTCAATGTTGATAATCTTATACAACATTTCATACAATACACTCTATGCTAATAATTTAACATTTGAAATTGCATGTGAATACATTTCATAGTCATAAAAAAGGTCTACTAGAAATGTCTGAAATCCACAACACTTCATAATGAAATATTTGACGTAATCTATCCTTTTGTATATTAGTAGCTCAATTAATATTTACTTTTAGGCTATACCTCTACAAAAGATAACATGTATGTATGTATTATCTCAAGTTTATTTGTTTCGATACATTACAGTTCACTCTTTTTTGGTGAATGGCAGAGATGAATGTGACATATTTGACCTATATAATTGTAGCTATCCCCTATTATTATCTTTATCATTGCACAAACTTTAAATCTGTGATTTGGTTATAATATTTGTTTGTTATCCCAAAATATGAAAATGGTTTGACTGGTTTTCATTTCGAAGATATATGTAGTGCTTATATGTGCATACATATGTACATATATATGTATGTGCATAAAGATGTACATATGTATCTATGTGCATACGTATTTAGATGTATGTCTATGCCAATATTTATGTACATATATATCTATGTGCATATGAATGCACATACATGTATATGTCAATATGTATGTACATATATATAAATGTGTATGTACATGTATATGTAAGTACATATATATCAATGTGTATCTACATGTATATATATGTATCTACCTATATATCAAAGTGTATCTACATGTATATATATGTACAATGCAATTGAACAATCAAACTAGACTATGTATATATATCAATGTGTACTTATGTATATATATGTATGTATATATATCAATATGTATCCACATGTATGTATATGTATCTACAAATATATATGAACAATGCAATTGAACAATGTATATATATGTATCTACATATATATATCAATGTGTATGTACATGTGTATATATGTATCTACATATATATCAAAGTGTACCTACATATATGTCAATGTGTATCTACATATATATATATATATATATATGTATCTACATGTATATATATGTATCTACATATATATACACATATGTATCTACATATATATACATATATATATGTCATGTACATATATATACATATATATATGTCATGTACATATATATATATGTATATATATGTCATGTACATATATATACACAAATAAATAGATATATAGATACATACATTTGTTGGAAATAGGATGCCATTTAATTGCAATCCTAAAACATCAGTTATTTCATGTATATCCTAAGTTCCTAAAATGTGTTTATCAACACTAGGATTAAGAAGGAATTAATAATTGTTGAAATAATCATGTTAATTGACATTTGTATGTTATTCTAAATGTTAGGAACATGTGGGGACACCTTGGGATGGGCTCCTACAAAGTAGGAGCACATGGGCACACACATGGGAGGTGACACTCACCTTAAGTTTAGTTAACTAAGTGGTAAATTGAGTATACTTCAGAAATGCATCCTAGGTTCTTACAAAATAGGGATTTTGTTTTATGCATGTTGAGTACCTATAAAATAGGGTTTGAAGTTTAGTTGAAGTTCAGTTCAGTTCAGTTGAAGTTTAGTTCAATTCAGTTCAGTTCAGTTCAGTTCAGTTCAGTTCAGTTCAGTTCAGTTCAATTAGTTTTAGTTGCATGTTAGTTGACTTCAATTAACTTGGAATGCATGCCTAATAACTTGAGTTGCATGACAGATAACAAGAACTACCTTCAGTTAACAGGAGATGACCATTCTTGCATGAATGGTGTTGGGAAATGTTTCAGTTAACAAGAAATATCTTGGACCCACTTTGGGTGCCCAAGTTGGCTTTTTGGAATTAACTCCTTTGCATGCAGAGATTTTTTATTGCCTAGTTAAGTGGGGCCCTCT
Source organism: Sequoiadendron giganteum (assembly GCA_007115665.2). NCBI lineage: Eukaryota > Viridiplantae > Streptophyta > Pinopsida > Cupressales > Cupressaceae > Sequoiadendron > Sequoiadendron giganteum. The sequence continues at coordinate 378,054,150 of CM021105.1, forward strand.
TTTGGACGCCAAATTTGAGGATAAAACCTTAAGATATTTACAAGATGAAGACTAAGTTATGACTTCAGTTTGGTACACCCAAATGGAAGAGGCAGATGGTTTGACATTGGTTTTCACGGTGCAACTCCACTTGCATGAAATAGGTGTACCTTTAAGGGTTAGGGCTTGAGCATTGTTTGTGTAACTCATTTGGAGTTTACAATGTTTGAGAAAGTCTATATATCTCAAGCAAGTTGTAGAGAAAAGTTGTAAGTTTGATTTGCAGGTTGTGAAGAAGTTTGGTGAAAGCAAAAGAGGCATTCTCAAGCAAGAATTGAAGCTACTATAATCTACTTCAAGATTGGAATAGTAGATCATTTCTTGGTGGAGGTTTTTACCTGAAAGGGTTTTCTCCATGTTACATGCTTGTGCAATCTTTCTAATATCCTGTCTACTTCTTCTATCAACTTTTGTCTATATTCTACAAATAGTAAAAAGGATTAATCAAATAATCACCCACAAAGAATATGTAACAAAGGAAATGCATATTTAGATCAGCAATATTAAAGTTTTAAAAGGTATTAAGCTACTTAAACATGTCAATTTTCAACAACATTGATATATAGATTGAAATTTATAGTGTATGTATAGATAGAAATTAAATGAAAAGATTAAACCCATTAAAGTCACAGTGATGAATGAAGAGAACCATATATTTCCTTGACAAATTGAGTGTGTTTATGAACACAAATATTGGAAGTGTTCATAAACACCCTAGATGCCATAAACATCATGGAGCACATTGTCAATGCAGTTAGAATGGAAGAGAACCTTCGATCTATGGACAATCACATAAACACTTTAAATATTATGTTCAAAATCAGCAACAAAATAAATAATAATATTCAACTTAAGTAATACAACACACCCGTAACAAAACAAATAAGTGATAAGAAGAAAGAAAAGGGAATGACAGGAGACAATGGTGCAAATTTAGTGAGGTTAAAAACCTCACCTCTATGAATTGGAGATGGCCAATGGTATGGTGAATTTCTCCAACTGAATCCTGCAAACATATATGAAAATAGTAATTAATAAGAAAAGTGTAATAAGGAAAGTGTTTAACTTACAATAAGAATGTATAGTATCCTTTTGTGTTTACCTTTGAAATGTAATTCACCTTCACCAAACCAATAATGAATTGAAATTGCACACCATTGAAGAAGAATAACAAGACACAAATTTACAACAAGTGTCAGCCGGATATACCAACATGTCTAAGAGAATGAAACAAATAACTCCTAACGAATATACATGATATATATGACATTCAAATTGAACAATTGAAATGAAAAATTCAATTGAACATTGTAACTGAACAATGAAATTGAACATTCCAATTGATCAATTGAATGGAACAATCCATTTGAATACTCGAATAGAATAATGCAATAGAACAATAACTTTTAACAATGCAATGGAACAATCAAATTGAACAATCCAATTGATCAATAAAATTGAACAATGCAATTGAACAATTAAATTGAGGAATGCAATTGAACAATCAAATTGAGAAATGCAATTGAACAATCAAATTGAACCATCGAATTGAAGAATGCAATTGAAGAATCCAATTGAAGAATGCAATTGAACAATCTAATTGAATAATCAAATTGAACATCTGTACATGAGTTATACATATATACCAACATGACAGGGTGTAACAATCATAATCTATGGAACTGAAATGCATTGACATCCTTAAATAGTGCAAGTTGAAACCCCAAATTCTGAGTTACAGGGTGGTGGGTGACAAACATTGATAGTGCATATAGAAAGAACAAAAACCCTGAAATTGAATTGAAATGTCTTGACATTCATAAATAGTGTAAGTTAAAACCCTAGATATTGAGTTAAAGTTTATTGTGACAAACATTGACATCACGTACAACATATTTGTATTCCATGGCTTAAAGAATTTAAATGAAAAACCTAATGTGAACAACATCATTGTGAAACCTCAGATATTTATAGATTCGTGGAAAACATATGCATATCATACAAGAGATTGGAATTTATATATATGTATGTATGTATGCATGCATGTATGTATGTATGCATGTATATATACAAAAATATGTATATTTTTATATATACATACATATATATAAATATATATGAATACATAAATACATAGATACATACATACACACATTATATATATACACACATAAATACATATACATTATATATGTATGTAAGTATGTATATATGTATGTATGTATTCATATATATGTATCTATGTATGTATATATATGTGTGTATATGTATATATATATTATGTTTGATATATATAGGCACTGGTAGAGGTCTAGTTAGGTAGAAAAGCTCATCTGAAAGAGAAAGGGAGCTTTCGAGAGTGCAGAGTTGAACAATGAAGCATGCAAAATCGAACAATGAGTCGTGGAGATCCAAACATGTATGGGTGCATAACCAAACAAACACTCCATAATGTTTGCAAACAAAAGGAATGACAATGAGCGGGATATGAGAGAATTTGGAGCATTGAATGAACCTTGATCTCCGAATTATGCACTTGAGAGTCCGAGTAAGTGCGAAGGGATGTGTAAGGCAAGTTGCCTAGTGGAGGTAATAAAGGAGGCGGTGAGCGATTACTGCTCTAAACTAGCCGTTTAGGGTGGGGAAAGACAATAATTATATACATCTATTGCTTGCTCAACAACACATTCGCTCTTGTGCAATACACCGGATTGAATGAGTCGAACCCAAACAAAAAACATGAATAGAATCATATATTTTACCCTGAATGTAAAACCTGATCTGAATTCCTATTTTTTGTTTGGTTCAACTCATTCAGGCTTAGTGCATCGGTTTTCTCCAACAACGTTCTACGCGCTTTGCTACATTAGACCCCTCTTTCTCCACACTTATCTCCAATACTTGCAGACAACACTTCCTTGAAACAACAACCTTATTATATAAAAAATTACAAGGTTTTCTATCATGCAATGGCTAAACATGGAATGGGATTCACTGGTTCACAATTACAGTGTTTTTAGCCATGCACTTGTATATATATATATATATATATATATATATATATATACGTATATATAAATATATAGTTTACTTTTCTTTAATATGCATCTTCAAAGTTTGCAATTCAATGCTTGGTTTTTATGAATAGTTTGTAATGCAATTGTCTTTAATGTGCATGGACAGTTTGTTTTTATTCAATATATGCACGATGACAGTTTGTTCAATTTTATTATTTGAATTGAAATGGCTTAGAGTAGATATTTTTAGTGAGACATGAACAAACATTGGTTAAACATTGTCAAAACGAAAGACAAAGGTACAGATGTAGTGAGGTAGCAAACCTCAATTGAAAGAGAAAGGGAGCTTTCTTTAGTACAAAGTCGGACAATGAACTGTGGAGAGCCAAACATAAATATATAAAACAAATTTCGTAGTAACAATCACATAAACAATTACAAATAAATAAATAAATATATATATATATATACATATTAATCACAATATATATATATATATATACAATTACAAATAAATATATATATACATATTAATCACAATATATATATTATATATATAAACAATTACAAATAAATATATATATACATATTAATCAATATATATATTATTCTGTTCTTCCATGCACAATATATATATATATATATAGAGAGAGAGAGAGAGAGAGAGAGAGAGCAAAATAATATAATTGCATGACAGAATATCTTCGAAATGAAAACAAGTATATGTATAGAAATATGTGTATGTATTATTCTGTTCTTCCATTCACAATATGTATATATGTGTATGGAAAGACAAATACATATATAAGAACAAAATAATATAATTGCATGGCAGAATATCTTCAAAATGAAAACAAGTGAATCCATTTTCATATTTGGGAATAACAAACAAATATTAAAGGCAAATTGTAGAGTTAAAGATTGTGCATTGTCAAAAAAAGGAATATAAGTGCATGGCAAAAACCTTGTAATTTTGAACCAATGGAACCCTTTCCATATTTGGTAGTAACAATCAAATGAAAAAAATATTACACAAACATAACTATTGTGCATGGAAGAACAAAATAATATATAAACATGCCAAAATATCTTCAAAATGAAAACCGGTCATACCATTTTCATACTTCGGAATAACATGAGAATATTATAAGCAAATTGCAGAGTTAAAGTCTGTGTAGTGAGGAAGACACGAATGCAAGTGCATGACATAAACCCTCAAAATGATAAACATTAAAACCCTATGAATATTTTCTAGTAACAAGCAAATATATTGTATCAATTTCCATATTTTGGAATTACAAACAAATGTAAAAAGAAAATTGCAGCTTTAAAGTTTGTGCAATGACGAACACACGAATACAAGTGCATGGCTGAAAACCAGTCAAACCATTTTCATATTTTGTCGAACAAGTCTAATAGTAATGAAAAACCATTTAAACTAGTCAAACCCATTTCATATTTCGTATAAGGAAGAAAATATGAAAAACACAATACAAAGGTGCAAAGAATAACAAAAGATTAGGAGTGCATGGTTGAGTGTAGATGATAAGAAAACCAGTTAAACCCTCCCCACACTTCATTTAAGGCAATCTTTCTCAAAGTTACAAAAATAAGTGCATGGCAGAATACCGTCGTATTCGAAGACAATGGTATAGGCTGAGTGAGGTTAGAAACCTCATCTAAAAGAGAAAGGGAGTTCTTGAGATTGCAGAGCCGAACGAAGAAGCATGAAGAGCCGAACAATGAAGCGCAGAGAGCCGAACCAGTTTCGATGCCAAACCAAACAAACAGTCGGGAATGTTTGCAAACAAAAGGAATGAGAGTGAGCGAGATATGCGAGATTGTGGAGCATTGAATGAACCTTGATCTCTGATTAACGCGTCCGATAGTCCAAGTAAATGTGGAGGGACATGTAAGGCAAGTTGGTCAGTGGAGGAAACAAAGGAGGCGACGAGCGTTAAATGCTCTAAACTATTCGTTCAGGGTGGCGAGGTTGTCGTGGACACGTAGCCGTCTGATCCATTGTACGTGGATGTGTTAGTCGATTAAGGAGGCGGATGAGCTCCACTTTCGAGCGAAGGGCAAAATGGGCCCGTTTTGGACACGTCGACGTAAATGGTACTTGATAGATGACGGGGTGCTCGAAATTTTAAAAAAAAATATTGAACCCGATGCACAAGTGGCAGGATGATGTGACAAACAAATTTTTAAATTTTTTTGATCCACATGGACTGCCACGTAGACCTGCAAAGTTGGCTATCCCTTCTTTGGCCCCTCTCCCCTAGTCTCCCACAAAAAAATTCAATTGCAGCTAATGAATAAGATTAAAAATATGATACTCTTAAAATAACATTATGGTTCGATTTGCACTACTTGAGGAGATTACTCCTTGCAATAAGCTTAACCCGGGTTTACGTTCGTAGACCCTGCGCCGCCCCGCCCCGCCCCGCCCCGCCCTTCCCTTGCAATAATTCTTAAACCCTAAGTAAACCCTCCAGAAGCTCTGTAATGCCCACCATGCTGTTCCATCGAGTTTCCTCGCGTAAACCTGCTTCCGTTCTTCGGTTATTTTCACAAAAGCCATTCTTTCCCCAAATTTTAATTCCTAGCTCAAAGTTTTCAGGAGCTCTAGCCCAACAAATATCAACATACCGAAGATTGTCTGTAATTTCAGAGGTTCCTCCAACTTGGTGGCTATCCACGCCTCTGAGCACGCTGGCCGGCGACAAATTAGAACAAAAAGAGCACGAAAGGAAATCGTCACAATCGTCAAATGAAAATCTGGACGAGAATTCGACAAAAAAGGAAGAGAAGCCCCCCGAGGACGCTCAGATGATCTTCGGAAAAATGAAAGAAACGGGACTGATTCCTAACGCTGTGGCCATGCTTGACGGCCTCTGCAAAGATGGGCTCGTTCAGGAAGCCATGAAACTATTCGGTGAAATGCGGCAGAAAGGAAGCATACCCGAAGTAGTCGTATACACAGCTGTGGTGGAAGGGTTTTGTAGGGCGTTGAAGCTCGACGATGCTAAGAGGATTTTCAGAAAAATGCAGGACAACAGTATCGTGCCAAACGCTTTTAGTTACGCCGTATTGATTCAGGGTTTGTGCAAGGATAAAAAGCTCGATGACGCCCTCAAATTTACACTTGAGATGCTCGACAAGGGTTGGAAACCTAATGTTGCCACTTATGTAGCCTTGATCGATGGGTTTTGTAAGGAGCAGAGATTGGAAGAGGCCAAGACTGCCATTTCTACTTTCAAGACCAAGGGGTTTCTCGCAGACGAGAGAGCTGTTAAGGATTACATGGATAAGAAAGGCCCGTTTTTCCCTGCAGTTTGGGAAGTTATGTTTGGGAAAAGGGGACGCCGTGATAAAATCTAGGGTGTCAGGCGATTCAGCATGGAGGGAAAAAACCTATTTCGAGGTAAGGGTACGAATTGTTACTCTATTGTATTTGATTTTAATTTTTCCTTGCCCAAGTTATGAATTTGGGATTTGGGTAGTGCAGAGTGATTGCTTTGTCATTGAATTTAAATGCACCCAAAGTCACTATGTAAAATCCCTGATCTCGGTGTCGAAACTATAAATGTGATATTCTGGAATTGTTTGGGTTTTGTAAGCATGAGGCTCAGCAATAGTAATTTCAGTTAAGTATTGGGAAACGGAGTTTTTTTCCTGCCAAAATTTTTCTTTTGAGTTTTAGTGAACAATTTTGTATCATATATCTGTTCAAAATAACTTACACACAACAAATTACAGACACATTGCATCCGGTTCCTGCTGATACTTTGTTGATTGAAATTGTGGTTGGAAGTGAAGATAGTGATAATTGGATTTGTCAAAAGCTATGTTTACATCATGTTAAAAGAATGTTTGAATTTGATTATTGTTAAATAAAAATTGTATGTAATCAAGGACAGAAATAAAAACTGTATGTAATTTGTAAATGATCTCATACATAAATTTCCCTACACTTATAATGTTTAATAGTTAAATGAAAAAATCTCTTTCTTTAAAAGTTTTGAATGGGTTTATGATTGGATTGAAATGAATAATGCAACTTTGTTAACTTTGAAGAGTATGGTAAATATAAATTTTAGCAATTTCACAAGGAAGGTTGCTGGAAGCACATTTTTGACACAATTTTCCTTATTTTGTTAAAATTGGTGGAATCACTGCTAAATTTACTCAACAGTCATTTATTATACAGCTGATTCCTCCTATAGACACTAAGTAGCATTTGGAGTCATAGTGCAAAACAAATTTTGATGGTGTTGAACGATGGATTGTGTTTTACTTTACTGGTTATAAATATTTGTGCTTGTCAATACTTTATTTTATGCCACTTGGTAATAGACATACAAAATTAGATACAGGAGCAAAAGATGCTTGCAACCAAAGAGAATTTATTAGAAAAGCTACCTGAGCATATGTTGAGAGCATTATATGCTGTGGTGTGCTAGAGGTCAAGTGTGAAGGACAGTCCAGTATGCATGAAGAAAAATGGTCTACGAAAAAGAAAACCTGTAGAATAACATGGACGGTCACATGACTGGCTTTTAACATTATATTGACCAGATCTGAAACTGAGAGCATGAAGAGAGGATATATGATATATAAAATCTTTACTGTTTTTGCAGTTTTCATATTTGTTTTAATCCCCAGAAAGCATGTTTATGTTTATGTTGCATGTTGAAATGGTCAAGCTACCATATCCAAATCCAGGAGCAGCATACCCAGCATGGTGAATTTACCAATCAGAAAGGACAAAGCACTGGCAGTTTTGCTCAAAATTGAGGCAGGCATCTTCTATATTCCCTCGTTGAATAACAGCTCAAAACAAATGGAACTAGAAACCCTACTTTACATACAGAATAGACAATTTTTTATAATAATCTTGCTCTAAAAGCTCTGAATTCAATTTTCACCAACTATTTAACATACGCGTCTGAGAAAAACCTAAATTTGAAGCAGAAAATAGTGAAACTTGTCTAGGAAACCAAAAGTGTTACAATAATCTCACTCATAAAGCTATGAATTCAATTTTCACCAACTATTTATTGTATGCATTTGAGAAAACCCTAAATTTGAAGCAGAAAATAGCAAACTTGTCCAGAAAAAATGAACCTGCAAGTTCATTCAATTCAAATAATTTAATAAGTAGTAGTTGTGTAGCTACCGAATAAAACAAACACCCTGAATTTGAAAGGAAAACACAGCATTTTTCCAGAAAAATGATTGATGAAACTTGCATATTCTATGTTTGTATAATAATCTAACACAAACAGAACTAAAAACCATATTCTCTATGCAGAATGCAAGAAAATAAGTCCCAAATTTTGAGCTTTACATGTTCTGAATTTTATTTTATTTTTTACCAAGTATTTGATGAAAACCTAAACACGTAACAGATAAATCATAAATGTCAAACTTCTCCTAAGAAAAACGCCATAACTGTTAATTACTCATTTGTCAAACAAATTCATGGGGACTGGGAAAACATATAAAATTTATGAGAAAAGAAAGCTGGATATGTAATGAAATCTGACAAAGATCTCATGGCTTTCAGTCTAGAAGATGGACGATTGAGGCCACAGCCAGAAGTAACATTGGAAGGGCCACAGTATTCTGGTCAGAAGAGTAAGAGGAATGAAGCTTATGGTGAAGATGACAAAAAATGGCAGTTGCTGAGACATGGGATGGAAAGCAAACGATGCAATGCCACGCATTCAAATTCTGAAGATCTTTCTGGAATGAATACACCTTATAAGATATTGATACAGAAAAGACTAAGTTTTCTAATACGACAGTCGGCGCTCTATTTCACTGCTATGATATTCATTAACTTAAACAAAAGATTGACTACATCTTTATAATAGTGGTTGTCGTGTCTTCCACTGAACCTTGTCAGACACTTACCATGCAACTTTGGACTGTGTATATGCACTCAATAATTTTGAAAACTCTAATTAACAATTAAAGACGAATCTTTTGATCAGATTTCTTGCACCTTCCCTCACCGGACTAATTTCATCTCAACTAGACAAGTGTTATTAATACAGTTAAAATTTTACCACAAAAATTGGAAATGCAAGAAAAATTAAGGAATAATTTGACCTATGCATTGACTGTTCACAGCAACGATCAATTGGAAAATAGATAATGAGTCGTTTGATATTGTTGGATGGAAAATTTAAATAAAATTATAGTATTCTTGGTCAAATATTTTAATTCTACATTTTGACTGGATAAAAAAGGCACATAAAATTGCATCCAATAGATTCATTAGTATACCTGCCTACCGGCAGAAACTAACTTAGAATAAGATAAAAGGCATTGGTCTTATTACTGGAAAGTCCGTAGGACAAATAACGGTAGCCTGTGTTCCAACTCCCTCAGTTTCAATACTCTACAACATCTCCTTTCATCATAATCTAAAACAGAAAACTATTTATTTTAAAATGTTGACAATGGGTGATATAGCAAAACGAATTTGTATTCACAGTCTAGAATAGCTAAGATTTCTATGGGCTGACGCCTTCCCTTGGTACTACTGTATTAATACTATTATTAGTACGATCTCAGCAATAGTGTACTGGTTAGTAGCCACATAGTTTGGGAATACAGTTTATCAGCGACAGTATAATGATTCATTACCAGCACTACGTGAGAATATAATTCCCTTGCATTGATATAATAAATTAAAATTTGGATTGGTTGAGCAGCCTATTGAAGGATGTCATAAAACCATAAACGTAAAATTATTTCAGTGAGATATTTTCCGTCAGGGGTGAATTTGGTCTCCTTGATGTGTTGGGTTTATTGTATGGTAACTTAGCTTGAACAAAATGGTTACTTAATGTTGATTTATTGGATATAGATGAGCTGGGTTTTCTTTTTAAGAGTGAATTCCAACTTTCTTTTATTGCCTTCTGTTTATTAATTTGGAGGTACAGGCTAGAAATGAAATTTGTTTTAGCTATTTTCTAATAGGATTTATCTACAACAATTCAGCTGTGAACACTCTTCCCTAGGTCTGCTTTCGTGCATGTCAATTTTGTTGCTGCTGGAAATTTCTGAATATGGATTAGAGCTTTTCTTAAGTTGTTGGTTCTGGTTCGGGTTCACGGGGCAGAGTTTGTTTTGGGTTCATCTATACAAAAAAAATATTAAAGTCACATAATCTAAAAGGAGCAATTAACTTTTGAATACCATATAATCAACAAAACCACCATAAATTTGAATGCCATTTAAAGCATAAATGATAAATATTTTAAAATACTCATTGTTCAAACGTAGGTTCAACATTAGTTTTCAATGTCATATTGATTTTCTAAATTATCAACATCATTATCATCATTGACATTAGGTGATGTAAGAACATTTGAAGAATCATAACCAGTGCCATTGTCACTTGCACTAAAAATGTACTTACTATTGAAATCCTCAAGCCCAACATGTGGAAAGTGGAAACATTCAAATTAGTATTTTATGATACTATATCTCACAATTTTGCGTCCCCTTCTTTGTAGCTATGTTGTTTGTGTGAAAGGAGATGCAAGTGAGAATGCACATGCACAAAGTCATCTGTCTATTTTTAGTGCAATTTGTTGTGTTTTATTGAGTGGATGAAACAATATGTGCTCAAATTTCTGTTAGATGTAGATGAATTGACAATCTATAAGGCAAAGTAGAGAGATGTGTTATACATTATAAAATTATTTTTTCTAAAAAATTATAAATGAAACTTCAAAGATTATTTTAAAATTAAATTAAACTTATTTGTTTTGATTCTGACAGTTTGTAGGTTTTGGAATTGTTGGCTATGGAAGTACCACCAATTTTGACCATTTTTTTTTGAACTTATCACAAATAACATCAATACTTTGATCGTTGGAGTGCACAAAATCAATGAGCTCACTTGTGATTATACTTTGCAATTTAGGTTCAAGGAAGAGTCTACGAAATGTTGTTTTGTACCTTTTAACTTCATAATTTGTAATCTTCATTGGTACAAAAAGAATATAAGCATTAGAGTATTTTGGACTCAATGCAAAGACAAGAAAATATAGAGGGGTGGTCATTGTGTTTCATCTCTTTTTAATAATTTTGTGTATTTGTTTGAAGAAAGTTTCTTTTAGGATTTTTTTCTATTTATGATGGCTTTCGCCTTTTCAATCATAGAGTTGTTGCCATCATATATCTCTCTCAAGCAAAATTTGTCCATGCCAATATACTAGATTATACTCAAAGTGAGTTTGGTGAAACTAAAGAGATATTCCACATGATCCCACTAAAAGTCATCTAGGACCATCTACTTAATATTTGTTATCATTTTAATGTTGATTTGTTTACATATGGACCATGATTGACTAATGACCATGTTAGAAAGTGTCTCTTGAACTTTCACAAGCCATTACAAGATGATTGTGTTATGGGTGAAATGGGTCTCAACAAGCTATACAAAAAATAAAATAAAAACTAAAAGCCAATTTTAAAGAAGAATTACAACACAATTAAATTAAGACTTAAGTAATTAAGTTAAAAAAAATAAAATTCCTAAGTAATTGAAGTGAAATTGAAATATATATTTTTATATTGCTTCACTTACCTTCAAAAGCTTCAATTTTTGAAATGATTTAAATATGTCTTGCAACACATAGTGGTTCGTAATGAACATTTGGATCTTCTTGACCTTTGCATATAATTATGCGATTCAATCATTTTTATTTTATTTTTTGTAATATTTTGTAGCATAAGATTGAAAGAGTGGATTGCACCCAAAGGATGTGTAAGTAGCATTTCTCAAACACCAACTTTACAATTCTTTGTGTTGTTCATTATGACTTGAACAACATTATGGGGTACCACTTTCTCATTAGGTGTATAAGGATGCTAGCAAAAAAATGGCCATTCTTCACCTTCTCTTTATAATCCGACTCTAAAAAATATTTCCTCTTTAAAGGGACATTGCTATGACGTTGATTGAGGTTTGATTTTTAAAATCTATCCTTCGTTTGAAAATAATGCATCCATATCTTGATCCATGAATCTTGTATGGGTTTTAATGAATTTTTTGTAAGCTTGATCTCTTTGTCTAGAAAGGTGACACTTTTTCATAATCTAAGCCCTTGTACTATTTTGGTATCTTATTATATTTTTTCACCATTTCTTGTCATTATGGAGAGCAAACATCATTGAAAGCCAACCAATTTGCATAAAAACATCTTGCTATATGTTGATTGACAATGTCTTGAGTTTCATTTTGAAATACCATTTTCAAAGGTCCATTTGGTCTCTTATTAGTAGTGGGTTGTTTTCAAGAGTGGCAAAAATTGGGCACCTCTCTACCACAACATTAGAATTAGATGGAGGCACATGGGGTTTCATTCTATTTGATCTTCTATTTGCTAAATGACGATTTGCTCTACGACTCGCAACTTGATATACTTGCTCTTGCTAAGTAATATATGGAATGACTTGCTCTAATGACACATATACACCATTTTTTTAGAGCAAGCTTTTATATCTAGTCCAAGAATTCTACATAAATGATCTTTCTCTCGACTATATGGATTTGAATATGTGACATCACAACCCTTGCAAATCCAAATAAAATCCCCACCACATGAAATTAATTGTATCATATCAACATACTTCCAAATAAAAGAACTTCAATATGTTTTGAATTTAGGTCATTTTAGAGCTAGAACTAGTTGCCATTGTAATTCTCATGGCAACAAATCTTATAAACAACACATTCAAATAAAAAAAAGATATATAATTAAAATTTTAATCAAAGAAAAACAAAGCAAGAGAATTTGTTTTATGCTTGCAAAAAATGGATTTTTTTCTACCTTTTAAAAAAAAAATTCCAATAATATTCTTATAATCTAATGGGCACTTGTCCATGCATAAGAATAGAAATGCAATTGTTATGAAGCTTTTACTAATCAATCTTCAACTCTATTTGTTTTTGATAAAGTTGCATTTACAAGGTGCAGTACCCTTTACACCAAGAGCCCAGAGGGCCAAAAAGGATCAAACGTCAAAAACCATCATTTAACAGTCCAATAGCAGAAACAACAAAAAAACACCAAAAACTTACGGTAACAGTTAACCGACAACAAACATAAAACCCACACACACACCTAGCCCATTACTTTGCTAAGCCCTCCCATTCCTGGAAAAGGAGATCCAGGATCTCATCACCCACCCATTTGTTGCTAGGTCCTTTATCAACATTCTTTTTGTTGAATGAAAAGCAAGAATGAAAGTTTAGTGTTTTGGAATGGTTTTGTCTTTTGCAATCAAAATGAGCTAAAATGAGTTTGCTTTAATGCTTTAAATGCTTTCGTAGGGTTAGGAATTTATTTTAAGGCAACCAGGTCAAAGTTAAATGTGAAAACACCAAAATATGATGGGCTAGTTGAGATTCATCTAGATTTTCCCCAAGTTTGTCTAGGTTTATTTAGATGAACCAAACTCCTATTAGTTGTATCCAATTGCAAATCTAGTTTGAATTGGACCCAAATCAAGTTGGTCACTAGGGTGATCCAATAACATATATTTTCCTCTATTCACAATTATAAATAATGTACCTATTTGATATAGGATTGAATTTAGAGATGGGAATCTAAAATTGATAGATTTTGTTTTTGATAAAGTAAGCAGCATTTACAGGGTGTTGTACCTTTTACACAGAGAGCCCAAAGGGCCAAAAAAGAGCGAGTTCAAACAAGGAATGAACTAGGAGAGGACAAACTACATAGAAACAACTGACATACAACTGTCAAACCACAAATGAGGAGTAGACAACCCCATAATCTAAGGGGACTAATTTGACACCCTTAACCCTAGGCCACGAAGTAGCAACAGATCAAAGGAGTCCCTTCTTCTTCCTCAGCACCATAGACCAAGAAGACTTAGAATCCAAGTCCACCGAGCAAGGTGAGAGTAGCGGATCCACAAAAGCCACCAAGGGCAAAGAGCCACCACTCAGTGAGGGAGACAACAATGTAGGGGAGGAGATAGGATTGATCAAAGGACCATCAAAGGCATTTAATGATGTTCGAGCAGGCTCAGTCATAACAGCGTCAGTAGATCGAGCCAATAGTGGCTCCACAAAAGGGATAGCCAGAAGAGGAGTAGAAACATGTTCCTGAGAAGACACAATAGTGTCATTCTCCGCAGAAGAAGCTCTCAAAGGAGAAGAACCCACCGTGAAATGGTCAAAGAGAGCATCTTTCCACCAAGTCGCAACGCCCTTGTGGTGGGCATGAGGGCAAGCAAAGGCCAAATGAACCACCGAAAAGCATCTCCTACACCGAAAGGGGAGACCCTCATAGTCCAAGAGCTGCTTCCAAGGTCCGTCCTTCGCCAACAAGACTACATCACTATGGAGAGGTTTGGAGATGTCCAAATCAACCGACAACCGAGCTATCGTAGTATGCCCAAACTCTCTAGTCGTAGAGTCCACCATTAAGAAGCGTCCAATGGTGTTACCAATAGCTTCATAACATGAATCCTCCCAAAACTGAAGAGGGAGATTCGGTAGTCGAATCCAAACTGGTTTGGTATTCAACGACTCCGTAAGGGGATTGAAAGAACGAGACCAAGGCCTGATGGACAGAGAATGAATACCCCACATCCACCCCCTGTCCAACACACAGTTTCGCTCCACGGAGGAGGCAAAGGTAGCAATAAATAAACCCCTAGCACTAGAGTAGAGCTTGATCTCCCTAGAGACCATTGAGTTCCAGTCATGGAGATCAGGTAGGGAGGGCCACAGGCCATTAAACTTGCAAACCACGCCCTGCTTCAAATAATAATCCTCATTCTCAACTACTTCAAGTCCACAGACCATAACAGGGGAATCCCGAGCACAAGCCAGAGGCCAACAAGCCAGAGCAGGAGGTTGAGTACCCACCTTAGCAGCCTCAGAGAAGGACTTCACCCGACCTGAGGAGCCCCCAACAACTGGAACAAGAGGTGGGCCATTCATCCGTGTAGCAACAACCGGGACATAGCCCACAATAGCAGCTCTAGATGGAATAGAACCCCCACCATCACACTCTGCCAGGAGCCCGTAGCCCTCAACAGACTTAGAGCCCGTTGTAACCAGAGAGGTCACGACCTCATGAGACACGACATCCGCAGAATGATGCCCTAGTCGTCCAATTTTGTTCTTCTCGTTCGCGCACAGAAAAGTGGAGACCACCAGAACCCCGCCAGGAGGCACACCAGAAGGAGAGCACCCAACAAGAGGGCCCTCGTAGGCCACCTCAGCAGCCCACAACACCTGATTTGTGCCCAAACCAAGTGTGCCATTGTTGTTCAAAGCTGGAACGAGCTGTTGGCTCCCACTCGCACACGCTGTCGCCATAATATGAGTTATCTTTTTGATAGATTTTGTTAAATCTTATAATGTTAAGTCTTTTGTGATAGCAACACTTGTGAAAGAATGTTATATTTATTACTAAAATTATTTTTCTTTTGTACCTATTTGGTATATGATTAACTTTATAGGTAGTACTCCCTCATTGATAAGTACTAATATATCTTGTAATGTTGGGCCTTTTTAATTGTAATATTAACACTTGTTAAATCATATTATCTTGTCTTTTTGATTGTAATGTTATCTTCCCTTTGTACATCACATCAGTAACTTCTTGGTTGTTGATACTATGTTTATAACTCTATGATTAATACCAATTCCCTTTCTCTTATTGCCTCAAATTTGATTCCAAATTTATATTATAATATTTAATTTAAAGATAATTTTTAGGAACATTTTTTTTGGGTTCCAAGATGCAATCTATATTTCCCTATTTAACTAAACTATTGGGTCCCATTTACTAAATGCAAATATTGGGCTTCATTTACTTATGTGAAACATATTATCATTGTATTTAAATAAACCTTTGGTGTTAATTCTAATTATTTATGCATATTGTATTTATTTTTGTTTGTAAATATTATTTAATTATGCATATATGTAAAATATATTAATACTTATTTAACTTGACTAATTAACACGTCTCTACTCAATGATTAGGTAAATGGTGTTATTTGAAAGGAAGCCGAGTGAGCGGAAACAACTTCCTACACTAATCTAAGTAGGGGAGAGTTACAAAAAAATTCTTTTAATACCTTATCTAGTTACAACAAGAGAAACACATAGAGAAGAATATAATAGAAAAAGTATACATAAACTAACATACATTAGATATACATGGGGAAAACCCTTTCGGGTAAAAAACCCCACCCTCAAAAAGCACAATACTTCTATATTACTTCAAATAAGAGTTACAATACAACCCAAGTACAAAGCTTCTACACAAGTGCTTCGAAACAAACACTTGTTCTGGAGTTAACCCGATAACACTTCGTTACCTACAAACAAACTATGCATTCTACAATGCAAGGCATACATTTTATAGAGAATACAAGCCAAGAGATGCTTCTAGAAGAGGATGGGCATCCAAATACACATGGCACATTATTCCATGCCATAGACATGCATTTGGACACTTGTACTTGATTCCCTTACACCTCTTACAAATGTCATACATGCAAATATTCTCTCTCCTAGCTTGGGCGCCCAAAATGTGCTCATAATTGCTTATGGAAAATGCCTTACAACTGTCATAGAATATGTCATAAATCTTCCACAAGAGCTATCATAGAATCCATAAGAGAACTTGTCATAACTAACTAAAAATAGCCAATTCTCTTACATCCTGTCATAACCCAACTTGGGCGCCAACTTTCTCCATGCAACAAGATGCCTTATGACATGTCATCGAATCTGTCATAGGTCAAAGATTCTAAAGTGGGACACCTATGTCCACTTGGGATGACTATGTTTTATCCAATCACTTCCAATAGGGATGCCACCCAGCCGGTGGGTCCCAACATGTGTCATGACACCATAGGCAATTAAATAATACAAATTAATACAATAATACATCAAATTAAAACAATATTAGGACTTTAAGGTTGAGACACCTTAATCCCAACATTATCTCTCTTGCTTGCCCTTGGATCCCTAGTGGTAGATTCAAACATAATTTTTCCACCTTTACATGCTTTTGTGGGCATTTGTAAGGCTTTGATTGGTGCTAGCCTCACTTTCCTTCATGCCTCTTTTGGGCGTTCTACTACTGTGGATGTGGTTTGAATTTCCATTGCTCTTGGACCACTCCTCTCTACAACGACGAGCTCTCCTTGCTCGCTTGTTAGTTATCTTGGTTCTAATGAACATTCCTTTGATGGTGATGGTTTGTAGGTGATGTTTGATGGTGAACAAGTTTCTTTTGCAGTTGTGGTTGGGTCAGGGGTCCCATGTCATCATGGTGGATTTGTTGACCCTTTGTGTTACAAGAAGCCTCTTCTTGTTCAAACTCCTCTATTTTCCTCGTTTGTGGACATGATGTTATTGACTATGCGAAATAATTTGTGTATTGGATTGATTTGTATATTTCATCGTTTATGACCCTTTTCCAAGCCTGCACCAATGAGTGCTAGAGTCCTAGAGACCTCTTATAGAAAATAAAACTAAAGTCTATTTGTGTGCCAAGTGATTTCACATTGAGACCTTCCAATTTGTTGTAGATAAGGAAGCAATGTTGAATGGTAGGCTTTGAATGTGGGACCAACATTCCCTCTTGCTCAAGCCTTGGTTCCCTCTTTCAACCCTCTTTTTAAATGACTCAATATCATGCTTGTTTGGGTAAGGTTACCTAATTCCCCTCTCCATTTTTGGGTGTGTCCCATCTTAAATGTTGACAATATGATTGGTCATTTTCTTAGGATTGATTTCGCTTCTTCAAGTTTTGGACATACCACCTATGCTTGTATTTTGGTTGACATTTACATTTCCAAGGCTCTTCCTAGGGATATCATCCTTATGGTGGAGGGTAGGCCTTAAAACTTAGCTACTTGACTATGAGGGTATTCCTTGTCAGTGCAAAAGATGCTTTTATATTGGTCACCTTGCTTCTAATTTTCCTTGTTCTCAATGTAGGATGGTGGGTTTTGCTACTTGGTGGAGAAATGCTTATTTTGAACACTTGATCGTTGAATTTTCCCAACCTTGAGGATTGTGGGTTCCCATGGCTTCCTTGATCCTCATTGGGTCAAATTTGGATACAATTCCTTCTGGGTCCAATGTTGTGCCATCATCTTCTTGCCTTCCTAATAGAATGCCCAATAGCAGAACAAATTCACCCAAGTGCAGGGTGGAGTTGCCCAAGGGTGACTAGACAAATGGGATGACTACCTAGGCGGATTCACCCAAGAACATAGTAGATTCACCCAACATAGTGGATCTACCCAAGTGAAAAGTAGAGTCACCAGAGGGTTACTGGATAGATGGGATGACTACCTAGGTGGACCCGCCCAAGAACATAGCAGATTCACCCAACAAAGAGTGAATACACCCAAGTGTAGAGCGGATTCACCCAAGGGTGATTGGAAAGAGATGGAAAAGGGATTAAAGATTGCAATCACAAAGACACAAGATGGACTATAATGGGACAAATTGAAGATATGCACTGGTAAGAAGGCATGCCAAAAAGCACAAGCCTAGATTAATCAAGTATGTATGGAAATCAGTGTAGGACACAACACAAGCACTAATATTATCTACCTACGTTTGGATAGCTAGAGATCATGACCTACAAGGGTGAAGGATCTCTTACCAATGGTGGCCAAAAAGTGATATCTCAATAAACTCTATCTCAGTGCATGGAAGTACATCATGAGTAACTTCGGGGTACGATACACATCCCCTGCACCACACTTAACTAACAATTGAATGGTTTTATGTTAGGCTGAAACATGTGATCTAGTGGATCCTCTAAATACCAAAAGGGTATGTGAGACACATTTGTGAATACTAGCTTGTCGTGAGTGTGGGTCGAGAACATTAGTTAAGTTGTTCAGACCAGCGTTGCACTCCTAGTTTGGTATCACCTAAACATTGAAGTTTCACTAAACATAACATGACTAGTTTAGGGTACAAATTTCATTCTCCCCCTTTTATATGCTCTATTGGTTCCATGGTTGAGGCCATTCTTTGGGGCGATGAAATCCCCAAGTAGGCCTCCTAAAGGGAAATCAATTTTAGGCATTTCTAATCTTTAGGCTTGCACAAAGCACAAGGAGAGAGCATACGTGTAGGCTAGCTCCCATGGGCTAACACAATAAGCCTTAGGTTGATTCATGATTTTTTATCCCGGAGCTCATCAAAAGGTGCAAGGGGAGAGCATACGTCAATAAAAGACCCCAAACACAACACACAATAAATTGCCCCTATAGAAATTGAAGTGTGGCTAGATTAGTGATAAAAAGAGTCTTTGACCACGAGCTTGCAGAAGATATTTTATTTGTTTATGCTCTTTGTCTTTGAAAAATTATATCAAGTTGCACATCAAATGATTAGGTGCCCAAGCGATCGAAAGAAAATAGGTGTTAGTCTAGAGGGGTTTGGGGACACCCACCCCAACAATAGGGGGTGCGTGGGGATGTAGAGAGTGGAATCGCCCAAGAGCTGAGTAGATTCACCCAAGTGAAAAGATAATTTTCCTAAGAGTGGAATCGCCCAATAACAGAGCGAGATCGCCCAAGGAGACTCATAATCACCCAAGAGCGAAATCACTGAAAAGCATAGTAGATTCACCCCTTGTGTAAACTTGTTTATAGAACCACCCAAAAGATCGTGTATCTGCCCAAGATATTGCATATCCGCCTAAGAGATTGTGGATTCACCCAAAATTTTGTGGGGTTGTCTAAGTGCAATGCAATCGCCCAAGTGCAATGTAATCACCCCGAATTACGTGGAATCACATCAATTTTGACATATTTACCCAAGTACTACATAGTCGCCTCAATTCAAGCAGGTCGGCCCATTTACAAGGTAGAGCTACCCAAGTACCTAAGAGCCAATTGGTTAATGAAAGACCGAAGCAAATCCGCCTTTATAGGATCAGATTCACCCATTCACATAACATATCTGCCCATACAATAATGTATCTACCTCTGTGTAAATCTACAAACACAAAACAACTAAAAAAGTCAAATTTTGATTAGTTAACATGTGGCGTGTGTTCCACTAAGTGCCATAAATGTGTGCATGAAAATATGCTCAAATGTGAAAGGAAATTGGAATAAAATCCAAACAAAACACAAGATCTAACAAACACTCAAGATTAGGCTAAGAAATATAAAAATGCATAAAATTGAATCAAATTGAAGTATGCTAGACTCCTCATTATGTATATGCACCCATGATGGTTGATTTGATGTGTGCTCACAAGTTATTTCAGTGGCATAATAGTGCTCCAAGTGAAAATGAGGGAGAGAGATAAAATGGTTAAGTTATGGATATATGATTTTAGTTGAAAATTGATGGACTAGGATTGCTCGATGGAGATCAAGGGTTGAGATGAGAGGTGATCTCTCAAGCCACAAGATTTTTCCAAGTGGCACAATGAGAGGGCTTGAGATGGAGATGATACTATGAGGGGACAAGGCCCATGTGACATGGTACCAAGGCCATGCCACATGTACAAATGTGAGGAGATATGAGGGTAAATTAAATAAATAGCAATATTTATGTAATTTAGAGGAAGAAAGGGTAAAGTATGGTAATATATGGTAAGAAAATTAATTAATTACTTTAGGGCTTAGAAAGAATTAGGAGATAAATAGATAATATTTATTAAATAATAGGATATTACTTAATCAACATAGACAATGGGGAATTAGATGAAATAAGGGATAAAATTGACTAAATTCGAGTGGTCAATTTTAGGTGTCTACATTAACCACATTCTTGATTGGAATGCTCTTCAAGTATAGGATCTAGGAGTGGCCACGATCGAGCCTCTCAAAGTTCTCGAGGTTCGTAGGCTCCACTTGCATAATAGAGAAGTTGTTCAATGCAAGGTCCAACGTGACCAATACTTTGAAGATAGTGTTACTTGGGAAGATTGTGATGAGATGTATAAATTTTTTCCTTGTTTAGTTAATTTTATTACATGTTGATAAAAACAACGTTACTATTATTTTACCTTTATGTTTTGTGAATTTAATCATCAAAGATGATGATCTCTAAGGGGGGAATATGTTACATCCCATTTTTCATTACCCTTTTAGACTATGATATATGTTGATTTTCATTTTGTTTATGATGTTGAAACTAAGATTATGATTGTTAAAATACTTTGTTTAACAACTTAGTATCAATTGGTAATATGATAGTGGTTGATTCATTTGAAATTGCAATATTTTACGTTGAAAATAAAAGATTTATTTATGAAAAGTTAATATATATATGCTTAAGTTAATGGACTAACTACTACACTATTTTAATGAGGTGGATGCAAGAGATTTCCTTCCCCTCCAAATTAGAGAGGGAGAGTATCACTGGAGAGAGGATGGTCAATCCAGGAGAAAAATCCTTGGTCATCAGGGAACTAAGAATGTTCACACGCTTATGTACTAAAAGTTGTTTCCTATGTTTGCAATATTACTTCGTGTCTAAATATTTGTGAAATAAGTTACTATTTATATCATGAATCTTCATTTCTAGATTTGTGTGATAAAGTGTTTGCATAGGAAAATCTAATTGTTCTAGGTGACTTTTGCTTAACTAGTCTATCTCCTTTAGATAATTATCGCTGGCATTCAAATTGTAATATCCCTTGCAAGTCTGATATGAAATACACCTCAAGGAATATTGTCAAACAATTCACATGCAAAGTCTGATCTTGCTGGTATAGAATTTCAGTCTGATTGTATGCTTGATAAATGATAAAAGAAGACTCCAAATTCTTGCAATTCCAAAATACAATATCTAAACTATCATCTAGATGCATAAATGACCTACTTCTATCCTTTGAAATGTCCTTATATGATTTTTATATGCAAAATATGCACCTACAACCAAGTGTCATTTTGTCAAACAATTGGCATGCAAACTAATAAGCTGATCATGAATGATATAAACAAGCTCAATTACAATAGTATTTGACCAACAACTTATATCACCTTCTTTGCAATAAAATGTCTAATACAATGATGCTATGAATTGACCAAGACTCTTGGCTTACAATTGATTGACAATACTGCCAAATCTGATTTTCTGAGTATTCACTTACAACAACAACTAAAAAGCCTATGATGACAATGCAAACTACCTAGTAAATGCAAGAAGAACCTGGAAATGATGTGCCCAATGTTGTTGATGAAGAAACAATAAAAATCCAATGTGACAAGCACCTTCCAAGCTCAAATTGAATTGCTCAAGTTGTCACCCCTATCCTTGCTTGGCAAAAGTTTAGATAATTAATGGCAGCACCAAATGCCTTCCAATTTGCCCCTAAAATGATTGTCTCGACGATAGGAATTGAATGCAACAATGCCCAGAATGATTTGATGCTTCAACAATGCACAATGAGCAAATATGTCTTGCCAATGGCGCCCTTGCTGTAGTATATCAGACCTTTGAAATTAATTATCAGCAACCTGATAGCTACTCCAAAATATTCCAAAATGATTGCCAAGCTCTCCAAAGATGAATGCTCAAATACCCACAAAGGAACAACACTTGAATGAGGCCACATGAACAATAATCTGAATATAGTCAATCTCCGTGAAATCTAATATGAAGCCCAATGAGAAAGACTAAAAATATCTTCCCCTCTCAACGCTGCAATGAAAGCACAAATAGAAAGTCAGAAGTGACTTCCTCCAACTGCAATAATTCAAGCGATATTTCACACCCTCAAAATTGCTATCAATAGGAAGTTTTCGTTTCCTATGATAAAGAACAATCTGCGGAAACCCTAGGCTCCACAACTGAAAACATCAAACATCAACAACAAATCTGGATGATAGGAAATGAGCTCCTCATGTCTATTTATTCTTTTTCACCCAAGAGGTCGGCCTCAAATAGGAACTTCTAGAAAAATATAATATTATTTCACTTAAGTGACTTTATGATTTAATATTTATTTTAAGTCACTTTATTAAATTAATTAAATATAAAATTACCTTTTAATTTTATTTTTTTTGATAACTTTATAAATAATTAACTTAATACTTTTAATTAAAATAATCAACTAAGTTATCCACAAGAAAAATTATTAATTTGGACAACTTAATTAATTAAATTAATTAAATCATTTCTACCTCCAAGAGATGTAACTTTAATGAGGTGTATGCAAGAGATGTCCTTCCCCTCCAAATTAGAGAGAGAGAATATCACTGGGAAGAGGATGGTCAATCCAGGAGAAAAATCCTTGGTCATCAAGAACTAAGAATGTTCACACGCTTATGCACTAAAAGTTGTTTCCTATGTTTGCAATATTACTTCGTGTCTAAATATTTGTGAAATAAGTTACTATTTATATCATGAATCTTCATTTCTAGATCTGTGTGATAAAGTGTTTGCATAGGAAAATCTAATTGTTCTAGGTGACTTTTGCTTTAGTCGTCTATCTCCTTTAGATAATTATCGCTGGCATTCAAATTTATGAGTTATCTAAAATAATGATATTTTTTAGTAAGGTCAAATGATTTTACGTAATTGTTTCGGTTTCACATTTTAATACACACACACACACACACACACACACACACACACACACACACATATATATATATGTATATATGTATAGATATATGCTATATACATATGTATATATAGGGTAAAAGTATAAACTTGTGTTTATAAAGTGTTTGCATAGGAAAATCTAATTGGTCTAGGTGACTTTTGCTTAAGTAGTCTATCTCCTTTAGATAATTATTGCTAGCATTCAAATTTATGCTTTATCTAAAATAATGATATTTTGTAGTAAGGTCAAATAATTTAACGTAATTGTTTCGGTTTCACATTTTCACACACACACACACACACACACACACACACACATATATATATGCTATATACATATGTATATATAGGGTAAAAGTATAAACTTGTGTTTATAAAGGAATCGACTAACACAATCAAAAAATTTCAACTTCGACCACATAAAAGTGGTCTTTATATTTTGAATTTCAAAATAATGTAAACTATTAAAATGTAGAACTCTTGATGAAGTTTATTCTTGTAATTTTTAAATTTAAAAAAAGTTGTTTTGATATATTTTTAATAAATTTTAGAGTAGATTTTGAATTGCTGAAAATTTTAGGAAAAAATGACATTGAGTTGACATAAAAAAATAGAAAACAATTTTATTTTCCCTTGAAATTTTTATCCCAAATAGATAACTTCAATATCTAGTTCATGATTTAAAAAAAATAAATTTGATGTATATTTTTCTCGTAATAATGTATTAAAGTCAAACGCACCAGAATTTGATAGTTTTCATTTAACGTCAACTATTATCTAATTTTTTTTATCATTAAAAAAAATTATACCCTTTTGGAGAGGATTCTCTCCCCTAGTGCACCATATATTTTTTAAATTTTTTTAAAGTTCTAGATTTTTTTTTAAATTTCTAATCAACCTCATTTTTTATTATAACAACCTACTTGCATTATCTTAATAAAAAAAATATTTAAACTAATGAATATTTGGATTCTTAACTTCGAGCTTTACAAAAGTGTATTTTTAGTTTAAAAAAATTATTTTGACTAAAGAAATATCATGTTCAAGCGGAAATCTTCAAAAAAATTTGAAAAAAGATGAGGTGGTTGCCAACAAGGATGCCATATAGATAGTTTCGAGTGAAAGGGTTTCTATCAAAATACTTTCGACTGAAACCTTTTCAGTTGAAATATACATGCAAATTGAATCACATTTTAAATTGATAAAATATATTTTTTTGTTTTGTTGTTTCGAACGAAAGGGTTTCACCCAAAACTTTATGTGCCACGTATAGGCCATGTAGTTTTGGGTAAAACTATTTCGACTGAAACTATTTAAAGTGAAAGTGTTTCACTTAGAACTATTTAGTTGGACGAAAGTGTGACACAAGTTTGTGCTTTTACCTTATATACATATATGTTTATATCTCTCTCTCTATTTATACGTGTATATATGTATACATGTGTATATATACATATACGTGTATATATGTATGTATGTATATATATGTATATATATAAATACAAATATATATACATATGTGTGTGTGTTTATATATATATAATATTAGATACAAAGATCATTAAATATTTATCTAAGTGATTCTATATATATGAACATATAGATTGATAGACAAATAAATCTACATAATGTATATGCACATATATCTATATCTAAAAATGAATAGAAATCCATGCGAGTGGATTTTCAATTGAAGTGAACGATAGCCAGAGTACCAACTTAGGCATCTACATTTAAGAGCTAGTATTGAGCTTTAATGCTAAAGTACTTCGAAAGGAATAGGAATGAAGGGAAGTAACTGAAGAAATAAGAGGGACTTTACTACAGGCGGAGTGGAAAGAAATGAAGGAGAAAAAAGAGGAAGTGGGGAGACTTGCAGAAAATGATGGAGAAATATGGGGATAAAATTTGGAGAAAAAGAGTAAAAGGAGAACACCAAAAGAGAGAATGGAAGGAGGTAAGAATTTTCTATTTGGAAACAACAAAAGATTCGTATGCATCAAATACTCTTTATCTCTCAAGTTGATGGATTTGTAAGGTTTAGCTAACTGTATGTAAATGAACATAAACTTTTGATATGGTCTACTTGGGCCAAATGCTTATTTAGATGTTCAATTTTCTATCTTGAAACCTTGTAAAAACTAAGTATTTCTTTTTTTGTGAACTAAAACCCTAAAGTAATTATGTGAAAGGGCGAATGGTAGAAAAAGTTGGGGATAGTTTCCATTCCTATACCATTTAATCTCTTTTCTCTCAGTTGTGAAGGGTTGAATGTTTGAATAATGTTTACTTAAGCTCTCAGTTGTGAAGGATTGAGTGTTTGAATAGTATTTACTTAAGCTCTCGGTTATGAAGGATTGAATGTTGAAATAATGTTTATTTAATCTCTCAGTTGTGTCTTTATTTGATCTTTTGTCAATATGTTTCATAGGGAATTGAGGTCTTGATTCATAGTATCTTAAGTCTTTCAAGCATTGACCCTATTAAATCTAAGATAAGAAAGATATTATTATATGGGTTGCTACCCTATCCACTCTGTATGAACATAGGAATTGTTATATAAGTCTTGACCCTATGTACTATGTGTAAATTGAGGTATTAAAATGAAATAATACACTATTTATTTTGTATATAATGTAAATATTGATGTTATCCTTTCTATGTAAATAGAGGCATTAAAAATGTAGGTATCAACACTATCCACTCTATATGAACAAAGGCATTGTTATATAAGTCTTGACCATATGTACTCTTTTAAAATGGAGGTATTAAAATATAAGTAAAACATTATCCATTTTGTATAACCAAAAGCATTAAAATGAAAGAATCAACACTATCCATTTTATATAAAATGTAAGTATTGGTGCTATCCTTTCTATGTAAACAAGGGCTTAAATGTATGAGTTGTGACCTCTCTAACTCTATGTATATGGAGGTTTGACTTGGATCAAATTGATACTTTTGTGTAAATTTTTGAATATCATTTATGATTTCGGCCTTCTCTAAATTGTAAGATTGTTAGAAATTTTACTAAGTATGTTGGAATTACTTTTGATTCCCGAGTCTCTCAAGCCGAGTTGGAAAAACTATTAAACATGAATATTAGAGCTCTTGACCTTATAAGGGGTTGAGAGCAATGGTTTTATATCTTGACATCATTATTATCAATAAATTGATGTATGTGAATATTATTCTTGAACTCGAACATGACAATAGTTTATTCTTCTTGATGGGTTTTTCAAATTAAAATATTGTAATATTGTGAATGAAATTTATTCATAAATGCACATAAATATTATCTAATAAGGATACACAATTATTTTTATGTGCATATATGAATAAATACATCTTTATACTGTTTCAAAAAAAATGTATTGTTAAAACAATGATAGTGGTAATATGAGTGTGTGTGTGTATATATAAACACATGTATATGGAGTGGCTGCGATGGTGCAATTGTTCTTAGATGTCCATGTTTAGTGAAACAAAATCAGTAAGTCAATATGAATGTACAAATTATTTAGAGAAGTTTAGATTTATGAAATTCATGTGAAATTTGAAAAATAATTTTATTTGCATTATTAAATTTAGTTTTAAAGATTTGCAAATAGTTTGTAAAATAAATGAGATGGTTTTTCAATAGTAATGAGTATGTTCTTTGATATATATTATTTAATGTGTTGTGAAATAACTATGGATATCCAATTTGAAATAGAGGTGTATGTAAACATATGACACATATGATTGCATGTTTATTATTAAATATTTGGCCAAAGTAATACAAAATCACTGTTGCATTGTCAGTTAACCATGTCTAAATTTGCATTTTAATTAGATGTATCATGTATAGCTAGAGGTTATCTAGAAGTTGCTTGATAGATTAAATGCATTAGTACTGGTAGTGCTCCTAAACTTTGACTAAATTTTGAACTGGTCTTGTGTTTTCATGATTTCGAGCTTCTGTGTTTGAGGGTAGGGCTTAGGGTTTTAGGTTTAAAACCCTCTTTTCAAAATTTATATAGTCATGGACATTGAACGTTCTAATTCTTTGTTGACCTGTCACACCTAGTTATCGGTTACTTAAGTTGTAATTGAAGCCATTGAAATCATTATTAGCACCGACCCCTTTTGTCTAAGGTCCGTCAGCCACCATCTACAAGTTTATCATTTTAATTTTTCCATAGTCGAGTTAAATAATTTATGTTTAAAGACTTATGTATTAAGTCTTTCTTCCTGAGGGTTAAGTCTCATCGACCTAGTCATGGCCTCATCTTTAAAAACTAACTTTGTTGCATGTGCAAATATTTGATGGCCGTCTAATCTCAAGGGTTGATCATGGTCGTTCCCTGCTAGCCTTGCGAGGAGTGTTGGTGACATCACAAAGAAGTTGCTGGGTCAGCGAGCTATTGACACGTATACTACCATAGGTGTCGGCCCCAGTCTTCATTGTTGAACTCGATGTCTTAAGCTTTAAATTAAAATATTTCTTTAATAAAATTTGTGGGGTTAGTAGGCTATCGCCACGTGGATTATAAGGTTGCGTGGAGAAAGAAGAGGTGGGGCCTAGGAGCAAACGCATTGATGTCTAGTTGGTAAAATATCATTGGCCAGTGAGGTGGTGCATTACAGTGATGGAAATTCAAACATCATTGACTCAATTCGAGCCGTCAGAAAGGTCATCTCACTGGGAGATCAACGATAGACATTCAAAATTGAGGGTACGCACATGGTAACCATTTTTACTTCGCACGAGAGAGCAGTAATGGTGGAAATGACTTCCAAAGCTACCCATTTCGCTCAAACTAGATGTAAATGATTGGTTTTCACATAATTGAGAATTGCGAACACATTTGGAGTTCACAGTAGATTGAGAAAAGGAATTTGTAGAGTTCAACATGACTAATTTAGGGTTTCCTGCGAAGAAAAGATGTAAGTAAAATAAACACAGTTTTTTTGCTTTATTCAAACTATCTAGAATTAGGGTTAAAATTTACTGTCTTTTCAGTTGAATTATCTTTTGTGCTTTGTTTTAATTGCTTTACCAAGGTTTGAATTTGTTTTAAAATGTCACAATTTTGTCAAACCTTTCAAATTTTGCACTCTTGAGCCGAGCCATAGGTTTGAATTATTTTGTGTCAAAAACCTAAATTGGTATGAAATTATTTCACCACCAATGGCACCCAAAACACAAACCGGTAGATTTGCAGCCCCATCCAAACTGATCTCCTAAGATATAGTTGACCAGTTGAAACCCTCCACAAATAAAAAGGTTGAGGGAATTTTTTTTCTATGGCCCTAGAATTAGAGAAAGATTAATGGAAAAACAATGCTCTATTAAAGATGTTGAATTGCCTTTCATTGGATGGCAATTGTTCCAACACTAGTTTGGAAATAGAAATCTTGGGGTTCCTGTTTGCAATCCCTTGAGATTAGACATGGGAAAGTTGGTAGTTCCCAATGTATACATGGATGTTAACCTATTAAAAGGTATTGTTGCAAGATATGACCCAGTTTCCAGAGTTGTTAGAGCATTTGATGGCAAGGAAATGTTAAAGATAACCAGAGAAGAAATTGCAGATAATTTCCAGCTGCATGAGTGGAACAAGAACATGATTCCCCTTGATATGAGTGTCCTCAGAAAGGAGTATGAGAATACCAGGGTGTTTCTTAGAACAACAATTCTACCTATACACATTGCTTATACCAGGACTGGGAAGAATAGGAAGCAAATAAGGATTGGTAGGGATGAATTAGATCCTTTTCCCATGAGATATTTTGCTAATTACTTCAAGAAGACTCTATAATCCTTATGCCATATCATTGGTTTTGCTCCACCTGACACCTTGCCAAAGGACTATAGCTATATGGCAGCACATTTACATCACCCAACCTTCAATATAGTTTATGAATACACCACCTATTTGTCAGAACACATCCACAAGAGTTTGGTTGATTTAAAAGCTGGAAAGGACTGGATACATTTCTGGTGGTACTCTCTCTTAATGCATATGTTCTTGTATAAAGGTGAGAAGAATTTTGAGAAGGATATGACACTAAAGAAAAGAGAAGATGATATTGATTTTCCTGTCCAATGTTGGACCCAAATTCTTGACAGAGATGACCAAAAATTTCATTATGTGGTTTTCCACAATGCCTTTGCATCTAAGTTGAGGAGGTTCCTAGTATATGATCCACCTAGGATCCCCAAGGAGATCCATGAATTCTCGAGGCCCATGGAAAGGAGAACAAATCTAAATTTGGGCCATAATTGGGGGGATACAATCCCATATCCTAGCTCAAAAATCTTCAAAGTTTATGGCACATGTGTGAATCCTTATGTTCTAGCAAGAGATGTGCCACTGAGGATCAAATTTTTGGAGGTAATGAGGAAATGAGGAGATCAAATGAAACACCTATCTTGAGGATGTAATCAAGAATGTTTTTGAATTTCAACAGAAAAAGGAGAGGAAAGAAAAGTATTCGACTTTCAATAAAATGGTGGATAATGTTAAGAAATCCAATCCCAACTATGATCCTCTACACAATATTAAGGGCGATTTCAATAGAATTATGCATGTAATAAATAATTTTGAGGGAATAGTTGGTGTCTTGAGGGAAGAGCATGTGGTTGCAGATAAAGGAAAATAAGTAGCATTTGAGGAAGATTCAAATGTAGTGTTGGAGGATAGACCATCTTACCAACTACCACAAAAAATAAGAATATACTCTAGGAAGAAGAAGACAATAGAAAAAAGGTGAACATTGCCAACCCCTATTATGTCAGAGGGGTCAGGGTTAAATTCTCCTGAGAGGTCAGTACTTCCACCTCCAAGACAAACTCCATCCATTATGATTGATGTAGATTCACTTGGAAGTCCCATTCCTCCATAGTAGCCACCTTCTAAGAAACAAAAGATTGAGGTTAAAGGGGTATTTGACTACCCTGATACAAAGGAAGATGATATTCTTATTACTTTTGAAGAAATGGAGTAGGGAATTCCTTCTCCCATAAGGGAGGTTGCCTCAAATTCAAGAAAAAGTGGCCTTAGATTTGGAAAGGCTGATCTTAGTGTTTAAATAGTGTAGATGATTTGAGGCAGGAGGCTTGTAAATTATTCATGGAAGATGATTCTTTTATTGAAAGAAAGACATTCAAAGATTTCATATGGAGAGAAAAAACCTCAAAATATGCAAAAAATGTGATCAGATAAAGGAGCTTACACCCGAAACTCCTTAAAGTTACTATTCAGGCAAATGTAAGGAAAGTTATGAAGGAGGAGTTCAAAAGAATTACAACTAAGGAGGCTAGAGAACTTGTGAAAAAGAGTGGTGTGTTTCTATTACATGAGTGAGATATTGCTTACGTAGTGGCGTTGGACACCATAAGGAGGTCTGAAAGGCTCCTATTTAAAAGTGAAGAAGAGGAAAAATTAGCACTTCAGGTATCAACATTCAATGAAGAGAGGGATGCATTAGCAATCTATTCACTGTCTTTGGGATCCAAAAAGCTAGTAGGTCCTGAGCTAGCTGACTTCAATGGATAGTTGGTTATAAAGAGTCTCTAACACTCCAGCATTAGAAGCAACTGATATGGTGGTAAATGTTGCAAAGTTTTCTAAAGCAACATTTGAGAGCATTACTCTTGAAAGGGATATGATTAGGGGTAATTACAATGGATTGGTTGATTAAGTAATGTGCGTCAACAAAAGGTGATTGTATTAAAAAATAAGGTGGCATTGTACAAGTAGAAGATAGAAGTATTGAGGGCACAAGGCCCAACTAGCTCAAGTCATGCACCACTTGCATCTCCAATGACATAGCCTCAATATCCTACTCCACCAGAACAAGCCTTGGAAATGGTGCCATATAACATGGGTCAAGAACCACTTATAGTAGAGGAACCAAGCACGTCAGGTGCATTTCCATTAAATGAGCCTACAAAAGAGAATTTTCTCTTGCAGATTGAAGTATTGAGGAATTTTTTTTCATAGGTTCACGACACTATGTATGAAAAAAATTCAAGGATTGTTCATATAATACTCAAACATATGAATAAGAAAATTCAGAGAAAATTAAATAGTGTTCATGCAAATTATTCTTTGATGCTACAAGAAATAAGGTTATCCCAAAGAGATAAGGATATTGCTATCCCAATCCTAGATAAATGGATTCCTAGAGTTGATAATTTAAAACTCATGGCAATTGGGGCTAAGCAACAGGAGGATAAACATCCAAGGGTGGTCCCAATTTATAAAAATTTTGGTGACATTAAAGAGAAATAGTTTTAGGGGTATGCTACTCCTTTGGAGAAGAAGATTGGAGAATTAAAGGCCAAGTATGATGAGGAAGATTTTGACATTTTTACCTGATATTCAACATACATTTGATAAGGTGAATCCCCTACAAACATGGAAGCATCAGGTGGACACTACTATTGTTTCTCAAGAAGCTCTCATTTGTGAGAATGTTGGCATTGATATACTGAAGAATAATCTTGAGAGACTATCTTTCATTATCAGTTTCCTAGAAGATTTTGACAAAGAAGCCAATTCAGTGATGACAAAGTAATCTCCATATAGAAAGAAGATGGAAGAAATCATTGATTTCAATTGGCCATTTGATGTTGAATATGCGCAGTGGAAGAAGATATTTATTGATGAATTGGATTTATGAAAATAGAGATGGAGAACACATATACTTGGTCAAGTATACTGCAGGTTTGGCCTTAGAGACTTCAATACATAAAATATATGTGTCTCCAAATAAAAAAACACTACAGATAAATGTTGATTACCGATGACTAGTATGCTGACTTGGATGTTCATTCACCTTGTAGACATCCAAATTTGACCTCTCCCATAAGGTCAAATTCATCCCCTTTATTTATCTATCTCGCCTTTCCCATCGATATTAATTAAATGATTTATTTAGTTAATATTTCCCCCTTTCGCTAATGTATCTAAAGTATTTAATTTAAATAATTAAATGCTTTACTTTCATCCCCTTTTCCTCTCTAAATTAAATAAATACCACTATTTATTTAATTCAGTCATTTACCTTTATGAATTTAAATCAATTTTAAATTCATTATTTTCTCTCTCCTTGTCCCATCCTCCATAACCCTTCCTTAATATGGATTAATTTGATTAATCTCTGATTAGGATGTGCATACCCTTAATCAGGATTAATGTCACATCCTCCATCATAGCCCACTTGTCTTAATCCTTTATTAGCCCTTTTAATCACCCATTTGCACAACCTAATTACTTGATTAGGTCATCTTAATCCCTTATGCCATTTATGGCATACCAACAAGTCAATTTTTCATTAAATGCTTTCTCCTTTTGGAGAAGGCAATTCATCCCAATGTGAATTTTTAATTCACATTCTTTTCCTTCAAGGACTTTTGAGGAATTTTTAATTCCTCAAACGTCTTATCATCCACATGAGGACAAGGACCTCCTTTATGAGGAGATCTTTTCCAATCCCAAGGTACTAGGAAGTACCTCCACATCATATCCTTCTTTACACATCACCCACCACATGTCAAGATGTGAGGGTTTGTGAGTTCTCAACTCACCCTAGCCTTTGATCTTGTCCAATGTGGCTAAATCTTGGCCATCCATGGCTTAGTGTCTTTTCCCCTAAAATTAGAGGATTTTCCCTCATTTGCAACAACATTCAACTTACATTATGCAATTTTGAACTCTCAAGCATTCAGGAACTTGCACTCATCCACCATTGCTACAACTTTCAAGCTTATTTTGCATCCATATCCAACACCTATCAAAATACCCACTTGCATCATTGCATTCCTCTTGACATCCACATCATTTTGCATATACATTTATGTTGTTTGCCATTGAAAGGAGCACACAAATCAAGCAATTAACAGGGCCAACCAACCAATCAACTTGGATAAGGTAATATCAAACTTTTCTTTTTATTTTACTCAAGTTCAACTTAGGGCAATCTCGAGGTGTTGTGCTTCTTTGTCTTGCATTTCATTTTTTTTTTGCATTTTAGGCTAGGGGATTTTCACTACACACATTTCTGGCATGCCCGATGGGACCCACATCACGGGTCCAACATTTTATGTTTTATGTTGTTTGAGTTTTGCATGTCAAAGTTCACACGCAGGGGCGAATCCGCCCTGAAGGGGTGAATTTGTAGCCTACAGGGGTGAATCTGCATTAGAGAACATACAAACTTGACAAGATAGGTGAATCTGTCAGTTATAGAGGCGAACTTGCACTCAGCTTAGACAAAGAAAATTCACCTTTTCTGGGAAAATAGGTGAAATTGAAATTTTGTGCGAATTTTCTTATTGAATGGGCAAATTTGCTTACTAAGGGGCAAATTTGTTTAGTGTTTGGGCAATTTTTCTTAGTGTTTGGGTGAATTTTCTTATTGAAGGGGAAAATTTTCTCATCAGGAGGGGCGAAATTGCTTCACACAGAGGCAAATCCGAGGTAAATCTGAGACTTATTTTTTCTAGTTTTCGATATCATTTGGTTTTAGTTTTGTGTACTGATCCTCTAACTCATCTTGTTTGTGAGTGTGTCTATTTTTGCTAACAATTTGTGCAACTTTCTCTTGTTTGTCCAAGACTGGTGGTAGGAAACTACTAACGCATTTTCTACAGGATGATCGGTCCAAGAATAGTTGGTTAGTTTCTTTGTTGTTTTCCATACTAGCTAGGCACATGTAGCTTTAATTAAAAGGTCAATTAACTTGTTTGTGCTGCTTGTGAGTGGACTATTGACGTATCCAATCCCCTTAAACTACTTGGTGATCCTAGGTGATGATAAATCATAGTTCACTCTAGTCCAATTGAGTCCACCTAGGAGGTGCTAGTGAGTCTAAGCTCTCCCCTTGCGCTACGTATGAGCCTGGGGACTATTCAATACATCTAGTGTCTTCTTCCCTTAGTGGGTGTGTGTAGGTGTTTTAACCAAGCCTAAAATGAAAAACTGAAAGAAATGCAAACATGGAAAACACAAACAACACCTCACGATTAGGCCTAAGTTGAACTTGAACCAAATGCAAGAAAAAGAGTGATATTACCTTCTCCAAGTTGATCGGTTGGTTGGCCCCGTTGATCATTCGATTTGTGTGCTCTTAGTTCGATTTTGGTAGCACAATGGCTTGTAAGTGCTTGATTTGGATGCAAGATGATGGCTGGAGATTGAAGGCTTGAGATGGGTTGAATGTCAGCTTGAATGTGATAGATTGTGGTTAGAGATTATGATTGAGTGAATGAATGTGATAGATTGTGAATGGGAGTGTTGCTTGAATGGTTAGGGTTGTAAAATGACTAAGTGTTAGCCATTTAGCCAAGGAGAGATGAATGAATGGTCTAGATTCATTCTCGGCCAAGGACAAGAGATCAAGGGTGGAGATCAAAGGTTGACCAAAAGGAATTAAATTTTTTTTTTAATATGAATGGGGAAGAAAAAAGGAATAAAATATTCCTTGAGGCACCTTGGGTGAATAAATGGAATTTAAAATTCCATTGGAAAGTACATGGGGATTGTATATGGAATTAAAAATTCCATTAAGGGTGAATAAAATGGAATTAAAAATTCCATTGAGATGTGGGAAGAGTTGACTAAAGGGGGCTGATTAGACTAGTTGATGAAGGATTAGAAGAGGGTTAGGTGGCTAATGATGATAAGGAGCCAACTTGCAAAAGTTGGAGGATGTGATACCTCCTAATCATGGATTATGAATGTGCACACCCCTAATGATGGGATTAGGATTAAGTGTGGATGAGACATAAAGGGAATTAAATAAGTGGGTTATTTATTTAATTCTTTGGAAGAAATGGATAAAGGGGGTAAGGTATTTAATTATTTAACTAAATACCTTAGGGATTTAGATAAATTTAGGGGTATTAATCAAATAATGGCAATATTATTTAATTAACGCAGGTATGAGGATATTTAGATGAAAAGGGATAAATTTGACTAAATGTAAGTGGTCAAATTTGGTGTCTACGTTTTTTCCCTCTTTGAGATGCTGTTACGAAGTAGCATCATTTCAAAGAAGATTAAAAGGTAGAACCAGAAAGAAGATGATTAGATTGGGAAAGATGCCCTAGTCATTCAAAGGAGTGACTAAGAGGAAATATGATAGTGAAGATGAATATTAGAGAGTGAGGATGCCCCCTTGAGAGGAAATGCGGGTTCATGATAAGTCGGGTGTGCTCTCGAAATGGATGAGATGATGAAAGAGTTGATGGGGAATATGAGACAAAGTGATGGATGAGAGAGGACAAAGAGCGATAGGAGACTAGGAGGAGAATATGAGAAGAAAGAAAAGACAAATGGATTGAAGGAAAAATATGATGTTGCCCTAGTCAAGCTACAAGCCAAGATTGATTGATGATGGATGGAGTGTTGTCGAGGAGGGAACAATATATCCTAGAACAACACAAGGATACAGGAATGGTACATCCTGAAGATGATGATGATGAGAGTGTTTTTGATGAGGGAAGGATACATCCCGATGATGATGAGAGTTTTGTTGACGAGGGAAGGATACATCCCAAAACAACACAAAAGGATAGGGAAGGATACATCTCGATGATGATGAGGATGATGAGGATTGGGTCAAGGATTGTAGCAAGGTTGGGAATAATACCAAGAATGTGATTAGATGATTTGTGCTATATTGAATAGATTAGGATTGGATGGAGATGTGAGATGGTTAAAATGAATGAAGATGATGGAGGATGATTAGAATTAAAAATCTATATTATCTTAAGAAGATGGATGAAAAGATGCTTAGAATAAAAAATTTCTATTATCCTAAAAACATGGATTAAAAGATGCTTGGGATAACAAATCTCTATTATCCTAAGTAGATTAAAAAGATAATGAAACGATGAAAAGGATCCATGAAGAGGAGGAATGGGAACATATAGGATAGAGATATGAGGGAGAGTGATGAAGGATGAATGGATTAGAACCAAATCAAGAAAGTTAATGGTTACATGCTATGCTTCCATGTAATGAGCACTTAATTTGATATAGCATGAGATACTATGCACCAAGGTATGAGGAACTAAGGTGATGTCGTATCACATGCATAGGATTGACACAAAAAACAAAACGTTAGTCCAATATCCCAAAGTCATAGGGACTTTGGTTGGGTCTGATGTTGAGATAACCACAAACAAAAAGGATGCCCCAGCGTAATACAAGACCACAAGGATCTTGGTGGGTACTACACGGGACAACCAAGAAGATAGAAGCGGACAAAAAGATCAAGATACACCCCTATTTTTACCTAGTCAAATCACACCATGATATGATGGATTGTGGTGACCTTGATGAGGTATGATAAAAATAAATGTCAAAAGCATTAAAAGATCACAATAAAATTTGAAACGTCCTCTGCCATAAGATCTAGAGGGTGGATGGGATTGATGGGGTCTGTTAAGAAGGATGCATTCTGTTGATACTGAAGATGGAGACTAAACTAGGTGATCAACATGATGCAGGATACTCAAAATTGATTGGATCTCATAATACTGATGACCTTTGTTCATAAGGACCAACAAGATAGGGACATACTTGATGACACAAAAAGATGACAAGACGACAAGATGATAGTACAAACACACCCTAAAGACCTAGGGGACACAAGACCAACACACCCTAAAGACCTAGGGGACAAAATACTAACACACCCTATAGACCTAGGGGCTTGAGGGTTAGTCAAGGATCAACCTTGCTTACGTGAAAGTGCATAGCCCTCATAGTTTGATAAAATACCATGGATAAATGTGGAAAACGGACAAGGGGGATCATGATAAAGGACAAAGAAAAACAAACAAATGTCCCGGGGGCAGATCAAATGAGTGACTTTGCTAATGTGAAAGTGCAGGGGCAACGTAGTTCGACACAAGGCCAAAGATAGACAAGGGACAAGGAATGATGAGGTGACCATGAGAAATGGATAAAATTATGGAGCCGATATGAAGATACAAGATAGATGCGGTCGATAGGATGATGGATATGTAGAAGATGTGGGTTAATGCGAAGCTTAGGAATGGGATAGTTATCCAAATAATCAAAAGATAAATGGGGAGAATGACATGATGGATAGATGAATGATGAAGAGTGATAGGAGGTGAGAAAAATGTGGGAAATAGGTAGGAGTGATGATAGTGAGATTAATGGAATTGGATTGCATGGGGGTAGCCTATAGCTAGATACCAATGATAAGGGATTATGAGATTGAAGGAAAATAGAAATAAATTGATAGATTGATAAAGATGGGGAGATAGAAAGGGGCTAGGATGGATGGATAGAGGGTTAAGGATTTGGAAATATGGATAGGAAGATAAGGATGGGGAGGTGTAAGGGATTACTTGGATGGATGGATGGATGATGTCACTAAGGAATATGTCACAAATAAGAAGATGCCCCACTCTAGATGTGTCATGTGTGACAAGGCAAGAGGGATAGAAGATAACAGGATGGGTGGATAAGGGAGTGAGATGGACATGGATATGAGATATGGATAAGAAAGGGAGATGGGTGTTGACATGATGGATGAATGATGAAGGTAGATGGGTGCAGATAAGATGCATGGATAAAAAAAGTAGATGAGGAGGATAAGGAATATGATAGTGTATGGATGAGGGGAATATATGCCAAGAGGTGTCCAAAGCATGTATATATATGTGCCCCTATCTTTATCAAGATCACAAGGAAGATGGAGGGATTGGGATAAATGGGATATGATGGATAGGATGTAGAAGATAGGGGGATGTAAGAGATGGTGGAAGGGGATGCATAGATGGAAGTTGCCCCCAATTATAGAAGTAAACCGGATTGGGGATTTACGCATGACGCCTATTTACCAGGTTTTCATCATCGTACTTATCTAAGGCGCTTGTTTGCCAATTTTTCACCATTGGACAAATTATTTCTCTTTACTCTATTTTTTTTTTTTTGGATTTTTTGGACATAAATGTGGATGGAAATGGAGGAAGAGAGGGATATGGATAAATGGATTTAGAAGGCATGTGAGAAGGGGATGGACGAAGGATTCAAGCATCAATTTCTATATGAGGTAATAAGAGCCCATGTGTAAAGCGACTATTGGATGTTGGTACAACCTTATTAGAATCGATGAATTATGCAAGAGGATGGATTAAAGGGATGTGATGGGGGAGATATGGGGGATAGTGGATGGGATGTTGGAAAGTGTATGGATGGAATGGTGGAGTGGATGCATGATGGGGGAAGGTTTTCATGAACAACATTGACACATGTGGTGGTGGATGTGAAAGGATAGGTGGATGAATGGATGGAGAGTGTGGGGATAATGGAGGAGTTGGGATAGTGAATTTTGGGA
The DNA here is from genome assembly GCA_007115665.2 of Sequoiadendron giganteum. Lineage (NCBI taxonomy): Eukaryota > Viridiplantae > Streptophyta > Pinopsida > Cupressales > Cupressaceae > Sequoiadendron > Sequoiadendron giganteum. Next base: position 378,093,204 of record CM021105.1, read on the forward strand.
CATAGGGACCCAAAATAGATTTAGGAGATGGAGGATGTGAATGATAAGCTATTGGATTAGAAAATTTGGATGTCATTATGAATTTTTCATTTGAAGGCATTGCATCTTTTTTCTTTGGGACCCACATGGTTTTGATTTTTTCTTTAGTGGGCCTTTGTGGCCTTTTGGGTGGATTTGGATTTTGGGTTGTATTTTTATTTTCCTCAACATGTCTTTTTAAGGGGACAAGAGGAGCTTTAGATTCATGTGGATGTTTGGATTTATGTATTTTTACTTTGGTATCGAAAGTGATTTTAGTAGCAACGAGATGGATATTAGGCGATTGATGGTGTGGAGAAGATGTGGATGGAGTGGTAGAGATAGGATTTTGAAAATGATGTGTGGATAGAGGGTGTGAGATAGCATGTATAGAGGAGTACCTTTGTTGATCCTAATTAGGGGTTATGGAATTAGGATTTTTATGAGGTGTGCAAGGAATAGGTGATGGATGGATGAGAGGAGGAAGAGGATAAGATGAAGGAGGTGATTTTGGGATATAAGGACCCAAAATGGACTTTGTATATGGAGGATGTGTGGGGGTTGATGGAGGGACATAAGGACCCAAAATAGATGCAATAGATGGAGAATGGGTGATGGTGGATGGAGGGACATAAGGACCCAAAATAGACTTGGAAGAGGAAGGAGGAAGATGGAAAGTTGTTTTGAGGTAATATGATGGAGGAGGGGGTATGGCAACAAATGGTTTAGTGGAATGATGGGAAGTGCCTCTTCTTCCTTTGGAAGAGGATTTCTTAGGATGTATAGAGGTTGTACCAATATTTTTGGATTGTGATTCTTGGGAGATATACCCAAGACCATGTGTGTCTGGATGTTCTTTGACTGAGATGGGCTCTAAAGTACCTTTCTTATGAAGGCCTAAACCTTTTCCTTAATAATTCATGTTCTTGAGCATGCGATCTATGGTAGGGTGCGTATTATTTTGGAAGCATGATGTGAGTCCATTAGCAGGTGGAGGAGGAAGGGTGGTGCATATACTTTGTTTCTCTTCTACAAGAAGACCGCCATGGATGAGTGTAATGTTACCAAGGTGATATAAAAGTGGTGTTGGGGTGATAGGGCTAGGCGGTGATCGAGGACCGTGTGATGGAGATGAGGGGATAACAACATCCTGATTTGGAGGAAGACATGATAAGGGACCATGGGTTGAAGTGACTAGATTTTGAGTGCAAAGGGGGTCAAGGGATGGAGCAAATGAGCAGGTGGGATCTTGAGATAGGGTGGATGAGATGGTAGAATCAGGATTTGGTTGAGGAGAGGGATCATGAGATGGAATGGATGGGGGAATATGATCTTCAGATGGAGTAGAAAGGGTGGCATGATCTTGATTTGGAGGAGGGGATATTCTTGTATGCTTATGATCAAGCTCTTGGAATGAATCATCTTGTGTGGGAGGCATGGCGAGGGAGGAGTGTTGGAGGGACTCCTTAAGCGAGGGAGATAGGAGGATGGAGGATTCATGAGGGTCATGGGATTGAAGTTCGGTAACACTAGGACTAGGAGGAGTGGATTGGATATCTCCAATGGATTGAGTGGATCTAGGAGTAGAATGTGGGGATTCAATGGGTTCATTAGGTTTGATGGTTTCAAAGATTTGGATGGTGTTAGGAGCAGTAATAGGGTGATAGGTATGAGATGGGGAAGGGCCTCATCACTAGTGACTGTACATGATAGAGTGGGATGGCATGGATATTTGATATCTAGATGTGGATTTTGGGATGTATCCTCTGTTATGGGTCCTTGGACAACACTTGGCATGGGATCTTTGGGCATTGTAGGTTCTGGTGGGGTGATGGGAATGGATGGAGGATTATGGATTGGTGGAGGACTAGGATTAGAGATTGGTGGATTAGGATTAGATGAGTGGGTGGGATTGGATGGAGGATTAAAATATAACGCGGTGAAGGAGGGAGTGATGTAAGAGGATGTAGATGATGAACTAGGATAGGAGGATGCAGATGCTAGATTAGGTAGGGGAGATTGGGATGGTGGATTATAGTAGGAATATTGGGGTGGTGGATTAGGATAAGAGGACATGGATGGTGGATTTGCATAGGAGGATGTGGATGTTGGATTAGGATGGGAAGATGTGGATATGGGATTAAGATAAGAGGATGTGGATGGTGGATTAGCATAGGAGGACATAGATGCAATATTAGGATGGGAAGATTGGGATGGTGGGTTATAGTAGGAATATTGGAATGGTGGATTAGGATAAGAGGATGCATATGCAAGGTTAGGATAGGGTGATGTGGAGGTTGGATTAGGATGGGAATATTGGGATGTAGGTGTGCAATTAAAGTAGGGATATTGGGATGTAGGTGTGCAATTAAAGTAGGGATATTGGGATTTTTGATGATGATAAGGATAAGAATATGGGGATAGCAGATTAACATAGGAGGATGAAAATGTGGAATAGGAGAGAGACTTAGCGGGAGGACATGAGGAAAATGTGGATGGTGAGGATACTGGATATGCCTTGTCAAGGGTAGCATAAGGGTTGTTATTAGGTGTAGATAAAGGCATAGGGGGATAGCTCAGAGAAATGACTAGACTTTGGTAGATGGTCGGAAGAAGTTTTCTAACAACAACAACATCAAGGGGATCTATATTATACTCATCTTGATCAACAAGACTTTCGTTATCATCATCCACGTAGTTGGGATTACCCTTGACTACTATTGTTGGTTGCACTAATGAAGGATAAGGATTCACGATGATAGATGGAACAAATACAGATGGAAAAGATGGGGGTAGATGATTAGAAGAAAAGGATAGATGATGAAAGATAAATAGGATAGATTGGAAGAAGGGAGAAGAGATCTTAAGATTTTTTTTGATATTAGAAGATTTCAGATGTGGATGGACTAAAAGCTCAGATTGGTATTCAACTTAAGCTTAGATTGGGATTGGTTAAAAGCTCAAATTTGGATTGGACTGAAGCTCAAATTCATATGAGGGGATTAAAGCTCATACTAGGATGATTGGATTGAAGCTCAAATTAGGATGATTGGAGGATGTGATGGGATGCGATAGGAAATATGAGATAACACTGGATGATTGATCATATAGGAAGATGAAATGGATTCTAAACCCAGTTCAGAGATTTGACTTAGATGACATATGGTGTTGACGATCAGATTGATTGCGAATGAGATGGTTACAACTCTGAATCTACCTCAGGATAGAAATAGATTGATTGGGTCATAATGATGATTAAACAACATAGAACAGATGATAAACCTAAGTAGGTGTAAATGATGACAATTGGGATCAAACACCTAAGCGAACTTGGATAAAAACCTCAAAGAAAGGCGAATTTGATAGGTTTGGAAGGTGAAAGAAAAATCGCCTCTGTTTGGGCAAATTTTCTTGGGAGAAAGTTTGGTTGGGGAAGAAAATTTGGTCGTCTCGAGGAATGACTTTGGTTGAAGAAGCGAATTTGGTCGACCGTAGGAGTGACTTTGGTTGAAGAAGCAGATTTGGTTGAAGAAGCAGATTTAGTCATCTGTAGAAGTGGATTTGGTCGAAGAAGAGGATTTGGTCGAAGAAGTGGATTCGGTCATCCATAGAAGTGTATTTGGTTGAAGAAGCGGATTTGGTCATCCGTAGAAGTGGATTTGGTCGAAGAAGCAGATTTGGTCGACAAAGCATATTTGTTCGAAAGAAAAGATTTGTTCGAAGAAGCGAATTTGGTCATCTGTTGAAGTGGATTTGGTCAAAGAAGCGGATTTGGTCATATGTAGAAGCGGATTTGGTCTTTCATAGAAGCGAAATTGGTCGAAGAATTGGATTTGGTCAAAGCGGATTTGGTCGTTCGCAGAAGCGGATTTGGTCATTGGTAGAAGTGGATTTGGTTGAAGAAGTGGATTTGGTTGTTTGTAGAAGTGAATTTGGTCAAAAAGGTGAATTTGGTCAAAAAAGTGGATTTGGTCGAAGAAATGGGTTTGGTTGAAAAAGCGGGTTTGGTCAAAGAAGTGGATTTGGTTGTTCAGGGAAGCAAAATTGCCCCTAAAGGTAGATTTTCCCAATCAAGGAAGCATAATCGCCCCTAAAGGAAAATTCGCCGAACCAGGGAAGCAGATTTGCCCCTAGGAGAAAGTTCGCTCAAATAGAGAGGCAGATTCAACCAAGCAGATTCGCCCCTAGGAGAAAGTTCACCCAAAGAAAGAGGCAGATTCACCCAAATCAGAAGGAAAATTCACCCATGTACAAAGAACAAGCAAATTTTCTAAGGGGAATGCTAGACAAGACTGGAACAGGAAAGCAGAATTGCCCCTGTGAGAAGCAAAGGGGGGACTGTGGAAAAAGATGACAAGCATGACAAACGACAAACATAAGGCTAGAATGACTCAAACAAAAAAGAAAGCATGAGTATTTCACAAAGAAGACACATCATATAACATAATTCTAAGACTAGTGATAAGGGTCTCTATCTAGGCTGAACAAGACTATCTCGTGAGTCCCCGATATACACACAATATGTGGAGCACAACTGTGAACACCAACCTGTCACAAGCATGAGTCAGGAGCCCCAACGAGGTACTAAAAACTCAGACCAAATCTTCACGTGTTATCTAGGTATCACCCTAGCTTTGACGCTCTGCCAAACACGTGACTAGATTGAGGTACAACTTTCACTCTCCCGCCTTTATATACCTCGTCGGTAACGCGTGGTTGGAATCATCCCTCAAGTGATGAAATCATAGGTAGGTCCCACTAAAGGAAGAAGATGCTAGATGCTCTGGCTGGTCCCCAAGCTCCCACGAAGTGTAATGGGAGAGCTTAGACGCACTAGGACCTCCTAGGATGACTCGACTGGACAAGAGTGAACTGTGATTTCTCTTCACTCAGGATCGCCAAATGGTGCAAGGGGATTGGATACGTCGACAACCCACTCACAAGCACAACAATAGTTAATTGAACCTTTAATTAGAGCTACGTGTGCCTAGCTAGTGTGAAAAACAATAGATAGATTACCTAAAGGTGTTGGATTGATTGTTCTATAGAAGATGCGTTAGTAGTTTTGGACTTCCGATCTTGGATGAATGAGAAACAACTACACAAATTTTTAGATGGAAGCAAGGACACTCACAAAAAACCGAGTTAGTGGATTAGTATTTGAAAATGGAAGCGAAATGACACAAAAAATGAAAGAGTAGGGTTTCAGATTCACCTCAGATTTGCCTTTGTGTGAGGAAATTTTGCCCCTCTAGAAAGTCAACTTCACCTATCTGTTGAAGCAGGTTAGCCTATCTATCAAGGCAAGTTCACCCCTCTGTTAAGGTAGGTTCGCCCCTCTATTGCCAGATGCAGATTCACTTGTTCTGGAGTGTAGGTTCGCCTATCTAAACATATTCGCCCTTGTAAGGAGGTAGATTCACCCCTCCAAGTAGATTCTCCCCTCCAGGTAGATTCGCCCCTCCAGGAAGATTCACCCCTCCTAGCAGATTCACCCCTCTAGGTAGATTCGCCCCTATAGGGAGGCAAATTCATCCCTCCATGTAGGTTCGCCTCTGTGTAAGATCAAATTCACCCCTCCAAGTAGTTTCACTTTTGTAACTGCAAATTTGAACCTGCAAAAGTGAAACAATAGAGGACGTGAAAGAAAAGACCCATGACGTGGGTCCCACCAGGCATGCCAGAAATGTGTGCAGGTGTTTTAACCAAGCCTAAAATGCAAAACTGAAAGAAATGAAAACAAGAAAAACACAAACAACACCTCACAATTAGGCCTAAGTTGAACTTGAACCAAATGTAATAAAAAGAGTGATATTACCTTGTCCAAGTTGATCGATTGGTTGGCCCTGTTGATCATTCGATTTGTGTGCTCCTAGATCAATTTTGGCAGCATAACGACTTGTAAGTGCTTGATTTGGATGAAAGATGATGGTTGGAGATTGAAGGCTTGAGGTGGTTGAATGTGAGCTTGAATATGATAGATTATGGTTAGATATTGTGATTGAGTGAATGAATATAGTAGATTGTGATTGAGAGTGTTGCTTGAATGGTTAGGGTATTAAAATGGCTAAGTGTTAGCCATTTAGCCAAGGAGAGATGAATGAATGGTCTAGATTCATTCTTGGCCAAGGACAAGAGATCAAGGGTGGAGATCAAAGTTTGACCAAAATGAATTAAAAATTCCCTTTTAATATGCATGGGGAAGACAAAAGGAATAAAATATTCCTTGAGAGACCTTGGGTGAATAAATGGAATTTAAAATTCCATTAAGGGTGAATAAAATGGAATTAAAAATTCCATTGGGATGTGGAAAGAGTTAAGTAAAAGGGGTTGATTAGACTAGTTGATGAAGGATTAAAAGAGGGTTAGGTGGCTAATGATGGTTATGAGCCAAATTGGAAAAGTTGGAGGATGTGACACCTCCTAATCATTGATTAGGAATGTGCACATCCCTAATGATGGGATTAGGAGATGAATTAGGATTAAGTGTGGATGAGAACTGAAGGGAATTAAATAAGTGGGTTATTTATTTAATTCTTTGGAAGAAAGGGATAAAGGGGGTAAGGTATTTAATTATTTAACTAAATACCTTAGGGATTTGGAGGACTTTAGGGGTATTAATCAAATAATGGCAATATTATTTAATTAATGTGGGTATGAGGATATTTAGACAAAAAGAGATAAATTTGACTAAATTTAAGTGGTCAAATTTAGGTGTCTACAACGGGACTTGCATGGGATTTCATCACTTGGGGGATGATCCCAACCATGTGTTATCGACGAAGTATATAAAAGAGGGAGAGAAAAAGTTGTACCTCAATCCAGTCACGTCGTGTTTGGCGGAGCGTTGAAGCTAGGGTGATACCTAGATAAGATGTGAAGAGTTGGTTCAAGTTTCCAGTACCTCGCTGGGGCTCCCGACTCACACTTGTGACAGGTTGGTGTTCATGGTTTTGCCCCACGTACCATGCATATATCAGGGACTCATGAGATAGCCTTGTTAAACTTAGATAGAGAATCGTGTTTTAGTCGCGGCTTGGTGTAGTGTAGGGATTGTATATGGCACACCAAAGTTACTCACCACGTACTCCCTTGGGTTGAGATAGCAATCCTCATGGTGGACTACAATAGTCCTCGAGTGAGAGCCTCAAGGTGAGCCCATGGTGTCCATTGATGAACCTGTGCCATTGGAACACTATTTATCTACCTTCGCGAGAAGGGGTGTTCCAGAGATTCACCTCGGTATCACTGAGTATTAACCTTGGGTTGTTTGCCCAAGGTGGTGGGTCTACATTAAGTTTGCAAAATCATCTACTAATTTTAGGATCATGCTATCTAGCATGTCTTTCATGTGCGATAACGGTGCATTTAATTTCAGTTGAGTCAGTCCATCCTTCTACTTGTTCTTTGTCATGCTTGTTCTCCATTTTCTATGTTTAGCCCCTACCTTCAGAGGTGAATTTTCCCCTTTACAAAGGAAAATTTGCACTGTAGACAGGTGATTTTTTCCTCCAGAAGGGTGATTCTGAGTCTCAGTCCAATCTAGGACCACCTCTCAGGCGAATCCACTTATTCTTGAGGTCAAATTCATCTATGCTCAGAGTTTGGGAAAATTTGCTCTGTCTTTTGGTGACTTTGCTTACCTGTTGGGCGAATCTGCTTCCTTTGTTGGTCAAATTTTCCTTTAGGGCGATCCTGCTCAGTTTGTTGGGCGAATTTTATCTTATGGGAAATTTTGCTCGGTAGTTTGGGAAAATTTGCTTAGTACAGGGGTGATTTTTCTCCTTGTTCCAGTCTTGTCCATCATCCCATATTTTTTTTGAGTCCCCATTTAGGCCCGTTTATGTGTCCATTCTCCATTTTGAGTCTCTATTTAGGTGTTTGTTCTCCATTTTGAGTCTTCGTTTAGGTATCCGTTCTCCATTCTGAGTCTTTGTTTAGTACCGGTCATGATCCCCTTCTTCGTTTCGGGTCCCCATTCGAGTCTGTTTAGGGGTCCGTTCTCCATTTCAAGTCCTCGTTCAATCTTGTTCACGATCCCATTCTTCATTTCGGGTCCTTGTTTGAGTCCATTTAGGAGTTCGTTCTTTATTCTGGGTCCCTGTTCAGTCCCGTTCACGATCCCGTTCTCCGTTCCAAGTCCTTGTTCAGTCTCGTTCGCAATCCCATTCTTTGTTCTGAGTCCTCGTTCAATCTTGTTCATGATCCCATTCTCCATTCTGAGTTCTCGTTTGAGTCTGTTTAGCCGAGTTCGTCTGATCATTAGGTGATCTTTGAAGTCATACCTTCTCATTCTTCAGTGGTTTTAGGGTTTTCAGGCGAATTTGTAGCTGTTTGAGGAAATTTGCAACTGTTTAGGTGAACCTTATAGCTATTTGGTGAACTTGCGGCTATTTGGGCAGATTTGCACTAGTTTAGGTGAATTTGATCTCTATTTGGGCGAATTTGATCTTAATTTAGGCGAATTTGATCTTAGTTTGGGCGAATTTGATCTCAATTTAGGAAAACTTGCAGTTGTTTAGGTGAAGTTGATGCCTGTTTTGGGTGAATTTGATCTCACTTTTGGCCAATTTTTTAGGGGTTGGGCGAATTTGCTTCTCTGGATAGGTGAAATTGCTTGGAAAATTTGCCTGTTTCTTGTGTAACCTCAGTTTTGGGTGAATTTGATCTCTTTGAATGGGAAAATGTGCTTCACACAGAGGCGAATCCACTTCCCATACAAATTCAAGAACATGAATCCTTTTGGCCATTGAAAGCTTTTCGTTAGCCGAGTCATTTGCCATGATCGAATTTTTTTTATCATCATCCGTCTTTTCGTAATTATCATTTTCATTCGTCTACATTTTCCAAAGATCATCCTTTCATCAATCAAATTATCTAGGAGAATCTTAGAACACTCTTAGGTTGCATATCCATCATCGGTTCATCAATATGAATCCCTTAGACTTCATTTTGGATGTTTTATCCAAGTTGGCTTAGGTGTCTAATCTCGATCACCATAATTTGTACTTGCTTAGGATTGCATCCGTCCTGAGTTAGTATATCATCCTTGACCCAATCAATCTACTTCTATGTTGAGGTAGATTCAGTGTTGTAATCATCCATCTTGCACTTCTATCCGATCAGTCAACATCTTGCATCATCTAATCAAAACTTCTAAACCTAAGTCTAGACTCAGTTTTACTGATCCAATCCAATCAATCATCTAATCAAATCAATCACATAATCCTATTGATCAATCTCATCTAATCCAATCCAATTGCATCTTTTATCCTTCATCCAGCTTAATCAATCGGCCCCTCATCAAATTCAATCAATCCTTCATTCATTATTTAAGCCAGTTCTGCACTTTCATGCCCATTACTCGATCGCAAGCAAAGAAAATCATGGCAAACCAACAAGCCCAAGGCACTCAACCCAACATTCCTCTGAAACCTAACAACGAAGTCTCATCATAATCCAACACTGAGGTCCAAACCACATCACCTCCTACCGATGAAAGCATGGTCCATCAACCCAAAGTCACAGTTGATGAGTACCTTAATAATCCTGCCAATCTTCAGATGAAAAATCGTCTCCTTAATGAGCGTGGGGATAAAATCCTCACTACCTTACTCTTAAAGGGAATCAAGTCACTATTGGGATTTGAGCTATCAAAATTCAACACCTCCTGCGCCTCCTATGCCTCAAGATCCCCAGAAACTGTTTTGAAGGAAATGATTAAAATCTGTATATGGGTATTTGCTACTTGTGAAGAAAATGCATCTCTTAATGAAACCCCAATGTGGGTATTTCTGTATTTCGAAGAAAACTATGTTTTAGCTTGCATTTCCTGTTGTATTTGAGCTCGAACATGAGAGAACTGTATAAAACCTTACCTTCTGACAAAACCCCACCTGGGTGTATAACATTCTGAGAACATAACCTGCTGCTTCAAAAAAAAAATAACCATGTGGGAAACTTAAATCATTGTAACCTTTCAGTTTTCTGATGGAAACCTGAGACTCTTTAGCTATCTCCATGCATTTTTAGGCTCTTATTTATTCTGGCAACAAAATCTTCATGAATTTACCTATTCTTGACATAAACTCCATAACTTGCACTATTCACTATCGTTGTTAAAAGATAGGACACTGTTGTTCCAAAATAGAAAATATGAAACAACACTTCAAGGTGAACAATCTTAAAAAATAGAAAAATAGTATTCGAAACAATAGTTTGAAAGCATGATAGAATGATAACTTTTACTAGAACAAGTTGTCTAATTGGCATTCTTTTGCAATTTTTACTTCTATGTGTTGATCTGATTAAGCGGATTAAACCCATTGTTCACCTGTAGCTTTCAGAACCTCATTTACCTGATTGTTATGAATGCATAGTTGATTTAATGGCTTGATGGATAAATTGCTTTACCCTCTTAGTTGTGCTTCTTTTCTTGATGACTATGATGATTGTGATTACTCTCTTAGCCCTCTTGTAACATATAATGGCAGCATGCTGGGCTCTACCCTTGTGGGAGCTCGTTTTTCCCCACCTATTGGGTCTTCGAAGATAAACAGCTACATGGCTTTTCCTATACCTGCACAGGGAAACAAACAGTGTTAGCATAAAAAAATAAAAATCATGTTTGTGTTGATGCTTCTCCTTCAGCTCATATCTCTGCAGTTTCTTTGATTGTTTTAATGCATGATCAGTAGCACATTATATTATCATTGATGGTTCATATAGGTATATTCATAGTCGGAGCCTCTGACATCTCTCTCTTTCTTCCTACAGGTCAACGAAGGTCGAAGAAAGACAAATGGTGCACCACTTCTGCATCGATCATCAACCAATTAGGCAATGATGATTATTTTTATACTTATGTGATTTTTCCCTTATGCATCTTCCATAGTGTAGTGTGCTGCTTGTGATGCACTGTAATAGTCACATCCACAGCTTGTGTGGATATTTGTTTTTATCCTTTCTTCTTTTCATTTGGAAAAGAAAAAAAATGTATCTTAATGCAAATTTGTATTAGCATTTGTATTCTCACAATCAAATGAAATGTTGTAAATATGAATCACTTTATGAAATGAATGAAAGCATTTGAAAAGCTTTATTGTTTACTCAGTTGACTGTGGAGCATTGAATAACAAGCTCTGAAATTCTGATTCCTCTTTTCAAAGCATGACTGTCACTTAATGATCTAAACATAGTGCAAAACAACACTTAAGCATATTCAGAAATAACTGTATTTCAATTTTAGATATAATAGTATTTAAATCAGCTCCACTATTTGAGTTGTAGAAAAATATTGGTAACAATTATCAAACCAATCCATACTATACTTCACATAAACAACCATCATACCAACAGTCGTCATACCAATAAGGTGCTTCCACTTCATACTATCAAGCACCTCCATCATACCAGCAAGGGGGTCCTTCTTCTTATCATCAAAATCCACCATCTTATCATCAACTCTACACAATCCACCATCAGAACCTACATATACCCATCACTATCAGCCGAATCCATCATATACACCTCTGCCACCTTATGATCAAACTACATCCGCTCCATCCACATCTTACCAACAATATGCTCCCTATAATCAATCCAATCCGTCTAATCCATCTTTATCAATGCCTATTAATAAGGAGTTGGAGGAAGTAAAAGTCACATTAAAAGATTTACAAATAGGCAAATTCTAAAGTCTTTCAAATTTGAAGACATTTGGCCATATTCATTTGATCCCTCAATTTCACTTGGTCCTTTCTCTAAACATTTCGAAATGCCCAAATTTGACAAGTAAAAAGGAATGAAAGATACTAAGAACCATCTCCAAGAGTTTTATTCACATTTCCAAGAAGTCCCCCACAATGACAACTATCTCACGCAGTTGTTCCCTAGGATTTTAATGGGGGAAACTCTTGACTGGTTTATGGGTCTTCAAAAAGGGTCCATCTCTTCTTTTGCTAATCTTTCAAACAAATTCGTCTTGCAATTCTCCAATTTGGAGAAGGATATTGATACATTAGATATTTTTAAAGAAGCCCAATGTGAGGGTGAAACCTTTGCTAGCTATATGTAGAGGTGGTGTGCCTTGGCTAATCGAATGAAATCTCCACTTAGTGAGAAAGACCTTGTAACCCTGTTTGTGGCCAATGCTCATCCGAAAATGAGACATAATCTTAATCTTCACTGTCTCTCAACCTTTGCGGAGGTTATTGAAAAGGGTCCCATCATTGAGAGAGCTCTCATCGCCAAGGGGAAAGTTAAAATCTATAATCCAGATAAAAAGAAGCCATTTGGAGATAAATCACGCTACTGGAACAAAAAAAAATGCAGTCAATGATGGTGTCACGGATACCAAAAATGTTTAGGTAGAAAACACCTCACAATGGCCTCAATATTCTCCTCCACCACAACCAATTCCAAATACCATATTAGTGCTACAAGCAACACCTCATCCTCCCCAACAATCCAATCAAACAACCAAGGGAATAATAAGCGCTCTTTCACAGGTTTGGGAGAGCCCTTAATTGCCGTGTTCAATAGGATTTTACAAGAAAATTATCCTATTACGTATCCAGTGACAAAGCCTTTTGACAATACTAAGTCAAAACCTGCCTGGTACAAGGAGAACAAATATTGTGAGTTTCATAAGATCAAAGGTCATTCCCTCAACAAGTGTCAAGGGCTCAAGAAATATGTCCAAGATATTATAGATCATGGGGATATACAAGTAGATACCAGCCAAGCATCTTCGTCCAATGCTCAATTACAGATATATTAGAATGCTTTCCCTAACCATAACCAAAGATCCAATACGTCTAATACCAATCCTAGGTCGAGAAACAATAATGGTCAAAACAACAACACCAACAACATCAACTACAAAAATATACCTTATAACTATGACAAAATAGTTATGTGCATTAGTCAAGTAGAGCCTAGCGTATCCATGATTCACGTCAAAGGAAAAGATCCTTAGTGTGTTGCTACAACCCGTCGAACCCACATTTCTGTCCCTGGTCCTTCCACGTCAACCCAATAGGCTCCTATAAGCTCGTAGTACAATATTCTTGACCACCTAGGAAGACGCCTGCTAAAATATCCATTTTGGATTTGCTTAAGTCTTCTCTTGTACACCAAGAAATCCTCACCAAGGCCTTACAAGATACCCAAACCTATACCAAATGACATAGACCCCACTCAGTTTCAAGCCTTAGTGGGACACCTGTCATCATCTTATCAGTTGGGTTTTAGCCAATATGACATGCCTGCTATCAACCCTGATCATAATCACCCTCTTCATATAGAAGTCCTCGTAGCCTGACATAAGGTGAAAAGGGTCTTGATAGATAATGGCTTGACCCTCAATATTTGTACACTAATGTTCATAAAATAGGTTGGATACACCCTAGCTGACTTGAACAATCAGGTCATTACCATAAAGGCATATGACAACACTGAGAGGGATTTTGAAGGCACCATTTGTCTTCCCATCTAGGTTGGCCGTATTGTCCAGTACACCACGTGTCATGTCCTTGATCTTGATCTTCCATATAATCTCCTTCTTGTCTGTGCATAAATCCAGTCCATGCAAGTCGTTCCATCCACCTATCACCAATTTATGAAGTTTCCTTTCCAAGGAATGGAAGTGACCATACAAGCTGATCCTCAACCATTCGAGTATTGTTGCGCTTTGAAAGCTTCCTTCCTCCATTCTCACTATTCTCCTGGAGTTGAAATGGGGGCATCTCAGACGTCATCATTCAATCTGTCTCAAAATCCATCAGTCGACACCACATCCACCATGTCCACCACTTCTGATTTCTCCATCACTAAGGTCAAGATCATTGACAAGGGCTATGGAGACTACGAAATGCAAACTACACTTAATGTGGCCACAATTCCACCCTCTCCTCACTCATTTGGTCAGCCTTCTTAGCCATCATCAAATGAAGAAGAAAACACTCACACTCACTTCCAATAATATGGGCTCGACAACATTCATGGATTTGGGTACACTTGAAGATTAGATGGAAGATGATGTCAACCAATGGGTTTACCAAGGAGAACCTGAGACATCACCTCCTCTTGTGGAATATTTCCAAGAGACTTATACTCACATGTCAAATTTGGCTAACAAATACAATTATCAGGGGGGTGGTCTTGGTATAGAGGAACAAGGACAACTCCAACCTATAGAACCATCTGTGCAACCCAGAAGAATAGGCCTAGGATATGACATGAAGCAAAAGGGTCCTGTGGTATCAACTAGTATTTATAACAATGTTACTGTGGATAAAAACCTCCTTGAAGACATACCTAAAGAAGAATCCATCATACTTGCGTACGATGATGTGGATCTCTCTTCCATGTTCGATTGCCTATTCATCTGCACTGTCGACCTTCCCCTTCGTCACCCTGACCTTATTGACTGGGACCTACATAGTAGCACACCCATTGACACCTTTCCCTTAGTGTATGCTTATGTAAATCTTATGGGATTGGGGGAGGATGAACGCCCTAACCAAAAAAGTAAAAAGAAAAAAAATCAAAACGGATCATCTAGTGAAAACCTCTTTGAGGAACTTTTTGGCTTAAAAAAAATTAAAAACAAAGGGTGTATCTGACAGTGAAAACCTCAATGAGGCACTTGAAGATGGGGACATTCATCTTCCCCTTATGGGAACTCAATTGTTTGAAAGATTTTCTATTCTCATTGAAGAAACAAAGGAAGTCAACTTGGGAACAAAAGAAAATCCGAAAATCACTTATGTAGCCAATTCCTTATCTAAAGAGGAGCACTCCACCATTTTCTAGCTTATTAAAGATGACATCATTAATTTTTCCCCGGCCTATTCAGATATGCCAGGCCTAGATCCTGCTCTAGTTGTACATTATTTGGATTTCCACCTGGATGCTAAACCCATTAAGCAAAAGTTAAGAAAAATACATCCTCAAGTAGCCTTGTTAGTCAAGAAATAGCTAGAGAAACTACTATAAGCTGGATTCATTAGTCCCATTGAATATTTAGATTGGATATCCAACATTGTGTTTGTTTCCAAGTTGAATGGAAGTATCGAGATTTTCACAAATTTTTGAGATCTCAATAAGGCTTGTCGTAAGGACGACTTTCCCTTGCCAAACATCGACATGTTGGTTGATCTAACTACTGGACATGAGATGTTATCCCTCATGGATGGTTTCTCTAGTTACAATCAGATTAAAATTTCCCCCAAGGATCAACACAAGACTGCCTTCACTACTCCTTGGGGAACATTTTTCTATAATGTCATGCCTTTTGGCCTCAAGAATGTGGGGGAAACATACCAATGTGCTATGACAGTTATCTTCCATGACCTCATTCACATAATAATGGAATATTATGTTGATGATCTGTTGGGGAAGTCAAAAAAGAGAGAAGAACATCCCGTAGTCTTGAAAAAGATCTTTGAATGATTGGAGCATTACAAACTGTGGTTGAATCCTAAGAAGTGTGTCTTTGGGGTCACGTTAGGAAAGCTACTAGGTTTCATTGTCTCCAGAAGGGGCATAGAGGTAGATCCAGCTAAATTCAAAGTGATAATGGAAATTTCCCCACCACACAATCTTAAACAACTACGGATTCTTCAAGGAAATGTGCAGTCCATTAGGCGGTTTATAGCTCAGCTAGCTGATACATGCCAACCATTTTACCATTTACTATGAAAAGATACCACCTTCAAGTGGGATTCCAAGTGTCAGCTCAGTCTCAAAAATATCAAAGAGTACTTGGCTCATCCACTTGTCCTCATGCCTCCAATCCAAGGATAACCCATCCTATTGTACATTTCAACTACTTCAATTGCATTGGGGACATTATTAGCCCAACATGATGAATCTTCAAAAGAACAGGCTATCTACTATATCAGTCAAACATTAGTGGGCTACAAGCTTAATTATTCTCTGATGGAAAAAGCATGCTTAGTTGTTGTCTTATGTTCACAAAAGCTACACCATTATATGCTCAGTCATCCAGTAAAGTTGATATAAAAATTTGATCCACTCAAGTATTTGTTGTCTAGAACTGCTTTAACTTGCCACATGGCTAAGTGGATCATGATTTTGAGTGAGTTTGATATAGAATATGTGGATAAAAAGGCCATCAAAAGGAAAGTAATAGCAAACCAATTGGCATATGCTCCTTTGGCAGATGCTTATCCTTTGGTTACAGAGTTTCCTAATGAAGAGGTTCTTACAATCATAGAAACATCTACCTGGATGCTCTACTTCAATGGTTCATACACACACAATGGATTTGGGATAGGCATCTTGTTTGTCACACCACAAGGTGATTACATCCCAAAATCATTCGGGTTATCCTTTCCATGCATAAACAACATAACAGAGTACAAAGTTCTCATCACAGGTCTTAGGATCACCACCCAATGGAATATAAATCACTTGTGAGTCTTTCACGATTCTCAATTGGTCATTAAATAGGTAAATGATGAGTCTAAAACTAAGGATGACAAGTTGTTACCCTATAAGTGCATGGTGGATGATTTCAAGAAATATTTCACTTTTATCCAATTTGAGCAAATCCTAAGAATCTGGAATAAGGCAGCTAATGCAATAGCTACAATTGGCTCCTTAATTGACATGCCAAAGGATCAAACCGACTGTCATTTCCTAGTTGAACAACTCTTAATCCTAGCTTATGATATCCCTGAAAGTGATATGGTGTGTGACATCATAGGTCCCAAATCACCATGGTATCATGAAATCTACACCTTTCTCCATGATAAAATCCTACCCCTCGATCTCACACATAATCAGCGCAAATCCTTTATCCAACGCACCTCCCATTACACCATAATGGGAGACACTCTTTATCATCATGGGTATGATGGAACCCTTCTTAGGTGTTTGAACGAGACTAAAGCTCACACTACATTAGTAGAGGTTCATAGTGGTATCTATGGGGCCCATTCTAATGGCATGACCTTGGCTAAGAAAATTCTTAGAGAAGGATATTATTGGCCTACTATGGAACATGATTCTTATTAGTTTATAAATAGGTGCTTTCCTTGTCAACAACACGTGGATTTGATTTATGCTCCTGCACAAGATCTACAACCCATCATAGCACCATGGCCATTTTCATAATGGGGTTTCGATTTGATCAACAAGATTAACCCTCCATCCTTTGACGACCACACCTTCATCATTACCACTACTAAATAATTTAATAAGTGGGTGGAGGCAATGCCACTCACTCAAATAATCGGTATTCAGATTTCCAAATTCATCCTCTTCCATATCCTCTGTAGGTATAGAATTCCATCCACCACCCTCACTGATAATGGAAAGCCATTTAAGAATAAGGCCATGAAACTCCTTTGTGAGACCTATCATATCCAACACCATTGGTCCACTCCATATTACTCCTAGGGTAATGGTCAAGCAGAGGAAACCAATAAGACCTTAATCAATATCTTGAAAAAATTTGTTAACAACATAGGCCGAGATTGGCATCTCCATATTCATCCCACCCTTTGGGATGACCGCACTCCCACTGGTGCACACCATATTCCCTCATTTATGGTGCCAAATCTATCTTTCTGATTGAATTTGAAATCCCATCACTTTGCATATCTTTGAAGAATCTAATAACTGATGAAGACACTCGAGTTGCATGCCTTGCTCAGTTGGAACTCCTAGATGAAAAATGGATAAAAGAATATAATCATTTGCAAGCCTACCAACATCATCTTAGGAGAACCTACAATAAAAGGTTCAACCTCATCAATTTAATGTTGGTGACCTAGTCCTTAAAGAGAATCAGCGTAATTTGCAAGAGTGAGATAAAAAGGGAAAATTTGAGGCCAATTAGCTAGGCCCTTATGTCATCACAGCTAAGTATGGTTCTGACGCATACAGGCTTGCCACTCATGAAGGATAACCCCTGGAAGAGCCCATCAATATCATGCACCTAAAAAAATTTTATGCTTAAGTCAGCTAGGTTATCCTATCCTAAAAAAATATGAAAAAATTAAAAGTTGTCAAAAATACAAAAAAAATCAGAAAAGTAAAAAAAAATCCAAAAATAGTAAAGAGAAATAATTCATCCTATGGAGAAAACCACTCTTCGTGGCGCCTTGGATAAGTACATTTGGTGAAAACTAAAAACATGTGCCATTTGTAGAGGGCTTAATCATTATCTACCTTGCATCCTAGTTATTCTATGCCTCCATCCATCTTATACTTAGATCCTATCCCATCATCCAATCGGTCATGTCCTCCCATTAACATCTTGTCATTCGTGGCATGTTATTTTGTGATTGAGCATTGGACGATCCATATCGGCTATCAAAAATCATGAGCTTTTTATCCTTAGTTTGAGCTTGTCCTCGCATGTACATCACGCCTTGTCATCGGTCTTGTGTCATCACCTAGGCTCATCCATCGTGTCAGTCATCATCAGGTCTCATCTTGTCGTTGGTGTTTTTTTGAACTACGTTGCCATTGTGCTTTCACATAGGCAAGGTCGATCATTTGATCTGCCCTCGATGAATTTTTTCATTCAGTCTATGTCATCCATCATGGCCTCCATCATCTTCTTTCCGCTTTTATCCATGGTCTTTTGCTGAACTACGAGGGCTCTATGCTTTCACGTAGGCAAGGTTGATCTTTGATCAACCCCCGAGCCCCTAAGGTCTTTAGGGTCTGTCTGTCTCCTGTCTCATGTCTTGTTGTCTTATCGTGTCATCAAGTACATCTCTATCCTAGCTGGTGCTTAAAAACAAAGGTCATTAATATCAGGAGGTTCAGTTAGTTTCAGATATCCTGCGTCATGTCGATCTTTTAGCTTAGTCTCCATCTTAGGTCTCAAGAAGATGCATCCTTCCTAATAGATCACATCAATCCCATTCATCCTTTTGATCCTGTGGAAAGGATGTTTGAAATTTGATTGTGATATTTTGATGCTTTTGACATTTTTTTTATCATTTGAGCTTCCTATTATACCTTGCTAGGGTCACCACAATCCATTATATCATGGTGTGCTTTGACTAGTAAACATAGGGGCACATCTTGATCTTTTATTTGCTTGTTGTCTTCTTGGTTGTCTCGCGTAGTACCCACCAAGATCCCCATGGTCTTGTGTTACGCTAGGGAATCCTTTGTGCTTGTGGTTATCCCAATGCCTAGCCCAACCAAAGTCCCTATGACTTTGGGGTATTGGGATAGCATTTTTGTCTGTTGTGTTTGTTTTACGCATTAGACACATATCTACCCTAGTTCCTTATACTCTGGCATCTTGTGTCTTGTGCTATATCAAAAACCAGTGCTCCTAAAATTGGAAA
The DNA here is from genome assembly GCA_007115665.2 of Sequoiadendron giganteum. Taxonomy (NCBI): domain Eukaryota; kingdom Viridiplantae; phylum Streptophyta; class Pinopsida; order Cupressales; family Cupressaceae; genus Sequoiadendron; species Sequoiadendron giganteum. The sequence goes on from CM021105.1 coordinate 378,112,565, forward strand.
ATAGCATTAGGATTGCATTTCATGCTTCATCTCGTTGCATTGAATTTTCCCCCCATCTCTTTCTCTCGCTTATGACTAGTGATTTTGGTTGTGCAAACATTCCTTTTTCATCTCCCTTTCTTCTCAGGATCCACACGGTCTTGATAGGTGCAATTTCATGTTCACCCTCATTCATCCCTTCCATCATTATGCATGCCCTTATTTACAATCGTAATTCGCTTAGGCACATTTTCATCATCATTTAATTGCATATCATTGTTATTATCATCTTAAGGTATTTGGACTAATATAGATTTGTTAGTCTAAACATCTTGCATTATCATTGTTGTTATCATCTTGAGGTATTTGGACTAATATAGATCTATTAGTCTAAGCATCTTGAGTTAATTATCATTACTATTTTAAGTTGTTTAGATTGGTCTTAATTGGTTATTCAAAACATCTTAATGCATGCCATTATCATCTCATTGCATTATCCACATAGGTTAGTTTATGTTATTATTTTGAGCATTTTAGTCCATCCTATTGCATTACATTGCCGTTACCATGTTCATTTTAAGTTGTTTGGATTGACATAGATTTATTATTCTAAACATCTTAAATTCAATTCATCATTATCATTGCACTACATATTAGTCCATATCATTATACATTGCATTATATGCATACATCACATTTTTCATTCATTACACTTTATTAAATTTTTATTTCATAATCGCATCACAATAATATCATCCCTAGTACATATCATAAAATTAAAAGCAAGTACACATGCATCTCCATCTTCATCACCAATCATTAGTCCATGATCATATCATACATCACATCATGCATCACAAATTTTAGGCATCATACATATCCGATAGATCACCATAAATGCATACATAAATCATAATTATCCATCACATCCCCTAATAAATCATATCCATAAAAATACCCATAAATAAACATCCATCACATCATAATAACACATGGTGTCAATGTGGGCTATTGCATATCATATAAATATCAAAGTGTACAATCCATCGCAAAGTCCATAATAAAGTCCATCATAAGTATATCAATACATATCCATCATGCCTATCCAGAATCGTCGAGCAAAATATAGTTACAAGGCTCTGATCAAATTTAGATACTGCATCTATACAAGGAATGATCCATGGCTAATCAATGATGTGGAATTTGTGGCCTTTGTACTTGTACCCTATATATCCACCCTACACCTGTCACGAATCGGGATCCTATCCCTCCTATCCTCTAAGCCCTATGATGGCCGCATCAGACCTCAGTGGTGAATCTAGCACTGGCCCTCTATGTGGGGGAGTCTCTTTGTAGCAGTTGTAACCCTATGTATGTGTCCCCCCTATTCGTGATGGTGCTAGCATCTATGGAACTGCTCAGAAATATGGCAGTACATGACGTGTCAGATCTAGAACCTCCATGAAGTACGCTGCCATGTAGTAGCTAGAATCCCTCATATACTCGTCCCTCTCTGCTACCTGTATCCTCACAGTATCCTGCTCAAACCCGTACTTGTCTTGTAGCCCAAATAGGTATCTCCTCTTCTACTCCCATGTGTCATATTCCATTCGTAGCTGATCTATCAACCCCTACATTTGTGTCATCCCCTCCACTGCCGTGTCTCTCTCACTCTGTAGCTGACCTATCTTCCCCTACATATGTGCCATCCCCTCCACTGCCATCTCTCTCTCACTCTACAATTGATCTATCTACCCTTGCATTCGTGTCATCCCCTCCACTTCCATGTCTCTCTCACTCTGCAGAGTCTATACCTATCTCTTTTTTGTCTCTACCCTCTCCAGAATCACCCTTGAGTCTTCCATCGCTAGCTTTGCGCACTCCATCCTATCCTATAGCTCATCTTGCTTCCTCCTTAGCTGATCTCACTCCCCCCTTAGCTCATCTCGCTCTCTCATCTGCTTCTCTATCACCCTCCTCATCTCCTCCCTCTCTTGTCAAGCCTCACCTAGCTCTCTCTAGGTATTTTCTAGCCGCCTCTCAAGCTCATCACTCATTGCCTCCATCTCTTGTACCTCCTTTCCCACCTCATATGCTAGGACTCTGAAGTCCATGTCCCCCTTGCTCAGTGCCCTATCCACCTCTATCTGTAATCTCTCCCTATCTACCTCTGACTCCTTGAGTCTCTACTCAATGATCTGTGCCCTATCCGCCTCTTCCTATAATCTCTCCCTATCTACCTTTGACTCCCTAAGTCTCTACTCAGTGATCTGTAGTCTTGTTAGGGCCCCTATCAACAGTCCAAATGGATCCTCTGGTGGTGGTGGTACATAGGGCACCATCAGTAAGAGATGAACCTCTAGAACATCCTCCTCCATCACCTCCCCCTAACCTCTCCTTTGGTAATCCCTCTCCTCCTCAACCTCGACCTCCTTGTTTGCATCCCTCCTCTATCAGCTACCCCTCTTCTTGACTCTCCTCCATCCAACCAATCTCGCCTCATCCTTTGAGCCATATCCTAGTGCCCTTACCATCTAGTGCACTGTCATCATCCGTATTGGGCTATGTTGAGCCCACCATGTAGCATATCACATTGTGGTACCTGCATCTACCTCCCCTCATCTTCCTAGATACGTCACCTGTTGTAGCTCCTCTCACATTTGTCTAGAAAACTTGATTTTGAATTGATCCCCCCATAGTCACTCTCGTGTGATCCGCATGAACCTCTGTGGTCTTGGTGGGATGTCCTATTGTAACCCGTACTGCCTCATCACCCTGTCTGGTTTGTGCAGCTCAACAATATGTCACTCCCTGTTGACCAGGTAACATACTGTGAAGAAATGGCCTTTGTGCCTCCTCTCATCATCTCTCCATCCCCTAAACCATCATACCATGTGATGTCTCCATACAATCTGGTGCTCCTGTAAATCATCTAATCTCCTCCTCCATCCCTCTAGGTCACCGATGTTTAGGTACTACAACCACCGACCGTACTCTACCCCATACTAGTATGCTACTAGTATGGTCTCATCCTATACCCTCCATATCAGAATCCCCAGCTTGGCCACACTAATGTGCTCCCATTCCCATATCTATAATAGTGTCACATGTGCAATACTCCACGCCCTCCTATAGCATACTACGTGCATGTCTCTGTATAGCTACGCCAATATGCAAGCTCCCCATGTGAACTCTCCCTCTCATCGCTCCACTATGTGTCACACAACCTCAATCACCTTGAGGCTACAAAATATCCCATGCTTGTCCAACAGTAGTATCCCGCTAATCAATCCGCAGAGATACAATGGTAGTATTGGCACTCCCAACCCCAAACAACCATCCAAGTCTAACTCCATCCCCTGGATAGGCAGATTTGTACATCCAAAGAGGATCCATAGGCTCTTGTCTCAATCTCATCCCTCACACTGAGTCTAGCTCAACAATCGCCCTACAATCGGTAACTGTAGTATCCTTCAGACATCCTCTAAGGTCACAATCATCTCCTCCATCAAGAGATGAAGGGTAGAGGTCTCTAAGCTCCACCGCTCCATTAACGCTATCAATAGTTCCATATGTGCCCTAATGTTGGGATAAACCAGCATGTGCAGTAGCCCCGCCTACACCAATGCCTCATGGTCCTCATCGTTCATCACCCTAGTGGTCGCCTCTAGTACGACTGAATGCCTCTCCCTCATCCACAACACATCGAAACCCTGCATCCACAATGTCATAGGTCAGTCATTCTCATTCATGCTCCATTATTTCTTCTCTTCTCTTTCTTCCTTATTCTCCCCTACCCCGGGAATTGTCTTACTGGTCTCTTTTGGTCTTTCTGCCTACCCAATATTTTCATGAATTCCCCATTTTTCTCAGACAAATCCATCTCTCTCCCTCCCTTTTTTTTTCCCACTTGCCCTTTGGGGTGAGTTCGCCCTTCGCTTGGGGCGAACTCGCCCATTGGGGCAAGTTCACTCCTCATTTGGGCAGCTTCGCTTGTCGGGGTGAATTTTCCCCTCTTCTAGGGCGACTTCGCCCCTCTTCTGAGGTGGCCCCACTCGTCAGGGTGGGTTTGCCCGTTTTTGGGGGTGGCCCTGCCCGTTGGGGCGGGTTTGCCCCTGTTCGGGACGACCCTGCTCGTCGGGGTGGGTTTGCTCCTGTTTGGGATGACCCTGCCCTTTGGGATGAGTTCACCCCTATTTGGGGTGACTTCGCCCGTTTGGGGTGGGTTCGCCCCGTGTCAGGGGTGACTCCGTCCCTTGGGGCGGGATTGGCCCCTGTCTAGGGTGACTCCGCCACTCGGGGGTGGGTTCATCCTTTCTCTGGGGTGACTCTACGCCTCAGGGGCGATTTCACCCCGCATCTGGAGGAACTTCTCCCCTCGGGGCCAATTCGCCTCAACTCTTTCTTTTTTAGTTCTCTCTCTGGGCGAATCATCCATTGAACAGGCAAATTCACCTGAATCCTTTCCCTTTTCTGACCGCACCCTCTAGAGGCGATCACACTTTGCGGATGGGTGTTTTTGCCCATTCGCCCCTAACCCATTAAATTTTTCTCATTATCTCACATCCCAAAACTCTCATTTGCAAAAAAATAACTATTTAACGATCTGAATCAACAAATTAACTAAGATGGGTTTTCGTTCTAATTTGGCGGGGTATTGTGCGCTCATAGTAGAACTGGTGCACCTCCTCGCCCCAATGGATGATCACATCATCTACAAATTGCTCTTCCCCCTCCTTTTAACCTTTTTAAATTTTGGGTGTTTTTACCCTTTATTTAGCTTTTTTCCCCTCTAATTAATCCAATTTCTTCTGTGGGCCATGATTTGCACCTCGTTCATTCGTTCGTTTCCCTCTGTTCAAAAGCCATTTTTCTCAGTTTTTCACGCTCTATTGTGTGGTACCTTTTGTTTCTTCATATCGAGAAGTCACTTGGGGCCCCTTTTTCTTCCCCATCCTCTCTCTCGAGTGGGCATACCCTGTCATTTTCCTCTATCCTATCCATTTGCCCATGACATCGAGAAATATTCTTTCATTTTCTTTAATTGGTCACCTCGCATCATCTCTCCCGTGCTGGGGCATCATTCTCTAGTCCATTATTCATGGAAATGAGAACAAATATAAATTTGTGCCATAATTGGGGGGATATAATCCCATATCCTAGCTCAACAATCTTCAAAGTTTATGGCACATGTGTGAATCCTTATGTGCTACCAAGAGATGTATCGTTGAGGATCAGGATTTTGGAGGTGATGACACAATTAGGAGGAGATCAAATGGCACACCTTCCTGATACATTGAAAAAGGGCTCGTTCTTCCCAAAATGGAAAAAAATTGATGATTTTATAATGATAAAAGGAGGATGGAAGGACTTGGTGCATCTTCTTGCACCATACAAATTGAAAACTATGCGCCCAAGAAATCATGACCCTGCGGATTTTATTGTTGCAATGAATGCAAAGCATAGAAGTGTCTTTTGTACACAAATTTTACTATCTTGAGGATGTAATCAAGAATGTTTTTGACTTTCAAGAGAAAGAGGAGAGGAAAGAAAAGTATCTAGCTTTCAATAAAATGGTAGATAATGTTAAGAAATCCAATCCCAACTATGATCCTCTACACAATATTAAGGGCGATTTCAATAGAATTATGCATGTAATAAATAATGTTGAGGGCATAGTTGGTGTCTTCAGGGAAGAGGGTGTAGTTTCAAATAAAGGGAAATTAGTAGCAGTTGAGGAAGGTCCAAATGTAGTGTTGGAGGATAGACCCTCTTACCAACTACCACAAAAAATAAGAATATACTCTAGGAAGAAGACAGTAGAAAAAAGATGAACATTTCCAACCCCTATTATTTCAGAGGGGTTAGGGGAAACTTCTCCTAAGAGGTTAGTACTTCCACCTCCAAGACAGGCTCCATCCATTGTGATTGATATAGATTCACCCCCTGGAAGTCCCACTCCTCCATAGTAGCCACCTGCTAAGAAACAAAAAGATTGAGGTTAAAGGGGAAGTTGACTACCCTGATACAGAGGAGGAGGATATTCTTATTACTCCTAAAGAAATGCAATAGGGAATGCCTTCTCCCATAAGGGAGGTTGCCTCAAGTTCAAGAAAAAGTGGCTTTAGACTTGGAAAGGATGATCTTAGTGGTTTAAATAGTATAGATGATATGATGCAAGAGGTTTGTAAGGTATTCATGGAAGATGATTATTTTATTGAAAGCAAGGCATTCAAAGATTTCATATAGAGAGAAAAAACCTCAGAATATGTAGAAAATGTGGCAAGAGAAAGGAGCTTACACCCATAACTCCCTGAAGTTACTATTCAAGCAAATATAACGAAAGTTTTTGAGGAGTTCAAAAGCATTATAGCTAAGGAGGCTAGAGAACTTGTGCAAAAGAGTGGTTTGTTTCTATTACCTGAGTGGTATATTGTCGACGTAGTGGTGTTGGACACCATAAGGAGGTCTGAAAGGCTCCTATTTCAAAGTGAAGAAGAGGCAAAATTAGCACTTTAGGGATCAACATTCAGTGAAGATTGGGATGCATTGGCAATTTGTTCACTCTCTTTGGGATCCAAAAATCTAGTAGGTCCTAAGCTAGCTGACTTCAGTGGATAGTTGGTTATAAAGAGTCTCTGCCACTCTAGCCTTAGAAGCAGTTGATATGGTGGTAAATGTTGCAAATTTTTCTAAAGCAACAGTTGAGAGCATTACTCTTGAAAGGGATATGATTAGAGGTAAGTACAATGAATTGGTTGATTAATTAATGTGAGTCAGTAAAAGGTGGTTGTATTAAAAACTAAGGTGGCATTATACAAGTAGCAGATAGAAGTATTAAGGGCACAAGGCCAAACTAGCTCAAGTCATGCACCAATTGCATCTCCAATGACACAACCTCAATATCCTACTCCACCAAAACAAGCCTTGGAAATGGTGCCATATAACATGGGTCAAGAACCACTTATAGTAGAGGAACCAAGCATGTTACGTGTAGTTCCATTAAATGAGCCTACAAAAGATAAATTGCTCTTGCAGATTGAAGTATTAAGGAAATTATTTTCATAGGTTCAAGACACTATGTATGAAAAAAATTAAAGGATTATTCATACAGTACTCAAACATATGAATAAGAAAATTCAGAGAAAATTAAATAGTGTTCATGCAAATTATTCTTTGATGCTACAAGCAATAAGGTTATCCGAAAGAGATAAGGATATTGCTATCCCAATCTTGGATAAGTGGATTCCTAAAGTTGATAATTTAAAACCCATGGAAATTGGGGCTAAGCAACAACAAGATAGATATCCAAGGGCTGTCCCAATTTATAAATTTATTGGTGACATTAAAGATCAACAATTTTAGGGGTATGTTGCTCCTTTGGAGAAGAAGATTAGAGAATTAAAGGCCAAGTATGATGAGGAAGATTCAACATTGTTACTTGATATTCAAAATACATTTGATGAGGTGAAGCCCCTACAAACATGGAAGCATCGGGTGGACACTACTATTGTTTCTTAAGAAGCTCTCATTTGTGAGAATGTTGACATTGATATATTGAAGAATAATCTTGAGAGACTATCTTTCATTATCAGTTTCCTAGAATATTTTGACAAAGAAGCCAATTCAATGATGACAAAGTACTCTCCATATAGAAGGAAGATGGATGAAATAATTGATTTCAATTGGCCATCTGATGCTGAATATGAGTAGTGGAAGAGGATATTTATTGATGAATTGGATTTATGAACATAGAGATGGAGAACACATATACTTGGTCAAGTATGCTGCAGGTCTAGCCTTAAAGACTTCAATGCATAAAATATATGTGTCTCCAAATAAAAAAATACTACAGATAAATGTTGATTACCGATGACTAGTATGCTGAATTGGATGTTCATTCACCTTGTAGACATCCAAATTTGACCTCTCTCATAAGGTCAAATTCATCCCCTTTATTCATCTATCTCACCTTTCCCATCGATATTAATTAAATGATTTATTTAGTTAATATTTCCCCCTTTCGCTAATGTCTCTAAAGTATTTAATTTAAATAATTAAATGCTTTAATTTCATCCCCTTTTCCTCTCTAAATTAAATTAATACACCTATTTATTTAATTCAGTCATTTACCTCTATGAATTTAAATCAATTTTAAATTCATCATTTTCTCTCTCCTTGTCCCATCCTCCATAACCCTTCCTTAATCTGGATTAATTTGATTAATCTCTGATTAGGATGTGCACACCCTTAATCATGATTAATGTCACATCCTCCAACATATCCCACTTGTCTTAATCCTTTATTAGCCCTTTTAATCACTTGTTTGCACAACCTAATTACTTGATTAGGTCACCTTAATCCCTTATGCCATTTATGGCATATCCACAAGTCAACTTTTCATTAAATGCTTTCTCCTTTTGGAGAAGGCAACTATTCCTCCAAGGACTTTTGAGGAATTTTTTATTCCTCAAAAGTCTTATCACCCACATGAGGACAAGGACCTCCTTTATGAGGAGATCTTGTCCAATCCCAAGGTACTAGGAATTACCTCCACATCATATCCTTCTTTACACATCACCTGCCACATGTCAAGATGCGAGGGCTTGTGAGTTCTCAACTCACCCTAGCACTTGATCTTTTCCACGGTGGATACATCTTGACCATCCATGGCTTAGTGGCTTTTCCCCTAAAATTAGAGTTTTTTCCCTCATTTGCAACAACATTCAACTTTAAAAATTATGCAATTTTGAACTCTCAAGAATTCAAGCACTTGCACTCATCCACCATTGTTGCAAATATCAAGCTCATTTTGCATCCATATCCAACACCTATCAAAATACTCACTTGCATCATTTCATTCCTAATGACATCCACATCGTTTTGCATATAACTTTTTGTTGTTTGTTATCGAAAGGAGCACACAAATCAAGAAATTAACAGGGCTAACCAACTAATCAACTCGGATAAGGTAATATCCATATTTTATTTTTATTTTGTTCAAGCTCAACTTAGGCCAATCTTGAGGTGTTGTTGTGTTTCCTTTGTCTTGTATTTTGTTTTCGTTTTGCACTTTAGACTAGGGGATTTTCATTGCACACACACTTTTTCCACCTTTTGCATACTTTTGTATTTTTATAAAAGGAATGAATATGCTACAATGGTTTGAAGAATATTATTTTCAACATGTTCCTTTTGGAAGGCGCAAAATTCTTCACCGACTGAAAGTAGGCTTTTGTTTCAATGATGAATATTCGATTAGTTTTTTGTAACTTTCTACAAGGGAATATTTGTTATAGCGGTCAAATTAAAATGTGACCATGTTTACTATTCGGCCTGGAACTTTTTTTGCTCCCTTGTTCTTATAAAAGGGAATTATGGGCCATCAGTACAAGTCTCTTGTTGAATTCTAGATCTGAATTACGTAAATTGAGAATATAGAGAGAACATATATGAAGTCTATATCTTAAGTTTAGAGTCTAGCACATGAATTTTGTTAATTGTATGATTTTTGAGCATATTTGAACAATAATGAATATATTATGACTCTATTGTCTCTCCAGTTTTACATTATATCTGAATCATTAATGAAAAGTTTGATCAAGGATCATTTCATTAATATTCATTGTCATTGTGCTTTGATGTGTGTTTTAATTTAGGCTCTGTTTCAATGGATCAGTTAAAATGCTTTGATTAAATTATAAATTTGTATACATGTTTGGTGGGTCTGATAAGTAGTCTTATAATCTGAGTATCGATATGTGAGTTGCAAGACAATATCAAGTAGATCATGGATGTTTAGATTTAAAATTACCTTATATTTCAATTTGTTATGTTTTGACTTCTTCCCCAAAGATATGACACTGGTCGTAGGTATTATTTGTATTTCCCATGGTTCTAGTTATCCAATTTGAGAACAACATTCATAAATAATATTTTAAATTGTTGTACCTTTGTTAAGGTAGGTGTTATGTAATTTCTTAGCTTTAGAGGTGTTATCTTTCAAAGGAATTTCTGTCTTATTTAAAGATTTCATTTACTTAACATTTGAATGAGAATGTATCTGTTAATTGTGCATTGCGTGGTATAGTTGTGTAGCAAGATTATATGATTCACATTGTGGGATTACCCTCCTAGGTCTTGCAGAGCCTAAAGTGTAGGAGGGAAGCAATTTATCTTTCTCTCATTCGTTGGCCAATCATCTTCTGAATATTCGATAATTGAAGTTGGAAAATTCATAGATACTTAGTGGTATATGCTTGGTTCTCTAAAATATAACCAACAAGTACAAAGTACTAGTTCTTAGATGACTTGATGATCTTGGAATGTTCCTCGGATCTACCACTCTTGCAAAGGGTAGGGTCACTTCCAGTAGGAGGGTGTGTGGGGGACTATTGGTCTATGGTTGGAGGAAAATAACTTGTTCAATGCTCTCCATGTTGCAATTGATTGCTGAAGACTTGGATTATTAGAGACAAAATTATCGATTCCTTTTATTGTGATATTATTGATGTACCACTAAATTTTTCTAGAGGTGACGAAATTATAAATTATATTGTATACTATGAACTTGGATAATTAAGTTGTAAACACAAATTTTTTACTAGCTTGTATGCTTATGTACTCGAGTGTACTTGAATAAGAAAAATGATTAATGCAATTATGTATCTTTGAATATTGTATGAAAATTAATTTGTTCAAATAATTAATCAATGTATTATTTCAAAAAAATATAGTGTTTTAAATTAAACAAACCAAATTGGGTTTTATTACACCACACAAACCTTGATGAAACATGCCACTTTTATAATTTTACCACTTTAGAGTGAAATTAGGAATTTTGACACTTTTTTGTTTATAAAATGTATTTAAATTTTGATTCTTTTTCTTTTTCTTTTTGGTAGTCCTTGGGTCCTCATAGGTTTAATTGGATATGCCTATGCACCCCAAATTCCTTGTGGATCCTTTTGGGTGAAACTCAAGCTGTCTTGGACCCAACCTCAAAGTGGACCCATATGAGTATTGGGTGGAGGGGGTGCAATTCTATTGAATGTAGGAGCTAAAAATTAGCTCACACCTCATAATCACCAGCAAAAAATAAGATAACCTTCCACAAGAGAGTATGACAAGATAATAGCTTGCTTGATATGATAAGATACAAACATACAAGATTCTTTCTTAAATAGAAAAGGTGATGGATATGATTAGACAAAATCATAACATGTGTCTTAATCCTATAACATGAGACAACTAATTCAATTAATATAAATGACCTAGGATTGAATAAATAAATGCTAAAAAGATAAGATAAGGTCTAAGTGACAATTAAGATTTCTAGAAATATTGTTAGGACCTAAGTAAAATTAACATGTGAATAAGACCTCCTAATGAATTAGATAGGTAAAATACCATATTCACACCAACACCCCCCTTAAGTGAAACTTAAGAAGGAGAAAAAAAATGCAAATGATGCAATGACGGGTCTTGAATACAAGGCCATTTTAGGTACCTGCTTACAAATGATCTCTCAAAAAAAGAGAAAAGGAGAAAAATCACATGGGAAAAACCCCCTCTCCAAAAAAAAACATGAAAATAATCATGTACAAGTGATGAAATGAGTGATGAGTGGAAGAATCATCAACATCCCCAAGGAATGCATCCATCACAAAGATATAATGAGTAGCCACCAAAAAGAGAGAGAGACTATGTAGCCCCCCCAAAAGATATAATTAGTAGCCACCAAAGAGAGAGAGAGAGACAATTAAGACTATGTATAAGAAACATGATCCAATGTCAAAAAATAACTTGTCTCCCTTTTAGAATAAACAAAACCAAGTACAAATACAAGAATGATTACCATTCTAGATAAGAATTGATAGAAAGAAGCATAAATATGTGTGATGATGTATCTAAATTCTTCTCATGTGTCTCCTTGTCCATAGTTGATGATGATGCCACAATCAAATCGAGCACATGCCTAATAAAATAAGGTAACAAACCAAGACTATGTGGTAACTGATGTTGAACAAGATACAAAGACAAAGATAGGTTGACAAAAGTAGTGCAATAAATGTCATTAAAGAGGAGAAATAACCCCTCAAGTGTGTCCTCCAAATCTAAAATGTGAGACTCCACAAACAATTCTAAAATACCTGTCAAGAAATCATCCCACAAAGATATATCTAGAAGACAATTATTTACCTATTGCAAAGAATCATTGGAAGTTTTCAAAGAAGCAACTCTAAGTTCTGATGAATCAATAGAAGATGAATGGACCTATTGAACATGAATTATGGGAGCCTCAATCAATGATTGTACACAAGGGACCAATGAAGGTGAAGGTACAATAACTATCTCTGATGGAGAAGAAGGATCATATGAAGAAACCTCGTCCTCATATTTTGAAGATTCAAAGTAATCCAAAGAATCAAATTTAAAAATAGTATCATAGGGTATCATGTCTGAAATATGAAGAGGCATAAAACAGTCTAAAACAAGATCATATGGGAATGGTTGAGTATCAGGATCTCCATTTATCTCCCAAATTTTAGTCCAAAGAGCATGAGGACACTCAAAATGAACAAGAGCATTCAAATTTCAACATGAACATGCATAGCAATAACTCCTAAGACATGATCCTTTTTTCAATTCGAAGCAAATTTCTTACTATGAGTACTTGGAGGGGGAACAAGACCATACAAATATGGCAACATATGAAGCCAACAAAGATGTTTTATGATGCCATCTCTCCATTTTTTATATTTTCCCCTTTTCAATATGATCAGAGAATGATGAAATAAAAAACCCATAAATAACTATGAGAGATCTTCAAACTCACAAAGACTGCAACCTTTAACAAAAATTAGAAACCCCCAAACATGATGAATAGTGTAAATGAGGCCTTCCCAAAAAGACAACTTCTTGAGGTGTCAAGATGTACAAATAATCAATCACAATTTTTTGTTGTTGCAAATACTGAATAAAATATACCCACGGTTGAATATAAAAAAAGTGAATGAATAGGAATGAAGAGCTCTTGAATACCTTTCAAATATCTTCAGATCTAAGGAGTTTGCAAATATAAGGCTTTGATATCGTGTAAGAGTTAAAAATGAACTCACACCCTAAAATCACTTGTAAAATAAAAAGATAACCTTCCATAAGAAAGCATGGAAAGATAATAGCTTGTTTCATATGATATGATACAAATAGAGAAGAGCCTTGCTTAAATAGACAAGATGAGGGATATATCATGACATGTGTCTTAATCCAATAACATGAGACAACTAACTCAACTAATATTAAATGACCTAGGGCTCAATAATCAAATGCCAAAAAGATAAGCTCTAAGTGACAACTGAGACTTATATAAAAATTCCTAGGACCTAAGTAAACTTACCATGTGAATATGACCTCCTAGTGAACTAGATAGGTAAAATACCATATCCACACCACCATTGGACCCTACAACATATAATTTATAAGCAACGGAATGCGAGAATATAATTCATATACATCAACCTAATTACATTAAAATTTACATTGATTTAGTAATCTACAAAAGGATATGTCATTAAACCATAAATATAAAATTATTTTAGCATGATATTTCTAGCATGAGACAATTTGATCTCCCTAATGCTGAGTTTATTGTAGGGTAACTTATCCTAATCAAAATTGTTACTTAATTTTGATTGATTAACCATAGATAAGTTTTTTTCATTTTTAATAAAACTGAATTTTCACTTTGGTATTATTTCTTTCCATTTTATAATTCAAAGGTATGGACTAGAGATGAAATTTATTTTAGCTATTTTCTAATATGTTTATCTACAATTATTCATCTTTGAACATTCTTAGATTTTTCTTTCATGCATACTAATTTTGTTGTAATTTTTTGAATATGGATTATACCTTATCTTCTATTATGTATTTATTTGTTATAAGATTGGATTTAGAGGCAAGAATCTAGCACTAAAATATTTTGTTATAAATATAGTATAATGTTGGGTCTTTTTAATTGTAATAGCAACACTTGTGAAATAATATTATCTTTATTGTTGATTTTATTCTTCTTTAAAATATAAGTATTTTTCTCTATTCATAGTTATAAATAGCGTACTTGTTGGTATAGGATTGACTTTATAGACAAGACTCTAGCATTGATAGACATTGATAAATCTCATAATGTTAGGGATGAGAATGTTATATTAGATATTTTATACTATATTTTTTTTGATAAAAGGCTTGAGCCTATAATATATTAATATTAATATTAAAATATTTACATATTTATTTCAAGGATTTCTCAACCTAATTGAGGACTTTTTGCTATATATTTCTATCATTGTGTACAAAAAAAGAGAGTCTATAAACTACATATTCTAGCAAGCTTAGACAAAATCTAGCATATTTGCATTATTACATATCTATTTCCATAGGAATACACAAACTATAAGCTTCAAGAGACAAAATTTGGTAGATAACAGTGAAATTATATACTTATTCCTCCATGTGATATACCCCAACCGAGTTTTCATCTTGATGTTTGTTAGATGCCACACCATCCGCCCTGGGAAAATGAGAGTTTCTGCCAGTGATAATAGTAGGGTGACACTCATGCGACATAAGGAAAGAAACAACATGATATTTTCACTTAAAACTCACCACCATATCATTCCCTAATTCATTGAAGTTCCTCTGCAAAGCACCATACAATAATCTACTACTACCCATCTCAAAAGACATTTTTGTTACATCATAGGCCAAGACATATGCTCTCTTATGAAGCATGAAGTATCTTGGATAAAGACCTCCAAAATATGCCTCACCACTTCAAAAATCATTATTTTGAACACCGGTGACAAGCACATTATTCTCCAAAAAATATGCATTCACAACCACATTGACAACTTGTTGAACATAGCTTAAAAATTGTAGTAGGTCTACAAAATTTGAGACAAAAATTGAGAGAATTTGTGAGGGAAATATTAACCTCTTGGCCTGGGGGTGGGGGATTTCATCTCTAATTATGCACTTTATACATTGCACCATGCTCAGACAGTTTGTCTTGAACACTTGACTCAATTCTGCCTTGCTAATGCAGCTTGAAAATGATAGCTCCCAATTTTGAACTAGAAAGGGAACCCTGCTATTTCTTGGATAATACTCCATTTGAAGGTGTAGGCCATGGAAAATGAAATTGGATAGACTAAATTGCCACTTACAAAACACTAAATTTGCAAACCATACCTTGAAAAAGCTTATGAATGTCACTTGTGATGAAGCTTACTCTGAGAACTTCAAAAATGCACAACGTCATTGGATAAAATACTAGACAACTTCTTAAAACATGATTAGTAGATTTGTATGCATAATGGTTTGAGAAATGCCCTTTTTATTACTATCTTTCCAAGCTCGACAACAAATTGGTGCATGAAAACCTGTCATCACCTTAACACCCTTATCAAATCAAGTGTGTATAGCATGTTGTGGATGGGATTTGGGGTAAATATATCTTTCATATATGATCAATATAATGATTATCTATTAAAATTGGAGATTTTGGGCCCGTTAAGGGGTCTAGTTGGGTTAATCCAACTCCTTTGTCTTCAAAGGTGGTAAAATGGGAAAAATCAATGGAAGGATGGTGGAATGTGAACTTTGATGGCGCTTCAAAAGCAAACCCGAGACCCTTAGGGGCTGGTAGCATTGTTCGTTATTGGGATGAAAATTTGTTGGCCTTGGGAGCAATGAAGTTGGGGGAAGGGACTAGTAATGTGGCTGAAGCAATAGTAGCTTTAATGGCAATCAAGGTAGTCAGAAAGCTAGGGGCAACAAGGATTCACTTGGAGGGGGATTCTTTGATAATCATCCAAGCAATAATGAAAGGAGGAATTGATGCTTGGCATTTGCAAGGAGTGATTAGGAAAATCAATGAAGAATTAGCATTTTTTGAAGACTTCAAGGTAAGTCATGTTAGGAGAGTTGGGAATATGGAAGCAGACACCCTCTCAAAATGGGCACTAACTTTTGTAGAGGTGGGTGAAATCAGAATGGAGGATTTTAGGAGAATAGTATTGGAGGAAGATTTGTCTGATGCATTAAATGTAGGAGGTAGTTAATGATAGCAATTAAAGGAAGGAATTTGAAACTCCCCAAAAATTTGAAATTTTGATGTTGGTATATGTGCCGATGCTAGACATATGTTCGACATTAATGGCAAAGGCTGGCATTGTGATGTGTATTAAAAATACACATTGCGTCTCTCTCGATGCTTCTTGGTTTCTTGTGGTGAGGGAAGATTGTAGGGTAGCGGAGTTAGGTAGCGTGCAAGATAGCGTGACAGAGAAGATATGGAGGAAAATTTCACACTGCAATCAAGGAGGAAGTTGGATCCATTTATCAACAAACCAACAGTGAAGAGATTAAGAGGGTTGTTCCTCTTCAAGGATGTGAAGGTGGCACAATCAGTTCAATTAATTTTGGGCAAAGGTTTCAAAGATTTGAAGTATCGTTATTGGATGAATATGGATATATATTCACTGATCATGGCGTGGGGGCTGGGCTTAGGAGAGTCGGTGGAGGAGGTGAGAAAAGTGATGAAAGCTTTGGTGTATGAGGATTTCCTAGTGAATATGGAGAGTATCCTAGAATGGGCCACTCCCGGTGAAGGATTTGACATGAGTGAAGGCATGGAAGAAGAATATTTTGAAGTGGCTGAGATAAATTGTCCGTTTATCAGATTGCCAAAAGGAAGAACCAAAGCACAGTGGAGAGAACGAGCCGATCGGGGGTGGAAAGCTTTGAATCTCTATGTGGAATTAATGGAGGTCGAGGAGGTAATTGAAGGACTCAAAGCTGTCACCAGAGCGGAGCTGCGGGAGAAGAAAGGACTACACCTATGGAAGAAATTGAAGCAAATAATGGCAATAAGTCCATTGCAATTGGGTAGTGCTTTAGGAACCTCTGCGTAGCCAAATTGTTTAAGTCTTGTTTTGAATTTAGTTTTTTGTATTGCTAGGAATTTGAATTTATGGGGTTAAGCCCATGGTTTTAGTATGAAAATCTAATTAGTTTGGCAAATGGGAAATAGATGGTAGGGTAGTTTACAAGTGGTAGCAGTAGAAGGGTTTTGTTTTTTTGGAGAAAATACTAGTTTATCAGATTTTTTTTGAAGTTAGCTAGAAGGGGTTGAATATCAACAGATGTTGTAAATTTTTCCTTATTATTAATAAATTAAATAATTATTATGGATAATTTTTTTTTTGGAGATTTTGCAAATCAACCATGATGAGGTGGCATAAAATTTGAAATGTGTAAGAGCCTGCAAAAAACAAACATGTGAGAAAAAAACACTTTATTGAGTTGAATGATCTTGACCACTTAGTCCACTATGGAAAACTCCTTCCCAACTTAGTATTCCTTTTAAAATATTTTCCTAGCTATAATGTCTACCAACTTTTGGTGTGAGTTGATATCTTTTTTTTTATACACAATTTCTTCCACCTTTTGATTGTTGCCTATGTTTGCCAGATAATCAACCAATTGATTACTTTCTCTATAACTATAGGTGATTGTGAATTCTTCTAAATTTTCCATTACTCACGAGACTTGTTGCATATATGCCAATTTCCAATTTTGTAACTACCTTTGTTTGCATGTGTTTATTATCGGAAGTGAGTCCCCTTCTATTTGAATTGTTTAAATCTTGATATCAACAACCATTTTCAAGCCACAAAGAAGGGCTAGTGCTTCTTTTATATTATTTGACCCAAAAGGAAGACACACTAACTTTACACACACAAGAGAACCCATGATGTTTCAGATAGCAATTCCTGCCCCTGATTGACTTGGATTTCCTTTTGAAGCCCCATCAGAATTTATTTTGTAGAACCCTAGAGGT
Organism: Sequoiadendron giganteum; assembly: GCA_007115665.2. Classification (NCBI taxonomy): domain Eukaryota; kingdom Viridiplantae; phylum Streptophyta; class Pinopsida; order Cupressales; family Cupressaceae; genus Sequoiadendron; species Sequoiadendron giganteum. The sequence continues at coordinate 378,130,449 of CM021105.1, forward strand.
GGAGGGATCCAATAGATCTTTGACCTATCAATATTTTGTTTTAGTTGATGAAGACTACCTTTGAAAGGTAAAACCAATTGTTCCCATTGCTTCATTAGTTGTGAATCCCAATCTATGAAGACTGATCCTACATGTTTGGATTTTTGAACAAATACATTAGTAACATCAGAAATTGATTTCTCAATCTTCTTAAAAATCTGCTCTTTGGTTGTTGTATCCTTCCCAAATATTCTTTTATTCCTTTCCAACCATATGCACTAGATAACAATTATAGGCACCAATTTCCAAATGCATGCAAAAGAGATGTTTTATACAAAACAAGCTAGCTTGTGAAGAATTCCCACAAGGCTTTTTGTAGAGGAGAATACCAATTCAATTTACTTTGAATGAAAAACTAACTAGATTAGACAAAGGGACATTAAACCAAGAGGTGATCTATGTCTTCAAGGGCATCATCACACATTAAAAATTTGAAAGGAGCTGATATTTGTAAATGTGAGAGACTATCATGAGTTAGTATCTTCTTCTTTAATGCTAGCCAAGCAAAACAACCTAGTTTTGGAAACACCATAGCATTTCAGCAAAAATATAGTGTTCTCTGGGTTTCCACATGTTCACCACTGTAGATGATTGACTTATAGCCTTGGAAAACTATATAGTTCCTTGACTTTGATGGCACCCAAATTATCTTATTAGAAGCATTTGACTTATAAACTCCTATCCTTTAAGACAGATTCTAGCCTTGTTTTTTTATCATCAAGAATATGGATATTAGATAAATCTTTCCAAATTATTTTGACTGTGATAACATTTGTACTATGAAAATAATCTTTAACTCTTATGCCCCAATTGAATGATAGATAATATTTTTCTATTTGAAGCTCTTGAATTGTATTTAATGGTGGATGACCATTCCATGAATCCATCCAAAACAATAATTCATTCCCATTATGTACTTGCCAAGTAATGTAAGGTATAATTACTTCTTTACATGCCACAAGAAATTCCACATAGCCGAACCTATTGATGGGTTTGAGAGGGTAAAAATTCTTGTTGGAGATGAACTATTCAAGTATTTATCCTGCATTATTTTACACCATTCGGAGTTTAGCTTAGAATACAAATTTCATACTAACTTAGCTCCTAGAGACATATTTCTTGTGGATAAATTATTCACCCCTGCACCCCCTTTGATTATTTCAATACAAATCTTCTCCGATGATATTAATGGTTTTTCTTTTTACTATCCATATTACCCTTCCATAAGAAATTCCTTATAAATTTTTCTATTTCATATACAATGGACTTGGGCACCTTTAGAACTGTCATGTAGTAATTTGGAACGGCTGATAAAACAATTTGTATCATTAATATCCCCCTTGAAAGAGATAGCCACCTTCCCTTCCAAACTAAAATTTTAGATTGGATGCTATGAATGAATTTTGCCCAATATGATGGCTTATTAAAGCTAACAAAAAAAGGAATTCCTAAGTATATACACGGTAACTCAACAAACTGAAAGCCTAATTATTTGACTATTTTCCTTTTAATTGATGCTTTTGTGTTGAATTCATATATATCTTTTATTTGTTTGCATTTGCTTTCTGCCCTGCTTCTATTGTATATTTATCTAGAACATGCTTGATTTGTTTGGCTTCAATGAGAGATGCCTTACCAAACAAAACTATGTCATCAACAAAAAGTGAACATGTTACCTTTATATTAGTGAGTAGAATTTGAACTCCCTACCATAAGCCCTACAAAAGAACTTTAAATGAATAAATCTGCTCAAATATTTTGTTAGGATTATAAATAGAAATAGGGACAATGGATCCCCTTTACCAACCCCCTGAGTTGAACTAAAAAATCCAACTGATATTGCATTAATAATCATAGAAAATTTTGGTGATGAAAAAATAAAGAATCCATTTACACCACTTATGGCCAAACCCAAACTTCTTTTAAGTTGATGAGCCCATTCACTTTACAGGAAGTGAAATCTATAGTTTTTTCCATATCTATAGATTTCACTTCCTGTAAAGTGAATGGGCTCATCAATTGCTCATTATCCTCATGGCTAACCAAGCTTGGAATGGCTTCCAACAAATCTTCCTGTTCCTTTGATATATTTACTGGTTGAGATATGGGAGTTGATAGGAGATTTGAAAAGAACTTGATACCTTGATTTTGTATGTCAACTTCTTTATTTAAAATGACTCCTAATAAACTATCCTGAATTGAAAAGATTGAGTTTTTTTATCATTTCACTTGCGTTGATATGTGAAATAATTTTATATTTCTATCACCTCTTTAAGCCACAACTCTCTTGATTTTTGCCTCCAGTACACCTCTTCTCTTGCCAACAATTCTATCCATTTCTCTTCTATTTTTTTTCTATTGATCAAAATATGATGCATCCAATCCATGAGAAATAATATAACTATTTATATTTGATAACTACTTGTAAACCCTTTCTTTTTTCCCAAAAATATTTTTAAACACTTGAATGTTCCATATCTTTATTTGTTGTTTAATGAACATGAGTTTCTTACAAAACTAAAACATTCTTGATCCTATAAAAAAAGGCGCATTCAACCACCATTGATTGAGAAGTGGTAGAAAATATGGATGAAAAAATCACAATGCCTCAAATTTGAATGAATATTTCCCTTTTGGTTTGCTACTTTTTGGTGAGATACTCAATGAAATTGAAAAGTGATTTGCACCTAATAGTGACAAAAAAAATTATTCCAAAGAAAAAGATCCTATACCCCAATTAGGAGATGATAAAAACCTATCCAAAAATTCTACAATCTAGATAAAATACCTTCTCTTATTTGCCCATGTGTATTTTCCATTGGCCGGAGGAATACACAAAAGTGCATTATCTTGAATAAATAGGCTAAAGTCCTCCATTGTTTTTTGTGGAGGAGAATAAAGCTCCCTTCTTTTCTTGTAGGGATGTGATTGCATTGAAGTCCCTTGCTAAAATTACTTTTCCACCCCTAATTGATCCAAGATTTTCTTTAAACTATCCCATTTTTTTTTCCCATCATAGTAGATGGACCATAGACATTTAAAAGCTAGAAATTCAACTCAAAATTACTGACTTTCATTAGTTGCCATTTTTTCTCATTTGTTACAGATTCCACATTAACTAATTTTTCATTCCATAGGGAAATTAGAGCTCATGATGCCCCTTGAGTTGGAGAATGGACTGATTTCCATTTTGACCACCTTTTAACTGATGAATCATACATGTTTTTCAAAAAAATTGGACTCATGGATTAACACTATATCAACTCCACAAACATCCAATCGATGTTTGATTTGAGCCCTTTTGTTAGGGGCATTAATGCCCCTAACATTCCATGATATTATTCTCATTGTACTCGAGGAGAGCAACAAGCTCTCCTCAACCTCGATCGCTTACTTGAAGCAACCGTTATATTTTTTTCTAGAGTTGATTGTAATCCTAGACTTCTATCTCTTCCTAGACCTGAACATGCATGTGATTTCCTTCCTCTTCTACCAAGATCTTTTTTTTGAGAAGCTTGAGAACTTGGAGTTTGTGATATGGAAATATTTTTAGAAAATTCAAATTCCTCATCTTCCCTAGCCACTTCTTCTGCAATTCCCTCCATTAACTGAGAGCCCACCTTAGTGATAATCTTGTTTGTCAAACCTTCTAAATTTCCTTCTTCTAATAAAACCTTGAAATTTAATAATTTTGATCCCTCATAATTATTATGATTAGAAGGCAATAATTGACTTTCTGGTTCAAAAAATTCTAAATTTCCCAATTCTAATCCTTCAACAATATTTTGTGTATGTTGAGAAACAATAATACACTCAATAGGCTTTGATGTTTGATCATTTTTAAGTTTACCTAATTCGATCATGTTGCCTTTGAAGTTACTCCCTTGCCGAATGGAAATGTTTACTAGAATGCCCTATGAGATGGCATTGGGCACAAACATTATCAGGGGTTTCAAAACTATTTCTTGGACGTAAACCCCATTTGTTGATTTTATATGGAGAAAAGTAGGGAAATCCTTAGTTACATCCAAAAGTAAACATATTCTCACTAGGTGAGACATATTTCTAAAGAACACAAGATCATGTTTAAGAAAAATACCCATCTGGTTAGCCAATATCTCAATAATCTTTGTTTCCCTATATTCCATTGGCAGAGAGTGCAACTGAACGGGAAAAGTTATGTATTTAACTATAGAGATTGATGAGTTAAAGTTTGGGGACCACGGTTGAATATAAAGCCCCGATCCCTCAAAAACCCCTGATTTGATTTTATATACTACATTTCTACATTCTTTCATAAAAAAATAACAATGAAAAATGCTTTCCCTTGATTTAGGTAAAAAAATTATTTGGATCTCTCCCATTCTGCAAAACCAAGTCTTGCAAAAGATTTAAAGTAGGGGTAAATTGCTAAAACTTACAAATTAGTGCTACTCCTCACAAATCTCGAATTTATGGACAAACCATCTCCTCTAGGAATGTCATAGATATTATCCCCTTATTTTATTTTTGATGAAGCAATTAACAAGGCATTGGATGGGTTTGGGAGGATTGCAAAACCTTTTGATGCTTTGGTAACCATATTTACTTTACCGATCGATTTTGAAGCTCCTTCCTTTTCTCCTTCAACCACATATTTGTTTTTCCTTTTTTTTTAAATTTCCATTTCCCTTGAAATGTAAAAATCCCTTTTAGTGATAGATTGAGATGAGCTTCATGAATTTGGATTGAAGGGCGCCCCATTGCTGATTGGAATATTGTTTGGAAACAAAATAGAAAGAGGAATGAAATTCATAAAAGTTGTTGGAGATTACAGGTTTGATAAAATATTAGAACAAAGGCAACTATGTGCATAGGGTTTAGAACCTTTTGCATGGTGCTCACAAATGTCAAACACATCTTGTTTTTTCAGCTAAGCCTTTTTCATGAATGAAAAAAAGACCAATGGTAGGAGGAAATGTCAGATGTGTAAGTATATGGGCATTTTTCAGACTTATAGCGGCTAGGGAAACCATGGGTCCCTCAAAATTGCTGAGAATGGCCTAAATTTTTTTAAAAATTATCGTTGCCATGTGAAGGTGCTTTTCCTAGAGCTAGAGCCCCTATTCACCTTCTACACCTTGTTTCCTTTTTGATTTTTTTATTTAAATGTCTAGCTAGCTCTCTTAAAAGTTTGGGAACCAAAATACTAAGTCATCTCCTTAATGAGCATTTTCTAAACACAATTTTCATTCCTATATATTAGTAATAATGACAAGGAAGGGTATCCACAAAGAATGCAAGTATCGTAAACAATGTTGGTATGAGAGAGAATGATCAAAAGCTTATTCATATCTAGTAATATGTATGATAGATTTTAAAAACTTACCTATATATAATAATGATGAGATCCCAAATTGATAATCATTGTTGAGAATCAAGGTCAACTTAAATGACATGAAATGCTTTCAAATAGTCTTACAAGATATTAAATGTATCAAAATTATTTGAAATTTATAAATTAATTTAAATATTAAACATAAAGAAAAGAAAATTTTATTTCATGTGAAATTATCCTTTTTAAATGTTTTATCACTTTATATTGTATTTACAAAATACCTTACTCCATTTTATCTTATTACCTTGATCTTGATTCTAAATTTACATATTTGATCCATAAATCAATGAATTGATAATTCTTATGATGCATCGTAAAATATATTACTAATTTTTAGCGCTATCTACACTTTCATGAAATTTCCTTGCATGTTTCTACTTCTCTTATAATAGTATTTTTATATAAAATAGGGCACGTTCACATAAAATGATATTTCCTTTGGAGAAAACCCAAATGAGTAAAAACATTAGGAAGAGTATGCCTGAGAAATCTCACTCACTATTTAGTGCTGGAGATTCTGCTATTACAACGCTCTTACGGGTTTGTGCAAACATAATACAACTTCCCTTGTCTACAATATGTTCCTGCAACTATACAAGAACTCTGTAGACGTTGTCTATCTCCTCCAATACGTCATTAAGATTGTTCTCTCAATCAACTGAACCTTCAAATATAGTATTCGATCCCCTTTTATCTTTTCTTTGCCTTGTTTTTGATGAGCGATGGGTCGGAATGGCAATGACTATCCTCACTTAACTATCCAATTGTTTGCATGGAAACCCAATAGAACTGACAGTCATCCCTAATGACCTTCAGTACAGAATGTGAAGTATTGACTACCAATTAATCAACATGAACTGCCACAACTTCATGTAAAGAAAACATTAGCGGTTGTAGAAGAATAATGGCAGTCACCCCAACAACGATACCCACATAAGAATATATCAAGAGATACCACCTGTAGAAACTTGTTCTCACTTGTAGTTGCCCACACGATGCCTAAAGCAACCTGCACATTGCTTGTATCAACCATGATGCCTGTAGCAACTTGCATGGTACCTGTAGTTCTATTACAAATGGTCTATAAGTAGTCTTGCAGTTTGTATCTAATTTTTTGGAACCTACCAAATTTGAAACACACACACCAATTTTTTTTATCACACCTTCATAATCAGAGGGATTTCAGTCCCCAAAGGCCTCAAGATGTGATCAAATTTGGGAATTTCTTTCTCATATATTCACTAGACATTTATTTAATCTTTTGGTGTAAAATTGTTTTATACTTTATATTAATTTTATTTAGATAAATAAGAAAATAAGAGCACATGTCAACTCTTGTCAACTTTCTTGATTGTTGGATTTTTTTCCACCTCTACTTCATTCATCTCCTTAATTGATAATAGTTAGGTGTCACATCTCTTTCATCAAGATGAGTTCACTTGACACCTTTTCTCTAACCATTTAGTCATACCTCTTGTTCTCTACTCTCCTTTGGGACGTTTATAACATTGAATTGTGCATATCCAAAGTCTATATATTGTAGTTCAATTCTTTAATTTACACACCTTGAATATAACTATTGGAATGTTGTCATTCAGAATTTTTGCATCAATTAGTGTAATCTCGTTGTTATTGTTCCTAGGGAGGTTAAATAACTAGTTTATTTATTAAATCTAACACAATATCATAGTAGGGCAGTATAAGGGGCAATTAGTGCTAGTTGGGGTATTATTATAGCTTCTTTCACTTAAGGTTTATATTCTCGCAAATGGAGCTTTTTCAAATCAATTATTGTGGGATGTGTTTGCGACCAGACTTGTATGTCCCTAAATCCTTAAAAGTAAGCTTCTTTTGAGCATGAGGGGTGTCAAACTCAAAGAGAAAGGCTTAACACTTATGTTCAGGTAAGGAAAATTTGGACCAATTATTGAGGTGGATAGAACCTCCTTTGCTTCTAGCTTTGTTAAATTGAAGGGGGGTTTGTTGGTATGCGAAGTTATTTTTGTTTATCCAACATTGATGACATAGTTGTTGATGAGTACCACATGACATGTAAGTTTTTGGGAGACTTACTATTTTTGGCCATACAACATGTAGTTGATTGACTCACACTTTTTATTTTTGGAAATTATTATTCGAAGAGGATTTAACAACTTGGATGTCTTATGATTCAGCCTGTCATGTTTTTTTGTTATGAGATGAATTACAAATTGTTCTAACAACGAATTATTCTTCAAATAATAAAATATTGTGAGATCTTTGCCCATGGTTTTTCATGGTTCATCACCAATTTTTTCATGTAAATCTATGTGTTTTCATTTATTGATTTTCATTGTTTATTTACATACCATATTATTTGCAATAGGATTCTCTAAAGTGTTGCAATGGATATCACTGCAAGAAATTAATGTTTATCCTAATACAAATTACCATACCTAATGCATAGTGTACCCTTATTTCAATTTTCACTTTAGTCCCTATTACCATTGTACATATTTAGACATGGTATTGAGTAAAAAAACATACAACACAAATTAAAATAAAAAAATTAATTTAGTTTGTTTTGAGTGTGTTGTGGGATGATGGGGAGGTGGAGCTAGTAGTAGACTGTGTTGGTGTAAATATGTAATTTTCCTAACTAGTTATTAGTGGGGTCCTATTTACATGTTAAGTCCACGTAGGTCCTAGGCATATTTAAGTTGTTTAGATAAGATTTTATATTTTTAGATTTTATTAAATATTAGTGTCCTAGGTCATTTAATGATGGCTCATATCATTTAATAATGGCACAAGTCATTTAATGTTTTACATTTGGTACTTCATCACACCTTCTCTATATAAGCAAGGTCAGGGATAACTTTAGTGGCGAATCTTCGCCAATTAGCGAATATTTGAAATCAGGACCTCCAAAAATGGCGAATAATACAGGCTAGAAAGGATGCTGAATCGCCAGGTTTTTACAAAAAAAAATAAATTGTCTCAATTAATTTACCAATGTATTATTTTTTAAACGACACATCGTCGGATTTGATTCGTCAGTAGTTTATACTGTAATTACAAATATTACTTATATTCGCCAGTAATTTTATATTCTTACAATGAATTTTTATGGTATATTCGCCACTAATAATAATTTACCATTTCATTTTAGGGATATTTTAGCCTTTAATAGTTTTATTATTTATTGTCATCGATTAGCTTTTCAATCGAATGGCTGCAAGTGAATTTTGTGACTTTATTTGCACATCATGCCTTTTAAAAAGGTTGTTGAGGCCCAAAATTTGTTTTGGGCCACACGATTAGATTTGATCATGTGGCCCAAAACAAATTTCGAGACTCAACAACCTTTTTAAAAGGCACGTGCATATAAAGTCACGGAATTCACTAAGTCATGAAATTCACTAAGTGCATATTAAATCATTGTATCGGCGAGACATCCCTAACTATCCCACCGATGATGTTAACTCACACCGATAAGGCTTCCATACTCCACCTAGGGTCCACCAAGGCACAGGTACACCACTTGTGTAATTCCAGAGAATCGTGAAGGGAATCTACAATATTCACGTGAAGCTCTCAGAAAGACATCTGATCAAAGCTCTGTATCGTTGTATCGGCAAGACATCCCTAAGTGTCCCACCGATGATGTTCACTCATGCCGATATTCGCTCACAGAATGAACTTGCAGTTGTCCGATTTTCAAGTGAGATTTTTTAAAAACACTTGATTCGTGTGTGCTCCAATGCATTTTCAATAGTGAATTTATAGTTGGTGGTGAGGGGCGGGGCCACTGTCCCCGGACCCCGCGAGGGGGCGTTGCCCCCTTGACCCCTACAAGGGGGGTCTGCCCCCTTGACCCTGCCGGTGGTTGTCACCCCCGGGCGCCTACTTCAATATTAAAAAAAAACAAAAAAAATATGGGGGAATTGTGCCAACCAAGTATGCAAATTTTTAAAGGAGAGATTTGCCATTTTAATGAACCGTTTTAGTGATTATTCACTAGGATTCGCCAATGTGATTATTTTTTTTTACCAATTATCCATTAAGATTCGCCAGGATTTTACAAATTTTTGAATAATGTGCATAAGATTCGCCAAGGAAAATTAATATATTTTTCAAATAAAAGGAAAGATTCGCTAGGATTTTACACCTTTGCTGAGGGGGGGGTTTCTTAAAGTTATCCCCAAGCAAGGTCATTGTACAGCCTTGTACAATATCTCATCATCATATTTGATAGATCTTAATATCAAGCAAGCTCATTTCTTGTATACTCTCTTGTAGAAGAATTTTATTATTTTTGCAAGTGGTCCTGGGAAAGAGCTAATTTTCAGCTCCTACATAGTATCAGAGCACGAACTTGAAAATTCCTTCTCAGATTTGAGTGTAGAGTTATTGCCAATGGGAGATCTTGGCGAATTTTAGTAAATTTTAGTATGCTCTTTCCTTACACCATATGGTGATCTGGGAAATTAAAAAACTTGAAAAAAACTCCAGTTTTGAAGGATTCTTCTTTTACAGGTTAATTTTGGTGCATGTTGGAGGTAATCTAAGTTCACATGATTGAGTCCAAGGCATATGAGAAAGTCAATATTGACTTTTTTAAAATCAAAATTCAACATATTTTTCCAAATCTATAGGGGTTTCAAGTTGGGAGGTGGTTACTAGATCCAGGAGGTAGCTGATTTTTCGGAGCATATTAGACCAAAATCAACCTTTCCATTGTGATTGAAATGCCCAAAACCCCCATTTTCATATAAACTACATCAATTTTGAAGAAACAATATTTTTGGTGATTTTTAAATTTTTTTGGGTGACTATCTTAAATTTAACAACCAAATGACCATCACAAAGGACTATATTAAATTTGATAGTTCAACAACTATCATACCAATGCTCATCCCATTCTGCTAGCTTTTGGTCACATTGGGACCACTCACTAGCCCTTAGGGAGCTTAATTTTTGCCCCTCAAGCCTTAATTGGGCAGTTTTTTTAAATTGTCATAAAATTTGACTTACGTATTTGATTTTCGAAATCAAGATATCATTGAAAATATGGTTTTGCATACTTTTCAGTGGTATAGGTACTATTATTAGATTTTACTCCTAGAATATTTTATTTCTATTTGATTGTAGATCTCCCATTTGGACCTCTGAGATCAACTTTTTGTTTGGATCTTCAATTTTCATGATTTTTGCGACATCAGAAAGGTATTGAGGAGCTCTATCATTACACACATGCACTTTTTTTAATTTTATACCTAGGTATTATTTACACAAATTTTGGCATATTCACATTTTGGTTAATTACTTGGACATCTTGGTCCTCCTAGAGAGGTTTTGTCTTTTTGGGAAGGCTTCATTTATAGTATATATCATGTTTGGGGGTTTCTAATTGTTGTTGAAGGTTTCAATCTTTGTAATTTTGGAGATTTATCATAGTTCATTATGGAGTTTTCATTTCACCCTTCTCTGATTATGTTGAAAAGGGGAAACTATAAACAATGGAGAGATGACATCATAAAACCTCTTTTTTGCCTTCATTTATTGCCACATTCGAATGGTCTTGTTCCCCCTCCAAGTACTACTAATAAGAAATTTTCTTGGAATTTCAAAATGGATCATGTCTTAGGAGTTATTACCATGCATGTAGATGATGACATTTTGAATGCTATTGTTTATTTTGAGTGTCCTCATGTTCTCTAGATCAAATTTTGGGAGATATATAGAGATCCTGATACTCAACCATTCCCAAATGGTCTTGTTTCAGATTGTCTTGTGCCTCTTCATTTTTCAAAATGGATACCCTATTATTATGATACCATTCAAGAATTTGAAGATTTGGAGAACTTTGAATCTTCAGATGAGGATGATGAGATTTCTTCAGATGCTTCTTCTTCTCCTTCAAAGATGGTTGTTGATCCTTTACCTTTAGTGATTCCTTGTGTAGAGTCATTGTTTGAGGCTCTCATCATTCCTTTTCAACATGACCATTCATATCATCTTGGTGATTCATTGAGAACTTCCAGTGATTCATTGCAATAGGTATTCCATTGTCTTCCTCATTGGGATTCTTATATATCAGACATTACATCTTTGTTTGTGGAATCTCACATTTCATATTTGGAGGACACATTTGAGGGGTTATCTCTCTTCTTTGATGAAAATCATTGCACTAATGTAATTGTCAAACCATATTTGTCTTTGGATCTTGTTCAATATCATTTTTTTACATAGTCTTGATTTGTCACCTTCTTTATTGATCAAGGGAATGTTCCTGATTTGATTGTGGCGTCTTCATCTACCTTGGATAAGGAGGCATATGAACAGATTTTAGAGACATCATCATACATTTTCATGCTTCTTTCTTTCAATTCCTATCCGAGATGGGAAGCATTCTTACATTTGTACTTGGTTTTGTTTCTTCTAAAAGGGAGACAAGTTATTTGTTGACATTAGACCATTTTTGCAAGATATTACACATTATGGGGGGCTACATAAGCTCTCTCTTTCCCTCTTATGGGGGGTCATTTATTTTATATTCATGGTGGATTTAGTCCTTGGGGCTATCATTGAGTCCTCCATATATCATCCTTGTTTATACCTTTTCTCTCTTTTGGAGGGGTTTTTTCCCATGTGATTTTTCTCCTTTTCTCTATTTGTGAGAGATTGAATTTATATTTGTATACATGGGTACCTAAAATGGCCTCGTAAACAAGACTCATCCTTGCATCATTTGCATAATAATTGTTTCTCCCTAAGTTGCACTTAAGGGGGTGTTGGTGTAAATAGGTAATTTTTCTAACTAGTTATTAGTGGGGTCCTATTTACATGTTAGGTCCACTTAAGTCCTAGGCATATTTAAGTTGTTTGATAAGATTTTATCTTTTTATATTTGATTAAATATTAGTTTCCTAGGTCATTTAATGATGTTTCATGTCATTTAATAATGACACAAATCATTTAATATTTTACATTTGGTACTTCATCACACCTTTTCTATATAAGAAAGATCATTGTGCACTCTTGTATGATACCTCATCATCATATTTGATAGATTATCATATCAAGAAAGCTCATTTCTTGCATACTCTCTTGTAGAAGGTTTTCATTATTTTGCAGGTGGTCCTAGAATAGAGCTAATTTTTAGGTCCTACAGACAGGTGCCTATATTCAATTGAGTAGAAAATGTTTTGAATTCATTCAAAAGATGTAATAACTTTAAAACTAATTGTGATACCTTAATGAAGACATCACAAAATACTATCTTTCATGTTGGTGTAGGTTTTTATTTTTCTAGTGGGTTAATTTATTTTTCTTTAGTGGGTAAATGCAAGAAGATGAGTCCACGAACTGTGGAATTTTTTGCCTTAGCAAAAAACCCGAAACCGGCTTCAATAAAATGAGATCCCATTTTTTAATAAACGGGACCTTGTTTAGGTTTGGGACCCCGAGCCAAAAACAAAATCCTACTTTTTAAAAAATAGATCCCATTTCATAAAAAAATATTTTTTATGTTTTAGAAATGGGATCCATTTTTAAAAAGCAGATCCCATTTCAAAAATGTAAAAATAATTTTTAATGATTTTAAGAAACATGATCCCATTTCTTAAAATCATAAAAAAATAAAAAAAATTATGAAACAAGATCCCGTTTTTAAAATTTCAACTTTGGTCGTTTTGGCTTTGTTTTTGGTTCGAGAAAAGGCTTGGGGACCTGAACCTAAGCTTTGGACCCTGGTTTGACCTACAAGTTGAAGATCCTAGCAATGTCACAAGAAAATAGTGACTTTGGGCATATGTCTGAAGACATTTTTTTGCAGAATTTTTTTACGAAATTAAAACCCATTATAGATGAGATAGTGTAGATTATAAATATGTAAAAAAAATTTACAATTGGATTAATTTTTCAATTTTTCAATTAATTTATGATGAAATTGGTCCATAAACTTGGATTATCAGGGTTTTTTAGTATTTTAATAACTTTTATTGACATAATTTCTTGAAAAACAAATTGTACGAAAGCGTACTTCAAAAAATTCTTTTCATTTAAAAAAAAAATCAAAAAATGATAAGTTTAGGTCATCTTATGTGTGACGTACATGGCGATTTTTCAAAACACCAAATATGGCCAGTAAAAAAATAACAATTTAAAAAAAAAAAATTACAAGAAAATATGGAAAGCGTGTTTCAGTGAGTTACAAATATTTTCCCAAAAGGATTTAGAAAAATATGATTATTAAGGTCAAAATATGGATTACGTACACGTGCATGGTATGGTAAAAAAAAGTGACTTTTAAACAGTGGTTTTTAGAAACACCTATTGGAAATCAATTTGTATCATCTAGGTATTGAAATAAATTACATATTTGGAAACTAGACTCTAAGTGCTACATTTTATGATCAGTGACTTTTTTCAAGATTTCATCTCTAAGTGCTTCAAATTTTAAGGTCAAATGTGTCGAATTCTAAAAATCAAGGAAAACAGTTCCACTAAATGGCCAAAAAGTGGACTCAACTTCTTGTTAGCACCCTAGTCCTCAATTTTTCCTACACTTTTATTAAGATTTCCACCTCCATCCTCTCCTTATTTCTATATAAACTCACTACATAGCTTGTATTTGCATATTTATTAATCTATTCTTGCATCTTTGCATTGTATCTCTTTTCAGCTTGGAAGCTCTTAATGCAATTTTGTCACATCGACATTGCATAATCTCTTGAAATCCTGGTTTGCATTCTTATGTTTTTCCAGTTTATGTAACTTTGATTTTATCTTGAAAATTTCCTTGGGTTATTCAATCTATTTTATATTTATAACATTTGAGAATGCATAAGCAAACTGGATTCTACACATATATTCAAGAAGTCAACAAATATTTGCAGAATATTAAATAAGTCTACCTAGTAATCCATGCACGTACCCATACATTTCCTTTAGTATGTTGAAAGATACCTTGCAATATCTTGGCAAAGATTTTATAGTCATTTGGTTTGCCAACTAATCAAAAACACATCTAGAAATGCACACCATACATAGGCAGACACTAAATCAAGGTTGATTTTGCCTTTGATAATTCACTAGATTCAAAGGTTACAAATGTTATTACAAATTCTTGGATGAAATAGAGTCATTATAGTATTAAAATGCTATATCAATAATTAGAAATTGAGAATCCTAGGATTCTACTTAGCAAACTTCTTCCTCTGCTATGCTCCTTTGATTTTTCCCTTTTCCCCCTTTATTGTCAAAATGAAAATTTGGCAATAGATCTCTCTAGCTCATTTGTGTGACCTTGGGAGAAGAAATATAATCTATCTACACTATAGAGGCCACCTATGTCTTTGATGTTATCAACATTAATGTCTTTGTGTAGAAATCATCCATTTGGGATGTGTGGGTGTATGTGAAGGTGTGGGGAAATACTTCTTTTCATTATTGCTATTATTTTGAGCATTGATGGGGTTTTTTATTTGAATGTGCATGGCATATAAAAGCCCATGAAATCTACTAAAATGATGGCCTAGAGATGGAATAAGGACCATTAAGGATTGAAACTTTAACCACTATATTAATGGTTGTATGGGGTGCATTTTTTCCATCATTGGAAATACATGTGAATTCAAGCCTTTTAGATGAGCAATTATTTTTGGCAATAAAAAATCGGCTTGGTAGTTATAGGGCCTTATTGAATCATTCATAACATTTTGAGTCATGCAGGTAGGTAGGTGGGAGTGAACAGTGTAAAATGTGGAAGTTTTGGAGTTTTAGAGATCAAGGGTTAGGGATACCTCATGACCATACCATTGTTAGGGAGTCAGGGATGACAAGGAATTCATCTCTTTAGGCATGCACATAAGAATAGGTGCAAACTTATGATCCTAATAAGTATACAATGTGAGATGTTAGGGAGTGGGAGTAGGGAGTACCTCTTTCGAGGTACTCAAATAAGGACATGTTCAAACCTATGATCTTGATGATATATTGTAGTGAAATATATTAGATATCAAGGTTTTGGGATACTTTACATACCTTGTACCACATTAGAAGTATTCCCACATTACATAATCCAAAAAATTGTATAGAAGAAAATGTTGGAAGTCAAGTATTAGGATACCAAGGAAAAGGTACTTAAGTAAAGGATGGTCAAAACTCTGACTTTGAAAGATAACATAGTGTGAAGGATCAGGGATTTAGGGTAAATGAATGGAATTTATGCTAATAAAAGGAATTTTGAAAATTTGAGAACGATGAGGGAAAAGGTGGGGAACAAATAAGAGGGATGTTGAGAATAAAAAATTTAAATCTCTAATAGGAAAAGGGAATGAAAATAGGAAATGGATGAAAGGTATGCCGAAATGTGAAATTCTAAAATCGCAATAGGGATAAAGGAACAAGGAAAAGATGGGAGAAAAGGAATACTATGAAGCGAAATTCTAAAAATATGACATAAACACACTCTTTAGAAATTTGAACAATAAAACACCACACACTTAGAATTGTTGAGACCTTTGCAACTTCTAACGCATGATAGGTACATAGGGGATGAGGGAGAACAACAATTATACAAAAGTTGAATAGGGGAGACACATTAGGAAACATATTAGATTGGTTATGCATGATGGGAAAAATGAGGCCAAAATTTATAAGGGCATCAAGATTCAAACATAATTGGACACACTCAAATTAGGTGCCAACATTAGCTTTAGTTGGGGATGTGTCATTAGTTGGAACAAAAAGAATCTACATCTCTGGGAATAGGCCAAAATAGGGGACCAAAAGGAGACTGAGAAAATAATTTGTCATGATCAAACAGGGACCATGACTACATACAAACAAACACAACACATTATTTACAATACATGACATGAAATAAAACAAAAATGATATGTACAAGGCAGGACCAATATTTACAAAAACACTATTAATCCAAAAAATCATAGATCAATAGTTTCAATAGTTCTTTGGCCAAGCTCTTGAGGTAGTATATATTGCCACCATACCACTCAACATATCTATATGACCTTGTCACAAGCCATATTCTTCTCCATCTTGAACATTTGAGTAATGGTCCATGCTAAATTTCTCACTACATCAACATATACCTTTAGAGCTACAAATTAGGTGTTCCCTAATGATTATCGTTCTATTCAAGGGGACAACCATGTTTTCCAGGAAAAACATATCATCTCTGTGTCTTGGGTTACTATGGAGGAAATAAAAGGTGGATGCAGATTTTAAATTTTCCTCATGAAATTCTACTACATCCACACTTACACCAATATTTTTCATGGTATACACCTCCACTTTTCATCATATAAATACTTACTAATTAATGAAATAGGTATTTCCTACCCATATTCATATTTTTGGATCTCAACAATAGTAGCATATGATGTGACAAGGGGAAAAGAAAAAAGGGTTCACAAGAATTTAAACTTACCAAAACTGGTAAATCCTAAAAAATCTCTTTGAATTGCACATATGCATTAGCTATTTCCTTGTTCCAAGTGGCCTACTCTTAATTTACATCTTTGATAGGAGAAATACAAATGAATAAATCAATAATGATCTCTTCTTCATCTTGGCTTCCCAAGCTAAAATCTAGATTAACCTCAATGGATGGAATTCCATCTATAGTGTTGCAACTATACTCTTCAATGTGTAGACACTCATCTTCCCTCTATATGATGACCTCTTTACATGATAGGTTCATTTGATCACATGGGAAGGTCAAGTCATTTTCATTAGAAATGAAAAGTGTGACTTGACAACAAGAAGGAACATCCAATGCCTCCTTCACCTCATTTCCTACACAATGCCCTTCCAATATTCATGGTTGAACTAAGTGTGCCTTATCATTTGAATTTACTTATGAACTTTATGTTTGTGAGATATTGACACCTCTTTCTTCTTCACTACCCATTTATACATTAGAACCTTCATTTTCTTAGTCACTTTCTCTACAACACTACTATCCTTGATATTATCATGTGCCCATTGTAATTTCTAATTGCTACATGGGATTTCCCTTTGATCTAGTAATAAAATCACTCTATTATGTACGCACTTACCTCATCACTAGATAGATTTCATTTTAAACATGCAATATTATTGCATTTTTATGGGATATAATGTCTTCACATGATAGCTTGGACTGTTATAATAGTTGGATGAGTTCCCTTGAATATTCTTTGTGAGACGAAAACTCATACTATACTACATTAGCACTATGTTCAACTTCAAATTCTAGGTCAGTTGCATCATAACCATTGTACTCATCTCCTCCTTCCATGGAGTCATATCCTAATGCAATTTAATGATAATCCTCTTCCTCATAGTACCAAGAGAATTTTCCTCATAAGGAAGTTCTCCCTCTCTACTCAATGAGAAGGTTTTTGGATTCTTCAAGATGGTAATTTGAGATTCACGTAGTTCAATCTCTACAAGAATTTGTTATTTTTCTTGTTCAAGGTGTCATAACACCTCATCTTCCTATTCAATTTCTTCTCTATATTGAGTTTTTTTGTATGTAAATAACTTTTGTCAAAATTTTACACATTGTAGGTTTTATCCTCATTCATTCTACCAAGAAGCATATGATTTCTTTATAGTTGGGCCTCTTTCATTTGAAATATTATCATTTATTTTGTGCTTTCATTTTGAGCCAATTTATCATTTCATCTAGTTTTTCATCATAACTATATGACATACTAGGAGAAGTATGATATTTGCAATTAGAATTTACATCATGATTTCTATCCCAATCTCTTCTATCAATAGTCATACCTTTCTTATTTCATAATTAGACCTTTTTTTTTTAAATTATAGAACTTGATGAATCTTTAGAAATAAATGGGGGTCAATCTCTTGAATCAATGAACAAACTTTTCTACCTATTGTTCCTACTAAAATTTGATAGGTAGGTTTATCATTATTTTGAGCTTCCTACAATAGAGTGTCTCCACATCAAAATAACTCATGCCAAAATTTTGTACATTATAGGTTGTATACCCATTCATTCTACTAATAATCATGTGATTTATTTCTAATTGAACCTCTTGAATTTAAAATATTGCCATTAGTTTTTGTTCTTCCTTTTTTAGTTGATTTAGTAGTTCATCTAATTCATCATCATAACTATATGACATGTTGGGAGAAGTGGGATATTTGCAAGTAAAATATACATCACAATTTAATTATAATCTCTTCTACCAATAGTCATACAGTTTCTTATTTCATAGTCAAACCTCTCTTTTTTCCTTGTTTTCTAATGATAGAAATTGATGAATCTTCAAAAATAAATAGGTGCCAATCTCTTGAATCAATGAACAAACTATTTCTACATGTTGTTCCTACTTCTAAAATTTAACAAATAGGTTTGAAAGACATCGTTATTTTGAGCTTCTTATGATGGATGTTATCGTCATGCACTAGTAGAAGCCTCTTCTTGTTCTTACTAGAGTACTTGGGCTACCTTTCTATGCATATAAGTCTACTAATCTAATTGTTGATTTTGGGTTTGAATGAGAAAGAGTCACCACTCTTCATATGGTAGAGATAATTTTTTCTAGAAACTAAAATTTCAAAGTACTGGAAAAGAAACCATTTACCTATTGTCTATTGCTAGAGTCTTCAAGAAACCTCTAGAGTTAAATCCCCACAATTTCTCCAATTTCTTTGTGACTAGAGTTTTTAGTCCCTAAATCCCTAAAGGTGATCTTCTTTTGAGTGCTAAGGATTTCAAACACAATGAAAAATAATTCACACTTATATTTAAGTAGGGTAACTTTGGATCAATTATTAAGGTGGGCAAGACCTCCTTCACTTATTTTTCTACTAAACCATTGGAGGTTTTTCTAAGGTTCTACAATAGATATCACTACAAGAAACTATTTTTTACCTTGATACAAACCATACTCAATACATAGAATTGTACCCCTATTTTAGTTGCCACTTCATGCCTATATGCTATTTTATAGTATTCAAGGTCAAGACCTTATTAAGGTAGGTAATTTTCCACATGAAATGTATGAAATATAAATTTTGATATCCCCTATTTTTACTGTACATATTTAGACATGGAAATGAATAAAACAACTTACACCTCAAATTAAAATGATGGTTCAAATTTAGATTGTTTTAGGTATGTTGTGGGATGATGCAGAGGTAAAGCTAATAGTAAATTGACCTGCCTATATGTATTTGGGAACATAGTCTCTAATTTTATTCAAAATATGTAATAATTGAAACCAATGGTGATTCCTTAATGAATATTTCACAAAAGAATATCTTCCAGAATGCATAAGTAAACTAGGTTTTACACATACATTTAGAAAGAAAACAAATATTTATAAAATATTAAATAAGTCTACCTAGTAATCCATGAGAATACTTATACATTTATTTTATTATCTTGAAAATATACCATCAAAAATATTTGTATGAATTTCATAGTCATTTGGTTGGCCAAGTAATAAAAAACACATCTATAAATGCACACAATACATAGAGAGGCACTCATTCAATGTAAATTCTACCTTTAATCATTCACTCTTTAGAGGTTACAAATATTATTACAAATTTTGAGATGAGCCTAGGTCATTACAATATCAAAATGATTTACCCAATATTAAAAAAATGAGAATCCTAGAGTTCTATTGAGTCAATCTCTTCCTTTGATATGCTCACTTATTTTTCTACTTTCCCTCTCTATTTTCAAAATGAAAATTTAGGAAAAAGATCTCTGTAGCTCATTCATGTGACCTTGGAAGAAGAAACATAGTTGATATGCACTATAAGGGTTGCCCATGCCTTTGATGTCATTAACATTAATTCCCTCGTGCAAAAGTCACACCTTTAGCATGTGTGGAGGTATCTAGAGTAGTGAAGAAATATTTTTCTTCATGATCATTATTATTTTGAGCATTAATGAAATCTTTCAATTTGAGTATACATGGTAGATAAGAGCCTTCAAATTCCACTACAATGATGGTCTAGAGATTCCTTGAGGACTATTGGGGCTTGATACTTCAGCCATCACATTAATGGTTGCATGGGGTACCTTTATTTTTTTATTTTTGGAAGTACATATAGATTTGCACCCTTTAAATAAACAATTGTTTTTGGGTGGAATTTTTTTGACTGGATAGTTGCAAGCCTTTATTGGGTCATTAATAAGTGGGAGTGAATAGTGAAAAACATATGAATTTAGAGTTTCAAGGATTAGGGGTCAATGATACCTCATGACCCATACCACTATTGGGGATTCAAGGATCAATAGTCAATGATGATAATGAATTCATATATTTAGGCACACACATAATAATAGGTCCCAACTTGTGATCTTGATAAGATAATAGAGTGTGATATGTTAACGATTAGGAGTAGAAAGTACCTCTTATTAGGTACCAAAATAAGGACACATATGAACCCATGATCTTGATGAGATACTGTAGTGAAAATTATTGGGGATCAAGGTTGATTCATACCTTATACCATATTAGAAGTATTCTCACAACATCAAATCCAAAAAAGTGAATAGAAAAAATGTCAAAACTCAGGGATTGGAGAGACCAAGGAAAATGTACCTCGGTAAAGGGATTGACACAATTGTGACTCTGAAAGGTAACTATGTGAAGTATAGAGCAGTCAAGGTTCAGATGATAGGTATGCTGGTAAGAGGAAGTCTGAGATATTGAAAAAGGAAAGGGAAAATGAGGGGAATAAATGAGAGGGATGTTGGGAAGGAAAAAAACTTATAGGGCAAGAGAATAAAAGAAAGGAATAGAGGAAAGGTATGCCAACATCAGAAATCTTGATATTTCGCTAGGGACAAAGGAACAAGGAAAAGTTGGGAGAAAAGGCATGTTAGGAAGGGAAACTCTAAAACTTGAACATAAACACACTTCTTAGAAATTTAAATAGTAAAATACTCCACAACAAAAAAAATTGAGACCTCTACAAATTATAACACATGAAAATAACACTTATGCAAACTATGACTAAGAGATACTCATTAAGGAACATCTCAAACTAGCTATCTATGATGGAAAAAATGAGGCCAAATTATATAAGGGGGCTAAGATTCAAGCACAATTGGACACAATAAAATTAGGCACCAACAAGAGGACTCTAGGGATGAAATTAATTGTCTCATTATATTCATAAGAGTCAAATTAGCTAGGACAAGATTTTGTTTCACTCTAGCTGGACATTGTGAGTTCAATTTAGGATTTACTTGTAAGATTTGAATTTATTTTTTGTAGATAATTTAGTATTTAGTGCACTTTGGTGTCAAAAGGGCCTCATTTTTGCATCTAGAATGGCAAAAACTTAAGGATAAATATAAAATTTGTTCAATTTGCAATTGTTTATATATATTTTGACCAAGTACATCATATTCCATCCTTGCATATCACTGTATGAGTATGCAATTATATATAGTATTTTTTGTAAAATTCTTTATTTTTTAAATATATATAAAAGAAAAAGAAAAAAACAATGTTTAAAAAAGTATATAGGTGTTGCCTATAGGTGGTAAATATCTTTGTAGCAACCTTTTGACATGCCATAAAAAAAATCATTAACATGTTCTCTAAGATCCCACTTCCCTTTATACTTATCAAAATTTAAGATTTCAAATAACAAGGGAAAGGAGTTCGCAAGATAGATTAGTCAAAGGGTTATGGACAAAACTCCTTAAATTTGTATTTCTTATTTTAATATTGGGATCTTGTTTGTAGTACTTGTATGATATTTTTCATGTTTTTTATACCTAAAAAATGATGCAATTGGGAATGAATTTGATTTTTTGGATAAAAATGTTTCAACATGATGATTGTTGGTTTGGTTGTTTTGAGGATAAGTGACCTACATGTGTCAATCTTTTAATTTATTGAATTATAAGTTGCAATTGGTCACTGATAAGTTTGTTTGAATCTAAGAAGTCATGTTGGATGGATTTACCTTTGTGGTCATTTATGATTTTCCATTGGAGGTTGCTCTTGCCCATTAAGATTGTGGTTACTAATTTAGTGGCATGTTCATTTGAAGGGTCTTGGATAATGATATTAGTCAAATCGTTATGAGTGTACTCTTCAAAAAAAATTCTCCTACCTCCAAAATATGTTTAATGATCTCATCTCAATTTTCATAGATGTATGCTCTACATGATAATGACCTTGTTTAGATTCAAGCAAGCCATCAATAATTTCAAAGGCCTCACTTTGGTGAACAAGGTCCTCAATTTCATCATCATCGATGTGGCTTGTAAATTAATTTGGATTGAGAGGGATATTCATGATATGGGCTCATACTAGCATTCAACCTATTTTGATACCTAGTTTTTGGTCCCATGATTTGATTTTTTTGTTTTGATTTTTTAGGGTTTTGAGGTTAAACATGGGTTTCCACAACTAGGGAAGATAAATAAGACACAACAATAATCTAGATTATTCAAGTGGGTGTTATGAACTTCTGAGACCACTAATATTTCCTTATCTAGACATGAAAATTAGGGTGCATGAGGAGGTAGTAGCCAAATTTTGATTGTTACGATCACACTAAGGTGTGAGGGGAGAGTTTAAGTTGCCTATACTCCTATTTCTAGGGGCACATGGTGAGTAAATTCTTGGGGCCAAATTCTTATTGGTACATCCAAATTACATATAATCAAAGTCCTCTAACTCTAGGCTTGGCATGGATTTATATGAATGTCCTCGATATAATTGAAGGAACATGAGGCCCAAGTTGGTGAAATGAAGGGCATGCCTAAAAACTTGGTGTGAGAGGGTAACTCACTCTTCGCCTTCACTTTACAAGGTATAAATTTTCATGCAAGCTTAGAAAAAATGATAAATTCCACTCAATGGGAGTCTTTCAATTCTCTCCCAAATTTTTATACCTCATCGAAACATAAGGGTTCGGTTTACCACTTGGTGATGAAATCAAGTTGAGCTTGCTAAAAAGAAAAAATAAAAAGTGATAATTATTTTTTTATCTCCAAAATTTCCTTAAGGTGTGAGGAGAGAGCATACATTTAAGTCCCCCTTAGGTGACACAAGTGTGAAATTGTTCATTTGATCCTCAAGTTTTCTTTGTGGTGCAAAAGGAAAATATACACACCCTTAGCCACAAGCATACAAAAATCAAAACTAAAGAAGACACACCAAACAAAGATTAATTTCCTTTGTTAAAAAGAAAATGTGTGAAAATACTTTTTTAATTTTTGGTCTTTGACAAGTGAACTTGCAACCAAGAAGCATTAGTAGTTTTATGGTTTGTCTTCAATACATGATGTCATTTGCACCAAAAGGAGATTAGCAGTAATACACAATCACTACAAAATTAGAAAAATAACATTATCAATAGAAAAATGGAGGTTACCAACATATTACTTGTGATTTACTATGCCCATATGAAGTGCTTAGAACCAACTTTCCAAAGGTTCTAAAAACATAAAAATATGTTTGTGCACAAAAATTATAGTTTCTAAAAAAGGTGCCTCTATATGGGGAGCATGATTGTAGCAGGGAGTGATGCTACAATATGGGTGGTGGTGAGTATTAGGATAAGGAGACTTTGCATTTTTTCCACCATCCATTGATGATTTTAAAGCGTTGTCAACGATTTTCTTGCTTCTGGCAATATTTTTTATTTTATTTTAAGATTAATTTTTTTAAATTTTTTTTTTTTAATATATTTTCTAAATTACATTTGCAACTATTGTACGACTCATACAATAAAAAATGGAGATGGTCCCAAAAACAAAGTTGTTGATGCATTGAAACCCTAAGTTGTTTACTATCAACCCTTATCCTTTTAGGTCTTCTAGACTCAACCATGAGGTCAAATTTTCCCTAATATGCGTACAATAAAATTTATTGTTTGGATCATTCCAAAAAGAGGTAAAAAAGCTAAAAGAAACTAGCAAAATCTTGCAAAACCAATATTAAACAAGGGACAAAGTCCCACCAAGCGTGCCAAAATCTATATTCAAGATTCATAAACACATGCAAAGAGATTAAAAAAATATTAAACCCTCATTCTAAATCAAATCAAGCCTCTGATTAGGCTAAAGAAATTTCAAACAAAACAAAATGCATGAAAAATCTTACCAATGCAAAACCCTCTTTGTTGAAGTTGATTTATCGATGTGCAATAGATCTATTTGTTCAAGGATTCACACAAGAATTCTATAGCATGTACCTATCAAGATTTGAAGATCATATATATTTTTGATGAATGATTGAGTTGAATATATAGATGTTTGGTTGAGGATGTGAATGATGAATATAATATTGAATGAATGATGAACACTGATTGAGATGAGTGTAAAATCTCCATATACTAAGAATAGTCAAGATGAGTTATGATGGGTCCTTAGAAAGATCTAAAATGGGTGAGAATAAATAGTCATTTTTATTTATTTATTTTGACAACCTAGTTGTGCATGAGTTTAAAATAGAAGGAAATGAGGAGTTATGATATAATTGTTATCAACGAGATTGCACCTGTGATGCAAATTTGTCAAGCTCTACAATCCTATGAAATATTGGAATATCCTCAAGTTGTGAGTACCCTATAATGAGGACAAACCTCCAGATAAAGGGTCGATTCCCTGTGATACCTCCTGTAAACTACTTCTCTGATGGGAAAAAGGATAGTTCAAGAAAATTGGAATTGAAACCTATCCTAGGAGGTGACACACAAGACATTCTAGATCTACTTTCTCATTCAGACTCACAATGCATTAAATTTTTTTTAAAAATATTTTCACAACTTCAACTAAGCATGTAACACATAAGTATTTCATTGGAAAGGGACTGAATTTAGAGCATGCATTGAGGAAAACAAAGTATTTCCACAACTTCAAACTACCAAAATCAGCTTACTCAATCCATGACCTGCATTAACTATGCATGTCCCTACATTCATACTATTTGAATGAGACAAAATCAAAGGATTATAAGAACGAATCACAAAAATATCATTAGATCACTCATACACTATAACACATGAAGTATTCAGAAGGAAAATTGTTGCTTTCTTTATTAAAAATGAAGGAATTGTTGCTACAAGTGGATCAATCTAAGTTCCAAGATCAACTTCTCTTTGAAGAATGCAAAGGAAAAGAAGCAAGAACCAAGGAAAAAGTCCAAGTCTTTTCCAATATATACAAGAGATAGAAGAGAATGAGACTGAAGAGAGATGTCAAGCTAATTGAAGTAAAAAATATGTAAATTCCAAAGTTATCCATGAGCAAAATCAAAATTGCATGAAAATGGGCCCCACCAATGTTGTAAACTAAGCTTAAACAACTCAAAACCCTGTCCCATACTGTATGTAACTGAATTGTAACTCGAAATGGCTCTTGGGTTGAGAAAAATTCAACTAAATTGTATTTGGATGATCAATAATTGAGCTAGACTCCAAAGTCATGATTTGCATGCCTAGGGAATATCACCAGTTTCAAATTTGCATGGGTAAACGACTTTGAGTTGCTAAGTCAAAGTGTCTAAATCAATTAAAATCATGCAAATAGATGCCAATATGAGGACTGAAAGTGATAAAAAATGACTCCAAGTGAAAGACAACACAATACTCAAGATCACTCCCTCTGACTAATTTCAAGCTTCAGTGGCACCTCATTCCCATTTTTGCATGTGTATATGGAAAAAATAATTAACTGAAAAGAGACTAAGTCTATCTCCATCTTCATGATTTGCATGATTTGATCTTCAAAGGGCACCTTTATTAACTCCACCTTTTGATTTTTTTTGAGTATACAATATATTTTCACTTAGGCTTCCTTTTGATTTTCTTCAAAAATCATAAAATATTTAAAGGCACACTAAGGTTACATGATTTTTATTCCAAAGTCTTGAAATACTAAGGCATGAAAGAAGCTGGACTTTTGGTGAAAGGGTCAAGGCATATATGACTTTCTCAAAACATAAAATCATTAAGGCAAAATATAATGCCAAGGGAGTATTAGTAAAGGCACTTTAGATTTAATTTGATGTGATAAAAATCACAAGTCGAAATAGGTGTATGGGAAGAAACCCTAAACAAAACACTAAAGCCCTAATTTCTCATTTCATTTTGCATTCAACTTTGGAGAAGACTCTACTCTGCTATTGGCCGCCATCATTAGGGTTTGAAGTTTGATTTTTTACCATTCTTTGTTGCTTGTGGGTGATTCCCGTGAAGATTTAGAAAGAAAATATAGAGGTAAACTTTTTGATACAAATTTGGATAATGTTTTTTTTCATTTCGAAAGCATTCTTCTTGGATTTTAGTTGCGACATATCATAATTTTTGATGCACTTTATTTAATTTGCCTTATGTTGTTATCCTTCTCTTTGAGGCCACTGTGATTGTGTTTCTGAAGTTTAAATGAGTACTTGGGCAATGCATTCTTTGTTGCAAAATATTCAAGTCTCCACCAAGGCCAACAATGGGTAAGTATTGTATTGTTGAATCTTGTGTTCCCTTTTCCATTTTTGTTGAATATACTCTATTCGAGCCCCATAGTGAACAAAAATGATGAATACTTTTTTCTTACTATATGTGGCATTCTCTTCCTTGAAAATAGCATGGCTCCCTTCAATTTTTGTAGGTTTTTCAATTTCCTAAAGGTTAAGCTTTGAGATCCTAGGTCATGGCTTGGTCTTCATTTTTTTGGGCCTGCAAAGTGGTTGCCATTAAGAATGCCATTAAACACTTGGTGGTGACTCTTTTCCCTCACACTTACTATCATACATTCATTGGTGATTATCTCACTAACATAGGCTTTTGCTTGAATTTGTAAAAAATGCTCTTGATTTTGAATGCCACCTTCAAAATATTGTCTTTAGGTTTTGATGTTCCTCGTTGCCTTGTCACTAGTTTTCTCATAAGCACTATCATATGAATAGTTCGTGTCACTTGTAATTACCACAAAGCATCCTATTTAACTTCCTTGATTATGCTCGCAAAGAAATCGTTGCCCTTTGAATTCCCAATGCTTTTGCAATTTTGTGTTTTGACATAGCTATTATGGTTGAGTTGTATCATGCGTTCTTTCAACATGAGGGTGACTTCCCATATACTACCCTTTGTGCTTGGTTGTTGTCCTCATTTTGCTAATGAAAAACCCAACAATCTGTTGGTCCTTCATACCTTCATTAGCTGCTTATATACTTGCCTTTGTTGTTGGTCACTGTCACAGGTTGTTCTCATGCATTAGCAAGTGCCTTGTCATTTTCTTGACTATCAACAAATGATTTGTACACATGCATAGGGTGTATGATGTCCTCCATACATGATAGTAAGCTATGTTTGTATGCTCTAAACAAATAACCATATTCGCTACTTGGACAATATGAAGAACTGTTATTCTCAGTGTTACAAATGACTATTCCCCATACATAATTACTTGCTCATTGATTGTGCTACCTTGTATTGATCACTTTAGGCTTTGCATGGAATGATGATGAGCATATTTGAACATGATTGCACTGTATTAGACTATATCTATACACTTGTAATGGAAAGGAAAATAACTGTACCTTAATGTTTCAGCCACTCTATACAAAGTTTCTACCCTTTATGACATTGAATGTTCTTGGTAACTATAATGAAAGTGTTTGTTAGAGACTGTCATGACATATTTTCATGCTTTGGAATCTTGTCCTTACATTACTGTGATTTGTAGCTATTACCATTCTTCATATTGGAATACATTCTTGGCATCACCGTCCCTTTTCCACTTCTCCTCAATTGTTATGGTGAATGCTAATTACAAATGCATGTGAATGACTGGGTGATCCCACAATAGTGGTTTACAATTTTTGGCCAAACTGGACATTGAAATAATTTTTTTTAACTAAATCTTTGCTTTTGGGCACCTATAGCGGCTAAACTGTGAGGAATTTGAAGATGATGCAAACTAGAGTTTCGTCACATTTTGTCCGTAGATTCTAAAAATATTTTTTTCAAAATTTTTGGAATCAGATTGCACTTTTTTTCCATCTCCCTCAAAAACTAGTTTTTTTTCTTCAGAAAACAACATTTTTAAAAAGTGGTGCACACCGTATAATGCATAAATTTTTTTCCATGAAGGATAAAATTCTAATTCTTTTGAATTTAGATTTTTAACTCTAATATCTAGTGCTTCCACTTGGTTAGATAGTTTTTTATTGAATATTTTTTCTTTATTCAAGTTTCAAAGTCAAACCAATTACAATTTAGACATAGCGCGACTGTAAAACACGTAACTTTTTTTGTATATATCAAAATTCAATTTTTGTTTTTGTTGGATCAAGGACTTCAATATCTGGTACACTCATATTTTTCAATTTTTTATTTTTATAATATGCTATTTTTCCACATGTGGAGAACAAAGACCTTCATTTTCGGTGAAAAACCTATGTTTAATAAAACTAAAAAAATAAATACATAATAAAACCAAAACATATTAAAATTATATTCGTTGGATAGCTCGTTCTGAGGACTACCTGATTCCAGTTGGGTTTGTGAAGTCTTCACCATTTTCATGTTCAAACCAAGCTCTGAAGTGAAAAAAATTAGGTTTTTTTGTGTTTCACGGGGAGAATGAGGGATAAGAGGGGTTTGTAAGAATCCCAAGGGGTTCGAGTGAACCCTTAGGGGTTCGCTCAAACCAGGGTTCGCTTGAACCTTGGTTCGAGTGAACCACCCTTCAATTTGCATTTCCTTTTGTTTTTTTGGGTGGGAAATGTGGGCCCAGTAATTAATGGGTTCGAGCGAACCACTTTTGGGTTTATTCAAACTTCGTTCGAATCCCTAAAACCAATTTTTTTGCCATGGGGTCATTTTTTCTCAATTTTCCTTCCTCCATCAATTTGTAAACCACTATTGTGGCTTCACATGACTATTATGGCTTCTTAATATGCAATGATGGAAATAGACCATTTCTTCCTTCTTGTAAATGAGAGATTGCAGTATGTTGGGCTCAACCCTTGTGGGAGCCCATTGATCTCCATATACTGAAAAGTTGAAAAGATGAATCAACAATGAAACATGTACCTATACCTGCACAATGAACAAACATGTTAGATAAAAATAGTGAAACTCAATGTTCCTCTAATGATTTGCTTTGGATATCTTGGATACAGTTGTTAAGTAGCAAGTATCTCCTTGATTAGACATGCATGAGATTTATATGGAACCCCGAGTTCTAACATCTCTTCTTGCATATTTCTTTCTTGGAGCAGTAACTAGACAACTTCAATAATGTTGGCACAACCTCCAACAACAGGATTTGTCATTCACCGGGCAATGATGGGTTCCATATATGATTTTATGCATTTCTTTTCCCGTACCTTCTTGCTATTTTATATCTGTTCAGATTCAGTTACTCCCATGGCTTGTGTGGGACTTCAAAAACATTGCTTTCAAATATATTAGTTAATTCATATCATATAATGACTTGTGTATTTTCATTTGAACTTGTTTCAGTTACATAATATGAAATAACTAAATGAAATTGTTTGAAGCATATGTTTTGTAATCATGAATAATAGCAACAAGATACTTGAAACATGAACTGCAATTTTTTTTTAGCTTTAGAAAGTGATAAATCTTTGAATGTTTGGTTTTCTTATTTGATTTGCTTAAGTGTCAAAAAATTTCTCACCCCAGTTTAATAACTGTCTGATAAGCTTTACTAATTTAGTTGGTAGCTAAAAAAATGTAACAATAATATGAGTGGATAGTTAGATTTTTTATTATTTGTGAAGAAATAATATATTTATTTATTTGTTTTGGAATAAATGAATATATATTAGGCTTATTAACTAAATAATACAAATTCCCCTTCTCCTAAGTTTGAGGACTTGGTTGATAGCATTTCCTAAATAATTTTTCAAAGGCATAAGAAAGGTCTTCCAAACTTATCTCCCAATTACACACTAAAGTAAAGGGTGTGAGATTGAATAGGGCAGGGTCCAATGTTGTTTAGGTTGGATCCTTGGCTACTCTTTTGTGCTTAGAAACTCGTTTGTAGTTGTATTGATTCTCGTTTGGCAGATTAGTTGTAGTTGTGTTTTCCTCCCTTTTGGGACTCTTGTGTAAACTTTGAGTTATTCTATCTAATATACAAGGTTTTGGTCCCTTAAAAACTACATAACATAGATTAGTTAATTAATTAGTGGTGGTAAATGAAAAGGGGAATTATCTTGACAATTAGAATATGATGCCAGTTGTGACATTAGAAGGTGGTGAGAATTGAGTGTCTACAATTAGATCTTAAATATTTTTAGTAAAATATAAATCAACTTATAAACAACAATGAAAGAACACAACTTGAGTGACACAAATATACCCTAGGAAAATCCTTTCAAGAAAAACCTAGCATCTAAACCACGTAACCAATGTATTTCTAGTGTTCAAAATATAATATTAAGTTCAAAGCCTTAACATGGAGATCCACACCCTACTCCTTTGGAGAAAATTTGGCAACATAACCCCCTACAATACAAGGTCTTACTCTCTCACCATCAACCCTAGCATCTAATAGATAGGAGAGTCATAAAGAAAAAAACCACATCATTTTTGGAAACCATTTACCAGCTTTCTAAACTTGTGGTGTTCAAATCCTTATGGCACAAATTCCAACACTTGTCTCATGATGGGTTTCTAGGCTATTTTTAGAATATTATTTTTATACCCATTTTAGCAATAATGACTTGTCATAACCTACCCACCAACCCGAGTGCCTCATTTTAGCATTATTCTCCCATTCAAATATGGTTTATGGCATGCATCATAGATTGCCATAAACTTGGTCAAGGTTCTAACTCTACTTTGTAACTTCCTAGATTTATGCTCTTACATGCATCATAAAATTTGTCATAAGTAACTCTCACATCTTATACTGTTATAAGATGCTCTTACAACTTCTTACACACATTCTAAGATAGCCAACACGTTTCCAAAAGTGCCAACTCAAAGCGGAATGCCCCATTTCCCTAATGAGGACACAATTTAATTAATAAGTATAAATAAATAAATAGTTCAATGTTAGGACTTGTAAGGTGTATGACATGTCTAATCCCATTAATGAGCTCATATTGTGTTGACTTTGTTCTTGCCTTTGTCCTTCTAGACTATTGTATTGGCATTTTTCTTTACCTTCCCTTGTATTTTTCCCTAGGCTTTTGACCTCCTTGCTACTATCCCCTTCCTCTATTTTTATTCATGAAAGAAGACACATTTTTTGGTCCAACTCCATATAATGGGAATGATCACACACGTCATCAATGTCTTTAGGATTTTCCATGAGCACTGATGTTTTTACATGTCTGATATGCCCACATATATACTTCATTAGTATGTCCTTCTCCATGACATCTCTACTCAATGAAATTCTCCTCTTACAAAACTCAATAGTATATTATTGTACACTTTATCCTTGACACTACCATATGTAACACCATTAGATAACATTGTCCTCTATAACATTTTTTTTTTTTTTTCTCTTGAAGTCTTCCCACTTTAAAATGGGAGTATTTTTTTAATATTCAAGGCATAATGCATAGCTTTTGTACCACGCGAGAGCCTAGCCATATAAGTTGATCTTGGTAAATGAAATTTACTGGTGAGGAATTAGCTTATGATTGTTGAAATACATGTCCATCTAGGATATCTATTTATCCAACTTCTCGGTGTTAATCTGCCTATCATATGGTTATATGTCAATCATTAGTTTAGTATTTATTGGTTATTCCTCCTTGTGCTTAAGTATTCCTGTTTTCTAGGCCAAGCCTTGCATGGAGTTTTCAATCTTGTCTATCTTTCCCATTGAATCAAAGATTTTTGCCACATCTTCAACCCTTTTAAAATGAAATTTACCTTCTTCCTCTCCTTTTTCAACCATAACTCTTACAACCTAATTCCACTCTTTTAATTCAATCTCATATTCATAAATAGCCAAGTTCACTACCTCCTAACCTTATAGATGACATAAACTATCCAAAACCTTATCAATAACCTATTTTTTAAAACTTTGATACCACTTAATTCACAATTCATTAGATTGATAATCCTAATAATACATAATAAAATAGATTACTAATTGCTAACCCTATCTACACTCTCATCAAACTGCTCTACATGTTTTTACTTCTCCCATGACCATATTAATATACATAAATATTACAAAAACAAATAAAATAAAGCAAGTACATAGAACATAATCACATGTCATGATATTTCCTCTAATCCAAATGACTAGATAAACTCTTAACATCTTACTCACCATTGAATACTATTGGATGCAGGTTCTACAATTACAATGGTCTTATGGTTCTGTTCAAACACAATATAACTTCTCTTTGACTCCAACTATCCTTGCAAATCTTCAAGAACTCTGCGCATGTTGTGTATCTCCTCTGATACAACATTAAAGGCGTTCCCTTAGCCAACTGAACCTCCACACAAAGTATTCGCTCCTCTTTCATCCTTCTGTATCTTGCTTTGATGGGCAACGAATTTTTTGTTGTTGAATGACAATGACCATCATCAAATAACCGTCCAATTGTCCTCATGAAAACCCAAAAAAATTGGCAGTTATACCTAACAGCCTGTAACATTGAATTTGAAGTGTTTACTACCTACCCAATTGACATGAACCACCACAACTTCATGGAAAGCGAACAGTCATGACTATGGAAGACTACTCACCCTCATGCTAGTGAACAACAAACATATGTTTTCCAAGTTAACTGGCTGCCAAACAAGGAGCAACATCATCCTTATTGTAGTCTTTTGCTCTAAAATGGCTCTCAACAATAATAATTGCCAAAATAGATTTGAAATGAATGATGAAATGGTTGCATATTTGCGCCGCAAATCTCTGAACGATGTTTCAGACCACCGCCAAGGACTTGCAAATGCATTTCTCCACCATACACTTGCCACAATCCATCCCAGAATTCTCCATATTACTGAATGCAATGACAATCATTCTAATGACGATCCTAACATAAGAATAATGCAAGATATGACAGCTATAGAAACATGTTCTCACCTGTAGCAGCCCACATGATGCTTGTAGTAGCCTGTACATCACCTGTAGCAACATGCACAATGCTAGCAGCAAGCTACATGATGCCTATAGCACTATTACAAATGGCCTTCAAGTGATCTTGCTGCATGTACCTGATTTTTGAAACCTTCCAAATCTAAAGCATTCAACCATTTTTTGGATTGAAATATTAGAAAAAGAGAAAACTAAGATATAGAAATATTGTTTTCAATATTAGAACAAGAGAAATCTAAGATATAGAAATATTGTTTTGGTATGTATAGATGTTATTTGTTTATGTTGATTTTATTAATTATTGGAGAATTTTTTCTTTGAAAGCAACCATGTTTGGTTTAATGATGCAACACCATGACATGGTGAAAAAATATTTTATAGTGGGTCATATGCAAGATGATTCTATATAAAATCGATTGACTTTAACAAATACAGTTAGCATTAGGTTGATTATTGACTATTTTAGAGATCTAGTTGACATTGTGAAGGGAAAGTTTGACTCGCTTTTGTTGTTTGAGGTCAACGAAATTCTAAATATCACTAGTATTTGAAGTGTGATAAATTGGTCGTGCATATAGTTATTTAGTAGTATTATTGTTGGATTACTTTGTCTAAAAAATATGATGGATGATTTTTGGTTTCTTATCATAGTTGACATGTAAGTAGGTGCTTTTGTTTTGATTAGTTGATGGTAAAGAACAATAATAAGTAAATGATACACATTTTTTTCATCATATGATATAAGAGACATATAAGTTATCCCTATACAACAAACATACATGGTTTATGTGTGCATGTTGTAAACTAAGTTCAAGTGGGTTGAGTCATGTACACAATTAGAACATGATTGAATAGCTTTAAATTTTGTAGGATTAATTTTCACGACATGGGCAAAGTCTAGGTTTTACCTTTTCACATCTTAAATGAATTTCATCATTATATAAGTGATCTCAACAAGTGATCTTGTCCATAAGGTTAATGATGGTGGCATATAATTGTTGATCCTCCAAATTGCCTAATTTAAGGAACTTGGTTAAGTCCACAATTAGCAATCATAATAGGAAGGATTAATGACTTTAACTAGGAAAATCTTCTAAAAAGGTTTCAAATTCTTTCTATTTAATGCCATACTATTGCCTGGGTAAAAAAAGGTTAGAGAAAAGTAAAAGATGCAAAAAATAAAAGGGGTGATACGTCAAATAGAATACCTTTTTCTTATTTAGCAAATCATTTGCACAAAATTGATAATAGTCTAGATATAAAACATTTCGTATTAAACCCACAAGATGCAAAAATTAAGAATTCAACATTAGAATAAACATTTAGATAAACCATTCATATGTAAAAAGTAAGAAATTCAACATTTGAATAAGGGTATTGAGTTCACCCATCCATATATAATATAGATGGAGTACAAATTGTTGGATAATGACAACAATAATAGAAACAAAGCAAAATCTTATATAATTTGAAAAAGATAAAGAAATAAAACAAAAAGATAAAACAATAAAAACAAAGTAATAAAACAAAGTTGGTTTTTTTCTATGTTTGAGAGAGGTTGTTATCTTGAAGATATTATATATATCTTGTTGCCTTGATAGAAAAATCAATGTAATGAATTGTAATTGAATAGAAACAGTTGTGTGAAGATTGTAATTAGTTTCTTTGAGTAATAATAATATCAATACTTTTCTTCGTGGATTGTAATCAGTTATATTGTCAAGGTTTTACTACGTAGAATTGTGTCTTGCCTATTATTTGTTATTCTATTTTATTTTCTTTGTTATTTCTTTGCAACTAACTTGTGCTACAATATTATTTAAGTTTATGGGTTGTACATTTCTATTTCCACAACAAGTGGTATAAGAGCAGTTATTTTATAACGTTTGTGTCAGGATTTGGTTTTTTTTGCAACATCAAATGATAACGGTTTCAAATGCAAGGTTTGAGGTGGAGAAATTCAATGAAAATAATAACTTTGAGCTATGGAAGCTCAAGATGTGTGATTTATTAGTTGCAACAAGGGTTGCACAAAAAACTGGTAAGGAAGTCAAAGAAATCTGCAAATATGACTAATGAGGATTGGGAGGATCTAGATACAAGAGCTCTTAGCACAATTCGGTCATGTTTAGAAAATGATGTTGTTTTCAATATTGTTGAAGAGGAAACAATGACAAACTTATGGAGTAAAATGGAGAGTCTTTATATGATAAAATCCTTAACAAATCAGATCTACTTGAAGAGGCAGATGTATCTACATAGTTTGTGAATGAAAGAAGGCATACAAAAATTGATCATTTAAATATTTTTAATACTCTTATATGTCAATTAGCTATTATAGATGTAAAAGTCAAAGATGAAGACAAGGCAATTATGTTATTGTGTTCATTGCCTGAATCTTGGAATCACTTAGTCACTTCCATTAGCTTTAGCACAACTGACACCCTTGAAATTGATTCTATTGTTGGAGCTTTGTGTTACAAGTATGAGCAATTAGTGTTGTCATTGATGTCAACAAGCCTACATTGTCATTGATGTCTATTGTTGGATAAGTTTGTTGCAAGAGTGTGGGCATTTGATGCTTTGATTAATTGCATTATGTTGTCATTAGTAAAGCTACTGGTGTCAACCTCTAGTGTTGCTTTGATAATCTTCTATCTATGGATATGTGGTTGAGTTACTATGTTGTAGTTGGTTCAGTTATGTTGTGGAAGTGTTGAAGATGATGAGGATGTGTCTCTACTGTTTGGTTTCCAAGTGCTTTTGAGAAAATTTGATAAAAAGAGGAAACAGTGTGTTGCAGTGGTGTTTTGGGTTGTAGAGTTGTGTTCTTGTGTTGCTCTACATTTATTCTAGGTTGAAGATTTTGTTGTGTGATTTGAATATGTTGGTGAGAGATGTTCAGAGGTGCTATATTCAAGAATTGGTGTGTTGGATCATTGTGTAGAAGAAGTTGTGTTCACCAGTGTGTGAACTGTGTTTTGTAGAGGTGTCTGGGAGAAATGTCTTTG
Organism: Sequoiadendron giganteum; assembly: GCA_007115665.2. Taxonomy (NCBI): domain Eukaryota; kingdom Viridiplantae; phylum Streptophyta; class Pinopsida; order Cupressales; family Cupressaceae; genus Sequoiadendron; species Sequoiadendron giganteum. The sequence continues at coordinate 378,166,939 of CM021105.1, forward strand.
CTTTGCATTTCTCTGCAATTGTGTTTCAGGTCTTGTAGTTCTAAAGGAGTGTTGATAGTGATGGTATCTTTGTTTAGTCAAAATGGTTTGAGGTTTGGTGCTTCAAAAGTCAATTTCTCAAGTAATAGTGTATAGCAGAGTTGCTCGAGTGTAATAGGTGTGTACATTCTTCAAGTGGAAGTTGTTTCGAAGGAGTTTGTTAGATTTCAAGGTGTTTGAGGAATATTTTAGATCATGCTCAAGGGTGGTGTGTGGTTCACAAGTTGTCCTTGGGTTTGAGGAAGTGTGTACTTAAAATTTTAATGGTATTTTCACGGGTGATGACCGACCTGGTGTTTACACTACTTGTGATTGATAATTATTATTTGTAGAAATGTGTTGTAGATTTGGGTCCCAATTAAGGTTTAATGTGGTCCACTTTCACTTCTATCCACCACAGAAGTGTTTTGGCTCCAAATTAATTTGAATTTGCATGGTTGATGTGCATAGCCGACCTTGGAGAAGGGTTTCAAGGTTGAAGATGGTATAAGTAAGAGTTGAGTTGTTGAGAGATGTTAAGATAGATGTGAATGATGTGAAGTGCAGTGTGTTAGAGTGTAAAATTGAGTAATGTAGTGTGAGCTTTCATGTGTTAGTCTGTTGGATGCAGTGAGCAAAAGGTGGCTACAATTCTTCAATCAAACTGCGAAGGTGTTGATGTCATTGTGGTGGATTTTTGTTGCATTGAGATGCTTTTCTCTATGTAACACTTCTTCCCTATCTTCTTTTCTATTTTGGCAGTGAGCCCTCTAGTAGTGAGCCTTATCGTATTTGGTGTTTATATTACTTTATATTGTGAGCTAATCCTCATAGTGGTTTTTCCCTTCTTGGATTTTCCACGTAAATCTGGTGTTCTCTTATGTATGGTGTTAAGTTGTTTTAGTTTTTGTTATTTATTTTTCATGTTAAATCATCATAACAAATTTAAGGGTTTAATGAATGAATGTGGGTTTGAATGTGTATGAGGGTTTTGAAGTTTTAAGGTACAACTAATTCACCCCCCCTCTCAATTGTCTTGCGCATTCAACACTTTGTATCTAAAGAGGTGTGGAGGAAATCTAACATAGAAACCTCCAATTCAGAACCAATGGTGGTTAGGGGTCGATCCATCGAAAAAGGGGAAGATGCGAGACGTGCATCTAGATCTAAGTCAAAAGGAAAAAAGAGTAAGGGAAAATGTTGGTACTACAATAAATTAGGGCATCTCAAGAAATATTTTTGGAAGAGGAAAGAAGACAATGATGACTCCAAAAATGAAGAAAATCTGGTTGAGACAAGTTCAGGTATAGTTGTTGACGTTTTATTTATTTGTAATTCCTTATAGTATCATGAGGAATAGTTATTAGATTTTGGTATTTCTAATCACATGTGTCCACATAAGAATTAGTTTTCTTCTTACTAAGCTATTGATGGCTATATTGTTTTTATGATAAATAATGTCTCTTGTAGACTATTGGGATTGGGAGTATTAAGATTAAAATGTTCAATGGTATTGTGAGGACATTAATAGAGGTAAGACATGTACTAGAACTAAAAAATAATTTAATTTCCTTGGGAGTTTTGGATTATGGAGGTTATAAATTTATAAGTCAAGGTGGATCAATGAAAGTGTCCAAGAGTATTTTGGTGGTCATGAAGGCTACAAATATTAGAAACCTTTACAAGCTAGAAGGGAGTATTGTAATAAATGAAGCAGTGGTGATATCTAAGGATGAAAATGAATCTACTTGTTTATGAAATCAGCGATTGGGTCATATGAGTGAGAAAGGGTTGAAGGTAGTATTAAATCGTAAGATACTTTCAATTCTAAAATATTTGAATTTGAATTTTCTACAAGCATTGTGTTTATGGGAAGCAATCTAGACATAATTTTAAAGTAGGTACTCATAAAAGTAAGGGTATTCTAGATTGTATTCATTCAGATGTTTGGGGGCCATCCCCTACAATTCTTTTGGAGGATCATCATATTTTGTGACATTTATAGATGACTACTTTAGAAAGGTGTGGGTCTATATTCTTAAAAGTAAAGCTAATGTGTTTAGTGTATTTAAAAATTTTATATTTTTAGTTGAAAATAGAATTGATAGATTAATCAAGTGTTTAAGAACAAATAATGGAGGTGAGTTCACATCTTTGGAATTTGAAAATTATTGTAAGGAAGCTTGGATCTAAAGGCATAAAACCATTGTTTATACTCCTCAAAAAAATGGTGTTGTTGAATGCATGAATAGGAATCTTCTAGAGAGAGCAAGGAGCATGCTTAGTAATACCAAGTTGTAGCAAGAGTTGTGGGAAAAATTAGTCTCTACAACTTTTTATTTGGAAAATCGGTCACCATCAATTACAATAGATTGTAAGATTCTTGAAGAGGTATGAAAAGGTAATTATTGTGATTATTCAAATATGATTTTTTTGGTTGTGATGCATATGCTCTTATTTCAAAAGATCAACATTTTAAATTGAACCCTAAATCCAAGAAATATATCTTTGTTGGTTGTGGTGATGAAATTAAGGGATACAAATTATGGGATCCTACGACCCACAAAGTCATTATTAGCAGAGATGTAATATTTGATGAATCTCCTCTCATAAAATTAAACATAATAGAAGTTGATTTGAAAGAGGAAAAAGTACCTCAACATTAACAAATTCAATTGAAAACTCATCCATCTATAGAAAATAAGGAGCAAGAAGAATCTTTAAAAGAAGAAGACGAGGATGCATAAAATCTATAGAAAAATATGGAAATTCCACAACTAGATTTAAGAAGATCTAATCGAGTCAGAAATCCACCTAAAAGTTATGATGATTATGTTTCATCTATTGCTTTGATTTATAATGATGGGGAACCTAGTTGTTATCAGGAATCAATGAATGGTACTGAAAATTCTAAATGGAAAATAGCAATATGAAAGAAGAAATGGATGCCTTGGAGAAGAATAAAACATGGGACCTGGTAGAAACACCAAAGGGTAGGAAAGTTGTTGGTTGCAAATGGGTCTTCAAATTGAAGTAGGGCGTTGATGATAAAGTTGAAAGGTACAAAGCAATATTGGTAGCAAAAGGGTATTCTCAAAAGGAAGGTATTGATTTTCATGAATTTTTTTCACCAATTGTTAAGCTAGTTTCTATTCAGGTTGTTTTAGCACTTTTTGCTTTACTTGATCTTGAGTTAGAGGAATTAGATGTTACAATTACATGGATATTTGGATGAGGAGATATATATGGAACAAGATCATAGTAGGAATTTTGTTTGCAAACTCCAAAGGTCATTGTATGGCCTGTAGCAGTCTCCAAGGCAATGGTACAAGAAGTTTGATTCCTTCATGGTGAGCCAAAATTTTACAAGGAGTGAGTATGACCATTGTGTTTAGTTTACAAGTTTGAAAAATGGTTTATTATTATCTTGGTATTATATGTTGATGATTTGCTTGTAGCAAGCAAAAGCATAGTTGAGATCAATGGGTTAAAGGCTTGCTAGGACTTTTGATATGAAGGATCTTGGAGGAACAAAACAAATTTTGGGCATAGAAATACACAAAGATAGGGAACATGGTAAGCTTTGGTTATCACAACAAAAGTATGTGGAGAAGATCCTCATAAGATTCAATACATGAAGAATGTGAAACTAATAAATATCCCTTTAGCTTCTCATTTTAAGATTTCTTCAAGTTTATGTCCTAGTAATAAAAAAGAAAAGGATTATATGTCTCATGTAGTAGGAAGTTTAATGTATGCGATGTTGACTTTTCATGTAAGTTTTTCTTGCAATCAACACACTTAACCTTAGTCTTGGAATTTTAATGTATGAGTGTACTTTCTAGTCTTGGACTACACTAGTATGAGTTTGTTTCTACCTTTTATGCTACAAAATTGCTCTAAAAACAAGGTTTGTAATGTCTTCCTTTGATGAATTTGTTGAGGAATCACTCGTGTGCATGAAAAATCAATTCCAATGGTCATTATTAAGTCTTCAAAGTCTCATGCATTGTTTTCCAACCAATCCACTAAAGACATTAAGACTTTAAGTAGAATAATGAGTCCCATAACATTTAAAATAATTAAAAAAAGTCCTCATTTGCTCCCAAAGTAGAATCTCATACTCTTTAAAAGGTGCTTGAATGAAGAAAGAGAAGGTTAAGTGTGTTTATTGCAAGAAAAAATTACATGAAATTCAACATGAATGACTTGAAATAGTTTGATTAGTTGACTATTATTGTCTAGAAGAATGACATCATCCTTCTAGATTAGTTCTCTATATGTTTTTCTTCATCTTCTTCTAAGTCAAAAAAGGGTTATAGAAAGACACTTGTAGTTGTTGCTTCCTCTTTCAAGCCTTGGATTCTTAACACCAATGCTTTAGACCACATGGCTTCATCACAAAATGAATCCTTATAATTGGATTTATGTTCCATACCACAAATCATGGGTGATGAATCTTTAGTGGATGTATGTGGAAGAGGTTGTGTTGGTAAGGGTGAGGGAAAATTCCATGATGTTCTATGTGTGCTCTCTTAATCAACCAATATCCTTTTAGTCTACCAAATCACTCTTATAAGTACAAGTAAGAGAGTTGATTTTACTCTTGATTTGATTCTAATTTGGGAACTTCAAAGTGATGATATAATTATACTTATGAAGGCAGACTATAAGCGAAGACTATTTGCCTTTTCAAATTTTGTGACAAACACTCCTACAACTCTTCTTACTCTCACACATAATGCAATTAAATTATGACATGAGTAGTTTAGTTATTCGAACTACCAAGTCTTTCCTCAAATTGGAAGTATAGACATGTACAAAGATTCCTCCACTTCTTACTTCTATGAAGATCACTGCTTCTATGTGTGCATTAAATGGCACTCTTCAACAAGTAAATATACTTATGTATAAGACCCACCACTTTAAGATACATACTTATTAGATATCTCACATCTATTTGTATAATTTTATCCTTGGGATCTTGATGACACTCTCAAGAACTATATCATGGGCCTTGCCTAGACTATTTGATTATATTCCATCTAATTCAATGATTCTATTTAATTTGACATAATGGTATTGTTTGACATACAATTGTTATAGCTATGCAAGATCCTTTGATATAGATGAAAAAACTATGGATTTGATTTTGAATTGGTTAATCATTTCACATTAACTTAATTACACCCTCACAAAGAAATACTAGTTTGTTTAACAAGTACACCACAACCACATGAATATACTTGTTAAAGGGCACCTAGTAGAGTGCAAGACATTAGGTGGCTTGCATTGTTGACCCATAATAGTTGTTATTCCAAATTTTGTTATGGGTGTGGAAATGAATATGGTGAGAAGAGAAAATAAATATTGCGAGGATTATGGAGAAACTAATGATGAAGAGGTTGATATTAAAAAAAATATATTTAGTTTAAAATACATCCAAAAGGGCCCACTCATTTAATCAAATGTTGTTTGGAAAATCTTAAAGTATTTTTGCACAACTAAAATTGCTACTTCACAAAAAGTTTTTGAGGTTGAAGAACCATCCTACAATCACATCAATGATGAGTTTTGGTGATTAAAAGGAAGCTTGTAAGAAGATAATGTCTTCACACTTGTATAAATGACTATCTCCTATAGTTGAGTTTGAATAACTTACTATAGGAGTGGATCAAAAAAGAAATCATAATGAGGATACCAATATTAAGCCCATTTGTAATTGCATAAATACTACCGTTCTAACATCAATGAAAAGTAAAAGCCTAACCAATCAAGCTTTACAAAATGGGATGCCATAAGGGGCATAATAAAAAAGTTGAAGTTGCTTGTTTTAAATTTTTTGAGATTATAAAGCAAGTAGGAGAGGGGAGTGTAGGGTATATATGGTTATGTCACCTTTTAAATACCCCTCATGACTTTGTATTGAAGACCATGAATGAAGTGATTCTTGAAAAAGTCAACAAGTTGAAAAATATTTAGAATGAAATCGAGATACTTAAGATGTGTGACCATCCTTTTCTTCCCACATTGTATCATTCATTCCAAATAGGTGCCTCTACAATTGTTGTTATGGACTATTGCTCATGAGGTGACTTGTATAGCCTACAATGAAAGAAATCAAGAAATTTCCTTTCTAAGGGAGATGCATGGTATGTTTTGTGCCTATACTGTTAATGATATCTTCAGATTTTTTTTTTGGTTTAAGGCATTTGTTTGTCACCTTAGCTTCTTATCATGGATTAAGACTTTGGTTATTATTGTTTATTAGTATAGATGCATATTCTACATGGATAGGCATGCTAGTCTAGATTGTTAACTATATTCAATGCTTACATCAATAGTGTACTCTTTGTGTTTTTTTCTTATGCATCATAGGGTTGAAGTGTAGACTATACATGAGATCTTTTGGGGTTTGGTCAATTAGGTCAACTATTAAATGGTTAAATTTTTAGGGTTTCTAAGCTAGTGGTTGGTCATGTTACACATGATATAATCCAAGTTATTTAGCATATTAAGTTTATGGCTTGTCCTTATAGACCATAATTTAAGGTTCATGTTTTCCAAGCTCTCTACACTAATGATTAATTTTTTCTCATATGACAAGTTTTATGCTTCAAAGATTCTTACAATATTGGAATACCTCCACATGTTAGGAATTGTGTATAAAGATCTCAAACTTGAAAGCATTTTGATAAGAGAACATGGACACATCATTTTGATTGATTTTGATCTAGCCAAGAGAGACCCATTCAAGCCTAGTATAACCGAATTTCCTCAATCTATGCGACATATTTTTGATAGACATGAAAATGAAGACAATTTTGAATTTTCAGAAGAATTTAAGAAATGTTTTTTCTTTATTACACATAAAAATAATCAAATTTCTAAATATTAAAATTAATTAAACAATAATTAGTAAATTACTAAAATCATTTAACATATTATTAATTAAGTCAATCTAACAAACCCATCCTAAATTGAAAAATATTCTATTTTATTTATACTATTTATTTTATCTAAATATTTTTTTTTTCAATGAGAAACTACATAAGGATTGTTTTATTTGTTTTAAGTTTTGAATTTTTTAATATATAATGTATATAAATTCTCATTTTAAGTTTTGAATTTTTTAATATATAATATATATAAATTTTCATTTAAAATTTAAATTTTTTCTAGTTTGAATAATTATATTTTTTAGTTGTACAAAATTGTTTAGTTGTACAAAATTGTTATATTGTTAAAATCTTTTTAACTATAGTTCAATTCTAAGATAGTTTTGTCAAATTTAATTAAAGGGATGCCTACTTTTTCTACTTTATTTAACTTGAAGTGTTATTTTTATCTTATAAATTCTTTTATAGTTAGATTTGTTTTTAGTTTTGATTTTATTTTATATACTTTAAATATAATATATATTAATTAATAATTAAGGTCTAATTTTTTTATAATATTAATAACTTTATATTTTTAGTTTTATAGAATAAATTAGTTATTTATAATTTTAAATTAATATAATGTTTTAAATATTGTATCAAATATTTATTTTAATGAACAAATTCAACTTCAACTATCCTAGTTTCATTTTATTTTAATGAACAAATTCAACTATCGTGATCATAATTGTTACCCAATACTAATTGAACTTGCATAACAAGATCTCAAACTATCATCCAATCTACCTTTAAATTTCTTTGTCATAAATCATTTATCGACTAGCTAACAAATAATATTGTTACAATGCTAAAAAGGCACTTGTTTATTATATTCAATAAATCTAATTTTAATAAAGAAATATATTTTATTTCTTGACAACAACAAACATTTGTGATCATTTCAAGGGTCACTCTTTAGTATTTTAAGGTGAATCTCGACTTCTACCAGTCAATCCATTGAATCCGTTGATCCCTCCAACAATAGGAGCGATGGCGTGAAACTTCAAGATTGCTCTCTAAATTTTCCAGTTTCATGAAATAGAATTTTGATGAATCATACTTTCAGCCACTCATGGAGTTCTTAAGTGAGATGTCCGTAAAATAATGCCCTATTGCGTCATAAAAAATGGATATATAAACACAGATTACCTGTCAATTAAGCATGGTACGCTTTACATAAAATCAAAAGGGTAAATAGTCCTAAAACTCTGTGGATCGTTGGATGGTTTGAAAATCGGACGGCTACAGGAGCTCGTATTTATGCAATCAAAATAAGTGCTCCATTCGAGATCCAAGCAGCTCTGTAAAGAGTACCAAATTTCCCAACGATTACTAGCAAAGCTTATTACGCTTTGTATTTTTCTTTTGAAATTTTCAGTCTGCACGTATTTCACATCTTGACATTCAAATGATTGCCCGGCCGGCCGTCCTTCTTTCGAAATTTCAAGGTATGTTGAATTTCTAGTCAGGGCTTTATGAAAATTTTGAGCTTGAGATTAGAATTACACTTGGCCGGTTTTAAAAAAAAATTGTTCTCGTGAATTAGATTGCCCATATGAATGGCCTGACACATCATGCGTGAATTATGCATGCACATTTATTATTTTATATCTAAAGATTAACTCCAGGCAGGAGATTTTTGGCATATAAATTCTCTGAAGAAAGCGAAAACAACGTCTGCAATATATTGATTTTGTTTAAAATTTAAATTGAACTGAAGTAAAATTTCGTAGAGATTTTAGATTTAGTTTAATCTAAACTGAAATTAGATTTCTAGGTATTTAAAAAAAAATCCGATATCTGGGACTTTATTGGAAGGTACCTATTACCACAGTTTTCTGTCATTGGAATCTTTTGTTGATTTTGTTGACTCATTCGTAGAGAGCAGCAATAGAAAGGGCTATAGATTGGGAAGATCACCATTGAAAAGGTGATTTTGCTCTGTGTTTGCAAGGGACTACTCCTTTGTATGATGATGTTTGTGGGATTTAATGTACTTTTAAGCAGAAATTACAGAAGGTAGAAAGATACAAACTGAAAAAAGAGAAAGAAAGGGAAGAAAACACAGTATGGACTAAATACAAAGGACCTTTTGAGAATCCAAGGAATGAAAGATAGAAAAAGATGGTAACTGCTTCTGAAATGGAAATGGTTTATTGATGCCCATGCATGAAAATCACTGAAATCCCCAAAAGGGCCAAAATTGATGTAGTCAAGATTATGGGGTCTTATCAAACTACCCAATCTTGTAGCTTTAACATCTCATCCAACCCACATTCTTGCACATATATCAAGAACAACATATATTTTGTAACAAGATCTGAAATATATCTTTATTATCACTTTCATATGTACATTCAGACAACAAAATTCCTCAAGAACAATTACACATAGTGAGGATTTCAACAAGAAATAAAATTCAAAATTTTTACAAGGGTTTCTAGGCACTTCATGCCTTCAAATCTTCAAAGTCTCTTGCCTTCAACTTTCTTGGCTTCACTCCTTTTTGTAAATCTGTTTTTTCCTTTCATCCTACAGCTCTACACATAAAACACACCTGCAACTTTTTTCTTCTCTTCTTCTATCCCTCCCCTCTTGGAAAGATAATTTTCCACACTTTCCTTCATGCAATCCTCTAGAGCAACTTGCAAATTCTTTCCTCAAACTTGCTTCTTTTGATTGCTACTTCTTGTCACCGTTAAATGTTGTATTTATAGAGGGTTTCAATTATGTGAAACACCAAAAAGTGGTTTCCAAAGCTGCTCTTTTGTTGACCCTTAAAATTCCTGTAGAAAATGAAATAAAACTTAGTTTGTTGCTTCCAAAAGTGCCATTCAAAGTAGTTGTACCATATCAAACATATTGCTGCTGTATATGCATTTGAAAAATGGATAAAATAAATAACCAAGTCGTTCTCATTCACCCCAAATTGAAAATTCAAGTCATTAATTTGTTTTCCAAAAATTACTAGTTTTTTTCTCCATTTTAGAAACCAAAATTGAAAAAATAAGAACAAAATGGAACGCCAAGAGTCACTTGTCTTATGCACACTTCCCTACGTGTCCAAATTGAGAAAATTAATTATTTTTCCTTCAAAATCCCCTTCCACCATGTCAAATAGACCATTTCAACCCCTAGAACCTTGAAATTATGCAATTTTGCAAATCACATTAAACACCCTGCTTGACCTTGATGTATGAAATGGAAATAAAGTCCTCACAAATAAATAATCATATCCTTAAAACACTTCACAATATGCTCTTGAAGCTCAAATCTGCACCAAAAATGCAAAATACTGAACATTAAAAGAAAATATATTTTTGATGATGCAGGATTGGTTGTGAGCCTGGATGCTCCTGCATCAAAAGTTCCTTGCATCTCCAACTGCATACAGGTGATATAAAGCCCACAATTCGAATCTGAAGACCAAAATGTCAATCAAAGTCCAAATAAACTGCATATAATTGGAATTCGCACATGCACATAACCCATCTTCATTATAATCAGCAAAGCAGGTTTTGCAAAGGAAGACACATAGCACTCATGATTGAAAAGTTGCATTCTCATTCGTTTCATTTACATTCCATTTACAATAACCAATGTCTCAAAGAAAAGAAATGCACACGAACTTGCAGACATCATCTAGGACAGAAAGAGAAGATCAATGTACATTGAAAATCAATTTTATTATCTTTCGTTTGATTTAGTGGTTGAATAACCAGCTCCAAATCCTAATTCAATTGAACTTCAAACTCTATTCTAACTCAACACTTACTTAACTAGCCCTTGTATGGACACCGCACACACACATTCCACATTTATTTGATATTAGAAATAATTCTTTGCACATTTTCATGACATAAGACAGTTTATGCAGTTAACTAATTATTTTTCCAAAAGAACTAAATAGGCTGAAAAGTGTATAAAGTAAATAACCACTTAAATGGACCCATATAATTCAAATTTAACAGAAAAAGTTATCACTCCCTTTGACACATTGGATACATATCACCGCAAGATACCTTTGATGACACATTACCACAGATCATGACATGGCATATGAACTAGCATGCAAGACCATCCAGCCTTCTTCATTGGCAATTGAGTCCAGATTCTGTCGACCAAATTATTGATGTGGAAGGGGCCTACTCTTGCATCAGCGTGCACACATTGTAGGAGGATGGGCAAGGAACCCAAATTGTTTCCAAAGGTTGCAATTCCAATCCATTATCCCTTTTTGAAAAATGGGGTGATAACAGTATGTCAAAGCCAAAGTCTGCAGTCTGTAGGACACATTGTTAACTTATTCGACTTCAACCTTGAATAGAATCTTTTAACAGAATGCTCTAAGAAATGAATCCAAATCTAAGTATATTTTAAATATAATTTCTTATTACAGCACAAACTGACACAATTCTTTAAGTAAGTTTTTTGTGCATCATGTTTGGATGGTGAAAGAATCTATGGCTGGCACTTTCATATTTCAGAAGCATAAAGAAGTTCTGCATTTTGAGAGTTTGCTGAAAAATGTTTGATGCTAGTAAAAGGAAATAAAGCCTGTACTCAATTGGCATGCGAAGAAGCCCTAGATTCAAAATGCTTTTCAAAACATCTACAATCTTGTTCTGCATATCAGCTTTGTATGTGTTATTACTTATAAATTTATAATTGTCAATATGCTCCTTTGTATTGGCATCTGATTAGGAATGTGGAAATTTTAGCACATCTACTGAGGAGAATGCAGAAGTGGCCCTAATATATCTTTTAATGAAATACAAACTGCACAGATAATGCGATTTTTTCTTAGAACTGGGCCAGGCATCAGTGGATAGAATTGATGATTCGACATTTGCTTGAATTTTGGTCATTCAGTTAATGATTGTGTTTCTATCTAAGTACCATATCATTTTGAATAATAAAGTGTAAGAGCTGTTTCACTCATTATTTTGTTGATTTAGAGACAGAATCTTTTGCATCCCATGCTGAAGATTCTTTTTGACTCTTGTCTGATTGTGCCGCTTGCAGTTTATTTCAAAACTATTTAGCCAGAAAACATGTCAAGACCTATGGCTCTGGGTCTAGTCTTGATGATATTAATATTAACATCTCAGTCGGAATGGAAGCAGCAGTTAAAGAATGAGATAGAACCAACTGCACCTTTTCCCAAGAAGCAACTTCAAATTTCAAACAAGCATGAACTTATCAAAGAGCAGGTAGATACTCTTTTTTGATGTGTAGTTTCTTTATAGGCCACATAATATTTTGCATTTGTGTCTCCTCTGTTTGTTTTATTTAAACCCAGTGAAGCGTTCAATTAATCTAACTTAGTTTTGATTGTCACTGGTGGCCAAATAAGCTACAGGGCTGTTAAAAAGTATATAATGCTAGTGTACAATGGGAGTGCTTAATGCATCTTCAACAGAGTAAAACCTATTTGAAGCAAAAAATTAAAATTAACCTTAGGATGAAAAAAATAATCCTGGAAAACTTTATCCTGAGGAGGTGTATGAGAACTTGCATCCTTGTCAAGTATATACTCTCCTATCATTCAAGGCCTTGAGGAAGTTGGCAATAAGGTTTGTACTGATCTCATACTGATGATTCTGTGGTCTATGCTGCCAAAACCATCTCACATATTCAGTATGAGCATGTGGTCTCTTGTGGCATGGGTTGTACAATGTCCTAAAACATGAGGTGATTACATTGGATGCTAGCAATGTTAGAAGATTTGGAGCAGAGGGTTCTCTGCCAAAACCAGCACATCTCTCGGATAAACATACCAAGGCATCTTTGGTCCTCATACTTTATGAAATTCCCGAATGATGAAACAATCCGCAGATCTCATTGTAAAGAGGGCATCTGATGATAATATGGACTTAAGATCTGGGGTGATGAAGAAAAAATATGCAAGTACATTGTTTGAATAAAAGATGTTGATTTTGCTCCACTCGAAGCTGATGGGAACAAACCTGAAGCTATGGTAAAGGGATTTTCAAGCAGAAAGGCAATATCTTCCTGAAAGACTTTAGTGTATTGATTTGGTCTTTTTGGATGTGCAGATAACACTGGAAGTAATGAAGCAACTTAGGTGTTAAAGGCTCTCTTGAATCTGTCCATGTTGCCTTTAGACATGCCTTCATAATCTTCTAAGAATCTAATGAATACCTCTATTAATTTCTTTTCTTAGTGAGACCGGGAGCATTAATAAAAAGGTTCAAGCCAGGGGGCTTCTGTCTATGCCTATATCCAGCTCTTTCAGAATAGTAGTAACCTTTGCATACCAATTGGATACATACCCTTGTCTAGCAAGCTGCACGTGAGACAGGATGACTGAATATGGGAATATATTGCAGACTGAATAAACATAAAATGCATTGAAGCTTATTCATATAGCTACAATGTTGATAACTGTTGAGGTGAAGAGAGGAGGTGTTCCGAATTCAGATAAGATGATCAAGTGTTAAACTGATTTCTTTGCCTGAATCTGTTTTGATAATGTAGTAACGAGGACTCCTTCACTATGACTATGCCTTGTTTGTACCAAATGTGGGCCCAAACAGTGAAAACATAAAGGATTGATGTGGTTACTAGAGTGTCTAAGAGGGAAGGAAGTTGAAGAGCAAGTAATTTTCTGATAGAGTGAAACTCAAGAGTTGTTGAGTGGCGGTTATGTGCTTTCCCTTGAAGAAGGGAGGATGAAGGGTGGCCAGCTAGTCTCTAGAGATGAATCTCAATCCAATTGTCCTATAATTATAGGTGGAAAACATTGTCTGTCGAAGGATGTTAGTGTTTCATAGCCTCACTAATCTTTGCAAGTACTAGGCTAAAAATCATAGATGGTCTAGAGAATCATCCTCAAGTATGTGTAAGATGAAACCACTTCTAGCTTCAGTCCTTCATGTAAGATTAATTTTGGCAGCTTCACTTCCAAGCTTATCAACACCAGTGTCTTTGCCTTTTCAAGATTTATTTGTAAACCATACTTATAAAAATGAACCAAGCAGATTCAATTGTTTTTGAAGACATTAAATCATGTGAGATGGTAGAACAATGTCATCTGAAAACAAGAAAATAATTTAGATTTTAAAGAGAAAGAAGTCCGTTATGTCTCTCAAAGTTTTGATATGACGTCCTCTAAATTACTGATGTATAACTCAAATCTTTGATTTGATCATGAGCTGGTAATGCTCAGGGCTTAATTCTTGCATCATATTTGTTACATTCACCCAAGTTACTACCCCAGCCACTAGTGGGGGTTCTCTACTGCACATTACAGTTTGCTCCCCTAGCATGCGCATCTGCCATGATCCTGCATGTGATCCTGCCAACCTGGTGAATTCTCCAACTGTAGGGGAGAACTGGGGAGTCTGCCACTGAAAATAGTGTTCTCACGTGTGAATGGTAAAGTCCATGTTGTCACCTTTGCGTTCTTCAAGGAAAGGTTTTGGGTGCTTGCTTCAAAGAGCTTGGGTGATAATGGGCACCCTTGTTTTACTTGTATCGTACCATGTATATCATCAGTATTATCCATTCTAGAAAAAATCTTTCATATCAATTCAGCATACCACTGGGACTTGTCCCTGGAACAACCTGGAGGAAGGGATGAAACATTCCTTTCCTGTCCAAACTCACTTTAAAAAATCAAGGGACATGAATTTGATATAATATGACTCCAAAGTTCAGCCTATTATATAACATCGATAGTGCAATGAGGGGGACCACTTTGGGAGGGACTGTATAAGAAATCAAGGTAGTACAAGTTCACTTTGTGGATAGAGTGGACCTGGAGATCATTATGATAATGGATGCCCAAAGAAAAAATCCATTGCGAATATCAACATGATTGATGTAGTGAAGAATGAAGAAGCATTGGCTGTTGCATGTGCCCAAGAAAAGAAGGCCGTCTACTTGGACCTATGTATAGGAAAATGAACTCTTTGAAGCAAGAGTTGATGTGGACCATGCCATGACAAATGAGCATTGCCACTCCAATGCTTATGCAAGTATGGTAACTAATTGATTGGAGTTGGATAAAACTATTGCAAGGGAAGTACTTCAATGCATTGTACTGGTCAAAGTTGTGGGCTCATTGAAAAGCATTCCTAAGATAGCCAATATTGCTCCAATACATGAGAGTGGTTAGACAAAGCATGCTTCAACCCATTTAGCATCTAGAAATGGGAATAATGAAGAACCAATAATTGAACCTTAATTGTTTGGAGATAGGGTGATTGAGCCCATGCTTTTGATGGTGAATCTAGCTTGAAGACCAACAATGGTACATATGGAGATTCTTAGGAAGAACTTCACAAATACCATTATTAATGGTTGTTTTGGCATGAATGTGCTTCCAAAAGATAATTGGAGAAGCTTGGGCAAGCCCACTATTTGACCTCCATCTTTCCAAATGGTAGGAATGGATCAGAAAGGGATAAAATAACTTGGAGTTCTAATGGTACGAAAGGTAATAACTGGAACTCAACCATTTTAATGAACTTCATAGTAATCTCATTACATAAGAGTGTATAATGCATTGTTGGGTTGGGGTTGGTTGATAGCAGATGAAGTTGAACATAAATGGAAAAACTATACTTTCCATTGAAAATAAAGGTAGGAAATATATAATTGATATTAAGAAATGGGCAATGAGTGAGGAAGCAAATTTCTTAGATCCATTGGATTCAAATTCTAGAAAAGGATGGCAAGAGAAAAGTGATCAAAGGGCTATTAGAGAAGAATGCTGAAGGGATCTTAGAACTGTAATCATGCTCTAAAGATGAAACAAATTCACTCAATGGTTTGTTACATTGGCAATGGAAGACTATGAAGTATGTTCCCCTAAATGCAAATTCATTTAAGTAATGGAGATTAATAATGTAGAACAAGTGGAAGGAGATGACAAGAAGCAAAAGAGGATAAGATTAGACTTCTTCATATCATTTGTATTCCCTCTTAAGTTTACAAAATATATGATGGGGTTGCAAAGTTGGATGACAGGATAGACAATAAATTTAGAAGTGTAATTGACATGAAATACCAAGAACCCACTATGATGAGGGTAAATCTTGTGCTACATGGAGGTTTGGAAATGATCATGGTCAGCAATAATTGGAACCTAGTACTAAAACAATATTCAGGATACTCATGGACTATATAGATGTCTTTGCATGGATGTACAAAGAATTGAAGGGAGTACCACTGGAATCAAGTCTTCATAAGATTCCCATAGATTTTGGGTTCTCTAGGCAAACCTCTATTGTATTTATTTGTGCGATTGCTTATCCTCGTTTCCTTACAATTTATGAGTTTAACATTGCTCAGAGAATTCTAATCTTCATGTTCTTTGATTAATCATATTGTCAATGAACTATTGTATGGCATTTCCATCATAAATTATGGATCAAGTGGTATTAGAGCAAGTTCTTTTCTTGTGGAAGTTTTTGTGAGTGATTTTGCAGGTTCATGCCTACAACAAGATCAAGTGGAGGAGATTTACTACCTTTGCAAAGAGACATTGAATCCTATAGGTTGAGGAGAACTAGGAAGCATGGAGAGAGATGCACAAGAACTTGATGTTGAAGTAAGGTTCCTCAAGCTAGAAAGTGATGTTGCAAGCATATCTTAATCAATGGAGACAATGAAGAGCATCATGAATGCTCTCATAGAGAAATTATTCTCCTTAGAAGATGCCAAGAGCAAGGGGAAAGCCATTTCCAATGAAGGAGAAGAGTCTTCACATGTCAAGACAAATCTACCGAGAACTCTTCTTTTCAAGGCCAAGGCTAAGATTGAGTTTCCACCATTCAAAAGAGATGTGGATGTGGAAAAGCTTGACCATTGGCTGGCACAATTGGAGGTATACTTTAGTATGCATACTCTTCATTTTGATCATTTTTTTTTTCCTTTGCTAGATTAAGGATGGAAAACCATGCTTTTACTTGGTTTGAAAGTCTCTTCGATTCAATGGCTTAAGAAAAAAGCTCCAATTAGTTCATGGAATCAATTTTAATTTTTTAATCAAGAAACAATTTTATCCTATTTGAAATATAGGGGAAAAGTATATGGAATGGAAATTTTTGAAACAGAAAGATGGACAAAGTGTGAGGAGTACACTAGTGAATTTCATAGAAGGGCTGTCTAAATGGCAAAATATTTGCAAGATGAGGAGGTATTGTTGAAGTACTGCAGAGGCCTTCACAACTACCTTTGGAGGCCTAAATTGGTATCCAAACTGTTGGATATAGATGATGCATGTGCCTATGCTCACTACCTTGAGGTAGACAATTCTTCATCTACTCCAATGATAAAGGGGGCAAAAGCCAAGAAGGTAAATTCTACAAGTACAAAGAAGCAATCTGCAAAAACCATATTGGCCAATGCGATGCAGACAGTCATATGGATTCATCTTGTTGGAAGCTACATCCAGAAAAATGCTAATATCAGAAAGGTAAAAAGGGTAAGAAGAACTCTATGCCTTCTATTCAAGAAGAGAGTATGATACTTAATAAGGGTAAAGAAATTGAATGCATTTCGAAAGTGGATTCTAAAGTTTTTGCACTGCAAAGAAGGTTAGTTTCAATTTGTTGGCACAAGAAGAAAGTGATTATTCAAAATTGTTTAGCATTGAGATTCATGTCAAGAATGTTGAATTTGATGTACTTGATTTTAGTTCGCAAGCTAACCTCATGTCTCAACATTTGGTTGGAAGACTTGGTGTAGAAACTTTTGAACACCCCAAGCCTTATACTTTGAATTGGATTAAAGAAGGAGCTGATTTGCTTGTGAGTAGACAATGCGGTTTGAAGTTTGCTATTAACCAAAATTTCGTTGAAGTGGTTTTGGATGATGTTCCTTTGGATGTATGTGGAGTTGTATTTAGTAGCACCTACAAGTTTGACAGAAAATCTGTTTCTTATTGGAGGGCAAACAAGTACTTCTTGATCAAAGGTGGTAAGAGATTCCTGTCGTTTGCTTACAAATGCAAAAGAAGCAGCCTATAGTCCAAAATCTTCATGAAGCGAGGATGTTGAGCGGAAGCATGGGGATCATTCCCTTGGAGGTGGATAAAAAAAATGTTGATCGAGTTCCTTTTCATTCAAGCACTTTTTTCAACTTGGGATAGTTGGAGATCATGGTTGGAGTGGTGGAAGGTGAGATGATAGTAGTTTCATCCAATGAGAGGATCATTCCTCTTATTCTAAATGTCTATACTTTTGGGGACCAAAAGCCTCCATATTGGGGAGGTGTGATACAACTCAAGGAGACACTTTCATTGAAGGAAGAAAAAGGTTTTCACTTAGAGTTAGATAATTGAACATTGAAGAATGTTTACCATGGTATGGGACATGTCAAGGTAGGCTTGGGCAGATGAGAAAATTGAGAGAACAGGTTTTTGGCTTCTTTGTGACACCACTGGCTTTAAACAAGCAAAGGTTTTGTAATCGTTGGTGTGGTTTTGACTAGATAAGCGGTGGTTTTGTACCAAAAAGAAGTGGCAGAATTGTTTGATCTGAAAATCAGGTCAAACTAAGTTGGTCTAGCAGTGTTAAGGATAACTACTTCAATCAAGGTGTCAAGTGACTTGGAATCAAGGAATCGTCATAAAAACATCATGTTATATTGAATGCAAGGCTGTGAATGTAGCCGGCAAGATAGATATAAATAATTGTCTTAATAGGTAATTAAGTCCTTGACCGTTGGTTGGTTGTACTTGGTAGTTGTCGACGGTTGGTGTCCTCAACCGTCGACTGGCTATATATTGTATATTTACATTTGTAGTTGGGGACCGCACACATTTTGTATTATGTACTTATTGCTTATTTGATGAATGAAGAATACTATACATGTATTTTGTGCACTATTTGAGTAATTGATATGTTCTATTATTGCTATTACATATTTTTGTTTACTCTGCATTAATCGGTCAAGTAGCATTAAGGAGTAAACATTTGACACCGTTGTTGATATGAACCCTGGTGTTACACAACACAAATGAGAATCATAGCAATGTAATGGGACAACCAACCAAAGAATTTGTGCAAGCAAACAAAGAAAGAGAGGACCCGTTGACAGACGACTTGATAAATTTGTGTGACATTTCGCTAAAGGAACATGTAAGGAGGGAAGCTCTCAGGAGAGAGGTCCCTCAAGCCGCCATCTAGGACAATTTAACTATCAACCTAGAGGTTGATCGTTTTCTCGACAGATTGTCGAGATTGATTGCACGTCACTACATCATACTACAAGATCTTCGGGCTGAAAAAGGTAGGGAACAACGAAGGCAATAGATACTGCAACGGTGCAAAGAACCTGTAATGTCCCCTTTTTTCAATGTCCTCTATTTTGGCCAGTTGGAGATTTTACCCACTTACTATTTTTAGTAACTAGTCTCGGCGATAGTGCAATGCAAGGTTTCCTGTTTGGGCAGTGTGTGGCAGTTGTCAAGTGAGCTTTAACGTTTTGTGCTAGTTTGATATTTGAGAGTACTTACTATGTTTAGCAGTTGCTATTTCTAGTAAGTCTATTTTCGGTAATTGGTCCTAGTGGCAGTGCAATGTAGAGTTCCCATTCTTGGCAGGGGGTGAGTTTTCTCCATGGTCAAAATTATTATTGATTAATACGTCACTAAAGTATTAATGTTGCTTTTTAATTAAAAAGGGAATATAAGCTTGGGTTATAAAAAGGACCCCTTGGCCTAGTTGCACAACGTTGTTTTAAAAGAGGGGTCAATTTACTTTTAGTGGATGCCTTTCTAATAGTTTTATTTTATAATGTGGAGGCTTAATTTCATATCTTTTAAAAAATGAAATAAGCTAATGTTTATGTTTAATGGGAGAGCTTGCAAAAAGGGGCGTGGCTTTTTGGAGGGAAAAGTAGAATTCGAAAATGGTGTTGCCCTAATTTTTCCTCTTATCTCTATTTATTCTTTTGGAGCTCTCATTTGGTGTATGGATATTTTGGTAACTTAAGGAAACTCTGATGGAATGATTCCAGATTTCGATCGCATTTGATTGAGGACGAAAAACTTCAGTTCTAGTGTTGGTTTTGGTGGTGAAAGATCTACCCTTGCTAGATTGGAGTGGTTCTATCTCAGGGATCACCTAGGGCATCAAAGAGTTCTGATTTTCAGTGTTTTGGGGTGGTGAAGATGAAGATTTTCTTAGTATTTTGAATTGGGTTTTGAGGTTTTTGGGTGATGGATTGATGGTGTGAGTGTTTTTTGGTTTTTGGCTCTTGGTGGGTGGTGTTTGGAGACGATTTTGGGTATTTTCTGAAGTCTGATCTGCATTATCAGAAGTTATGGAAACACATTTTTTACCAGTGGTTGAAGGTTAAATTCTTTCATAACTCCGTTTGTACTTGGCACATCTTTCTGGGTATTGGTGCGTTGGAATCCTCTCACTTGGGCGCCATCCTTCAAGCTATTCTTTGGTTTTAATAGTGAAGGTCTGATTTGTAAGGGCAAATCGCCCTATCTTGGGAATTATGCCATTTGGGGGTTTCATGAATAAGGGTCTGCTGTTGTTTAGACCTCTTATTCTGCCATTTTTCAGTGATTAAGCAATTGATTGTGGCATAGGTCAGTGGGACTTGGGTATTTCATGCATGAGACGAGTTGGGCAAGGCTATGTTGAGTTTCTGCCATTGTAAGCTCAATACCAGGTCTGCAAACTGCTCTTATCAGGTCTGATAAACTTTGTAATAGTCTGATTTTGAACTGTCACAAATGCTCTTATCATATGTTGTTATTCATTAAAGGAAGCAATGTTTTTTCTTAATATTTCCTTCAATTTGCAATATGCAATGTGTTTTTATGCATCATGAAAACAATGGAAACAAGCAACTAAACACTCAACAAAAACAATACAATCAGCACAGAGTGAAACACAAACAGCAAACAAAGATTTAAAAAAAAAACAGGGGTGACCATTATAGTGGTATCGGAGCACAAATCATTCTTGCCAGCCAGTAGGTGATGCAATCCTATAAGCATTAGTGATAGAGAGAGAAGGTACTGTGAGAGATTAAGGAGACGTGAAGAAGAATTGTGGGAACATTGGCCTTCTGAGGGAGAGGAACAACACTTTGAAACACACTTAGTTTAATTAGCAAGTTCAAAAAAAATGATTGAAAGGGGTGAAGAAGCTGGAAGAGAAAATGTTGAACCAGATCAGATGGTGCTTTTCTTGGATGTTGTGGTTAGGGGACACCAGAAAACCAATCAGTGTCTAGCATAGTTGGTTGGGGGGGTGAATTGATTGGGAGTCAACAACGGAGGTAACAGAGGCAATAATGGGCAAGGAAATGACATGGGCCAGCATGGTGTAGCCAATTAGCAGAATAGGGCAGCCATGGCTAGACCTCGTATGCCTGTTTTTCCGCCTAGAGCGGAGGCACAACCCAATCAGGAGGTTACCTTAGTTGAGATGCAGGACCAATTTAGACAAGATTGGATGGATGTAGGGCCTGGTTTCCAGCATGACATATCACTTCGGGATTATATGGATCTCAAGATGAAGCATATGCCCAACAGGGGCAATAGAGAGCAGCATAATAATCTATGTAGGAAAGTAGGAAAACTCAATCTTCCTTACTTTGATGGGTCTGGTAAGATTTCAGTGAGAGATTGGGTCCAAAAGGTGGACACTTATTTTACTTTTAATCCCATGCTCAAGGTAGAGTCAATACAATATGCTTCCATTCACTTAGATGGGGTTGCACATGAGTGGTGGCACCATGAGATGATCACTATGGGTCATGCTCAAATTACTTCCTATGCAAAGTTCATGGAAAAATTGATAGAGAGATTCGATAACAAGGACCCAAAACTTCACTTTAAGGAGTTAGCACAACTTAAATAGTGGAGGTCAATGGATGCCTATGTTGCAAATTTTCAGAGATTGTCAGTTTTGGTGATAGATATATCTGAGAGGAGGTTTGTAGTGCTCTTCATTGATGGGTTATCCGATTCTCTTAGGGGTTGGATTAAAGCTTTTAACCCACCTTCTCTACAAGAGGCAATCAAAAAGGCTAGGGATATGGAGTCTTCCACTACTAAGAACAAATTGCCACCTAAGACCTTCCCACATGATAGAGATAAGAAACATGACAACAAGGAGAACATTCAACCCAAAGAAACACCTTCAAAGATTGTGGAAGAAGACCACAAGAAGGAGCTAAGGAAGAAGAACCTTTCCTTTACATGCAAAGAACCATGGGCCCTGAGACATAAGTGCTTGGAAAAGGGAAAGAATTCTCAAATGGAAGCATGCTCAACTGATGGATTAGAATCAGAAAAATCAGACCAGCAAGCTGAAAAGGAGGAAAGTGATGAAGATAGTTCAGAAGAAGAGCCTAGGAAAGAGAAGGAAAGTAGTGTTACATTAGCTAGGCTCTGTAGTCTTCAGAGAAGTGATTCATTCAAACTTAGGGGATGGTTAAAAGGGCAGCAAATTGTTGCTCTTCTTGATATAGGTGTTACGCATAACTTCATTGATGAAGACATTGTAGCACAAGATGGGCTCAAAACAAGGAAATTTGGAGGTTTCAGAGTTGTGGCTGCTAATGGTCACATAATGTCGTGTAAGGAAGATTCCGCAGTTGAGATTCCAGCTAAACCACTACGAGGTGAATGATGACTTTTATGTTGTTAATACAGGAGGCACAAATGTTGTTTTGGGAATACAATGGCTTTGCTCCTTAGGGGAGATCACCTTGAACCTAAAATCCATGGAGCTGAAATTTCAAGAGGGTGATAGGAAAGTGGTGTTGAAAGGAATGATCCAAGAGGGATCTGAGATTGCCACATGCAAGTTCATGTGAGGGGAGTCTAATCATGGTCAAGGAATAGAACCCAAGCAAGAAGGTAAAGACAATTTCCAAGTTTTTGATAATCCCCTTTTTGACATGGATGTGGAAATGGCATTTCGTAATCCTCTTTTTGTGATTCATGTGGATAGTTTGTGGGAAGAACAATTTTTTAATGATGGTTTGCTGCCTAAGGTGGATAATGATGGATTAAATCATCATGGCATGTGGGTTGACCTTGTTGATTCACCACAAGTGGAGGAGTACTATTATGACTTTGAGATTGATAGGGTGGAAAGCCTTAGTGTTGAGACTTCTAAAATCACCAAATGCCCCTTGGTTGAAATTTATATGTTGATCAGAGTAGCACAACCTCAGCATAGTGGATCCATTTTAGAGGGAAGTATCTATGCCTGGGATCATCAACATGGGTTATTGGTTACAAATGGTGATGGAAGAAGCATACCATGGGTGGTTATGGACCAAAAAGGCCAAAAATATGCTGCTGTTACCCCTTTATACAGCCACCTAATGAGTCCATTTGTGTTCACACAAGTGGATTGGAGGGAGATTTTGAGTAAAATTTGGAGTTCTACTTGGTTGATGACACTTGGGAAGGTGTTAACCGTTGAGAAAATGATCAGATTGTCCTTTGGGGACGAAGATTTCCAGTTTTGCAGCTATTGCTCTTATTCCTGGGAGTTGATTTTTCAAAAATTAGATCACAAGCTGTTGATTTTTCAAAAATCAGATCACAAGCTGTTGATTTTAGACTTGGACAGCTACAAGAATTCACAATTTTTAACCATTCAGCCTCTAGACAGGGACAATTTATGGTTTTGGGTGAAGGGAATGACAGGATTGGCAAACCAAGTTCAGTATTTGATGAGTGTATTGGTAGCAAACAGTTGTTATGTCTTACCTCTAGCCTGCATACATGGTTGGGACAACATATTACCTCATAATTACAGAGCTCCTAGGCTGACTTGGGACTCTAGGATCTTATTTGGTTTCAATATGGATCAATTTGTTGTTACTAGAGTTTTGATCGCATTGCTTGAGGACAAGTAATCTTTGGGAAGGGAGGACTATATTGTCCCCTTTTTTCGATGCCCTCTATTTTGGCCAGTTAGAGATTTGACCCACTTACTATTCTGGTAACTGGTCTTGGTGACAGTGCAGTGCAGGGTTTCTTGTTTGGGCAGTGTGTGGCAGTTGTCAAGTGAGCTTTAATGTTTTGTGCTAGTTTGATATTTGGGATTACTTACTATTTTTAGCGGTTGTTATTTATAGAAGTCTATTTTCAATAATTGGTCTTAGTGGCAGTGCAACGCAAAGTTTCCATTCTTGGCAGGGGGTGAGTTTTCTCCACGGTCAGAATTATTATTGGTTAATATGTCACTAAAGTATTAATGTTGCTTTTTAAGTAAAAAGGGAATATAAGCTTGGGTTATAAAAAGGACCCCTTGGCCTAGTTGCACAACGTTGTTTTAAAAGAGTGGTCAATGTACTTTTAGTGGACATCTTTTTAATAGTTTTATTTTATAATGTTGAGGCTTAGTTTATGCCTCAAAAGCTGGACACCCCCTTTGGGTGAATTTCATATCTTTTAAACAATGAAATAAGCTAATGTTTATGTTTAATGGGAGAGCTTGCAAAAAGGGGCGTGGCTTTTTGGAGGGAAAATTAGAATTTGAAAATGGTGTTGCCCTAATTTCTCCTCTTTTCTCTATTTATTCTTTTGGAGCTCTCATTTGGGGTATGGATATTTTGGCAACTTAAGGAAACTTTGCTGGAATGATTTCAGATTTCGATTGCAGCTGATTGAGGATGAAAACCCTCATTTCTAGCACTGGTTTCGGTGGTGAAAGATCCACCCTGGCTGGATTGGAGTGGTTCTATCAGGGATCACCTAGGGCATCAAAGAGTTCTAATTTTTAGTGTTTTGGGGTGGTGAAGATGAAGATTTTCTTGGTATTTTGAATTGGGTTTTGAAGTTTTTGGGTGATGAATTTGTAACGACCCCATCCTTGGGTAATTAAATTTTTTCTAACATTTCACTTCAAACATATAAATGTAACAAGTAACAAAGACATTGGCAATAAAATTCTTCCTTTCTTTATTGATAAATACATGCAAGTTATATTATATATTTCCACATGAATTCCATTTTCATTGTCAATATAAATCGGAGTACAAAAGTAAAACAATTACATACATAGCTCGTAAGCTTTTGCACAAATAGTAGTAAGATGGTCCAGGTTCCCTTCCTTTCAAATCTTGGTGTATCTGTCGCCTGCTGTGGAGGAGAAACATCACTCAGACACTTTTCCGCCAACCATGGACTGTTAATGTGGTCCCCCGCACATCTATCATTCGATAGATGGCCCTCCCTTCGAACGAAGAGATTGGTAAAGTAACCGGTTGTGACAACCCAACTGAGCATAGTGTTGTGTCCTATACATCTAGAACTTGCTATTTCACAATCCCGAACTAGCATGATGGATCACAATGAACTGACAGTGTAGTCTCAACTATCTCACAACTAAGTGGATGTCGTACCTTCCACTACTTTGGCCAAAGTATTCTCATTCAGTACTTCGAATGAAGGTCATCTATCATATACACTACTCAGGGCCGATTTGACTTAAGACTATCTTACACTACGCGTAGGCTAAGTCTTTCACTGGATTGTCAATCATCCTAGACTATCCTACTTCAATCTAATCCAAGACAACAAATATAGGTTCAAGTCCTTCATTGGATTATCAATCATCCCAGGCCAACCTATGACATTCTAACTTACTAGAAATAATCTAGCTTGACAAGTAATTCATTCTTCCTCTCCTATTACAGAAATCTTTATCCTAGGAGTTCCTTAGCCTATCTCAGTTAATCTAAAACTCTAAGCTGCTTGAATATACTTGACTACTGTCCTTATTTCGTTCCTAGAATATAGTAACTCGTTTACCCTTATTCTCCATATACGAAGATCATACACAACATGCAATAGTCATTCAAAATGCATATAAATCCTTCCCTTTCCCTTTTATGAAAAATAAGTAAACTATTCCTTGAAGTTCTTTCACATAAAGCCCCTTTTCACCCATTCCCCTTTTCATTGATTCCCTTACACAAATTTCCCTATTATGCATTGCTTGTAGATGTTCATCATAATAGTTCTATCCTATTAGAACTTATGGAAACATTAAACACAAGATATAAGAAACCAGCACTCAAATAAAAACTACAAACTAAAGAGGAATCATGCCTGATTTTAAGCTTCTCCTTCCAGAATTGTTCTTCCAGTCCCTCTTTCAAACAAGCTTCCAGAATTACAGAGACTTCACAATGAAAATGGCTTCTCGATGATAGTACCTCACTCTATAAGAACTTCCTAAGTCTCCTCTCTCAATTATGAATCCACCACTAATTTCTTACTCAACTTTAACTCACAATGAGTTCACTCTCAACTTAACTTGGGATTTTCACTGTTAAAGGCAGTTGCTGGAAAAACTCACTGTATTTTTCTACCCAGCAAAACAAAAAATACTAACAAAATAATGAAAGGGATATGAAAGCTCAATGAAAATGCTAAAATTTGGATTGTTCAAGTGATCTCAAACAAAGAATGGCTGGCATCTATTTATAGACCCGAAATTGCAACAAACTCCACCATTGAGGGTATGTCAAATGACAGAACTATCCTTTGAATAATTCAAAATGAAATGTGGCAGCTATTTGATACTTACTCAGCAAATTTAGAGATGATTCGACCTTTCCTAGGAAGAACTTTTCAAACTTCACATGGCAAAATAAGAATGAAAGACACCTATAGCCCAGCGTCTAAAATGGCGGATGAAATTTGCAGAGAAAATGTCCAAGGTAAAAACGCAGCCATCTGGCTTTTATTCCGCCCGTCCCTTCGCATTTCCCAGAATGGTGGCACTTGCAACATGCGACTTGGTCTATTGGCGTGAGGAGCTGCGCGCGGTTCATCATTTTCACCATTTCGGCCATTCCACAGTCCGTGATTTTCAGCATGAAGGAAATCCACGATTTTAACTTAGCCAAAGTTTTTAAAATGTATTTGCTTAAACCTTTCAAAAGACTATAGTATTTACCATTTAAATTCTCATGACATTTCAAACGTATTTCCTCAATGG
Organism: Sequoiadendron giganteum; assembly: GCA_007115665.2. Taxonomy (NCBI): domain Eukaryota; kingdom Viridiplantae; phylum Streptophyta; class Pinopsida; order Cupressales; family Cupressaceae; genus Sequoiadendron; species Sequoiadendron giganteum. The sequence continues at coordinate 378,193,868 of CM021105.1, forward strand.
ACTATGGTTAAATGCATTTTATTTGCCAAATGACTATACAAGTCAAATTTAATTATTTCCAAGGTAATGTTTATTTAAAATATAAACAAGATATTATATTTATATTTTACATTATATTAAATATATATCATATTATAGTTTTATTTGCTGTATTTAAATATATGTATATATCTATATAATATTTAAATATTACTATAGATATATCTATATATTTTATTCCGGGTAAAAACTATAATAACGTTTATATGAAATATAATATTAAATATATATATAAACACATTCAAATATTTACATTTAAATATATCTATACATGTTTGTATCTAATTATCCAAATACGTGTATTACAGGCCAGTCAGCGTATCCTTAGTGCACGTATTTGTACAAACATGTATATATACGTTTAACTGTAAATTCAAGGCATCAATATAACGTTATAACAACATTATAGCTAGCGTGCATATGTTTATAGGTGTGCCAGCCATGTATACGTATCCGTATGTATGCCATGTCGACACGTGTATGGCATAATAATTGCCCATCATACATATGTATTGACATGTCATGCGTGTTGTTACGTACATATGAGTGGTACATGTATACGCATATACATCCTGTCTATACCACATTTATCAGTTCACATTTCACATTCAAGGCTCACAAAACAGTAAGTCAGTCAACAAGTAACACCACTCATAAAGCATAAAGAAGTAATCAAAAACTCCTAAGCGTAAGGATGACTTATTACGACAACTCAATCTGACTCAGTTCCCAAAACCCTCAGTGAAGTGTGTGTATGCTCAACTTGATTAACTTTACCGGTTACTCGACCAAGCCCCTCTCCCGAGTGATGTCTCTCCTTCGCCTGGAGGAATAGTTCCTGTTCCTGCAACCATAGACATATAAAATCGGCAGTTACTTGTTCACAACGTCAGCAGTATACAAAACATCTTAAGTTAGAATATTCATAATTTAATTCTATGCATGCAACATAACATCAATAGAAGTATCAATCAAATGAGGCACACATTTAAATAGAACTTATTCATTTTGATAAAAACATGTTTTATTCATCACAAAGATTCAAACATTACACTCAATTGCCCTATGCAATAGTAGCTATACAATCGGGGTGTAACAGGATTGATGGTGTGAGTGTTGTTTGGTTTTTGGCTCTTGGTGGGTGGTGTTTGGAGACGATTTTGGGTATTTTCTGAAGACTGATCTACATTATCAGAAGTTCTGGAAACTCATTTTTTACCAGTGGCTGAAGGTTAAATTCTTTCATAACTCCGTTTGTACTTGGCACATCTTTCTGGGTATTGGTGGTTGGAATCCTCTCACTTGGGCACCATCCTTCAAGCTATTGTTTGGTTTTAATAGTGGTGGCCTGATTTATAAGGGCAAATCACCCTATCTTGGGAATTGTGCCATTTGGGGGTTTCATGAATAAGGGTCTGCTATTATTTAGAGTTTAGACCTTTTATTCTGCCTTTTTTTAGTGATTAAGCAGCTGGTTGTGCCGTAGAAGGTCAGTGGGACTTGCGCATTTCATGCATGAGACGAGTTGGGCAAAGTTATGTTGAGTTGCTGCCATTGTAAGCTCAATACCAGGTCTGAAAACCGCTCTTATCAGGTCTGATAAACTTTGTAATAGTCCTGATTTTGAACTGTAACAAATGCTCTCAACATATGCTGTTATTCATTAAAGGAAGCAATGTTTCTTCTTAATTTTCCTTAAATTTAAATATGCAATGTGTTGTTATGCATCATGAAAACAATGGAAACAATCAACTAAACACTCAGCAAAAAAAAAACAATCAGCACAAAGTGAAACACAAATAACAAATAGAGATTTCAAGAAAAATCAGGGGTGACCATTATAGAACGAAACAAAAGGGAAGAAGAAGAGCGTGACATTGACTGACGATGTATGTCAAAGAATTAATGCCCTTAACCTTAAATAAAACCGGGAAATTAATAAAAACGGTTAAGCACCAATCAACTAGAAAATAGGATCCCTAAGAATAAAAGAACAAAGAGAACAATGACAATGATTGAGGGGTGAAGCTGAACAAGGCGAATGGTTTCTAAGGGAAATCCCAAGCCCACCTAGGAGCAGAAGCCAAAGAGTGTAAGCAGAAGTTGTAGTTGGGAGAGAAAGAGAACCATCAAGACAAGAGAACGTATGAAGGGAGAGTGGGTAGAATTAGCTTGAAATTTACCACTTCCCGACAAAACATATATTGATCTCGCCGACCAAAACAGAGAACCATTCGTATCATCAACATTGGACGAAGAGGAAAGTGAAGAAGAGAACTCTACTAGAGAACTTAGAGACCATCATTGGTAGATGAAAAACAATTGCCGAGTGAAAAATAAGGTTCACTGTCAAGCAAACGAGAAGGCAAGGAGGGAATCGCCAACCCAACCGACCAAGAACAATTTGTACCAAGAAAACTAGCTAAAGGGGAAAGCCAAAGAAAACCTACCAATGGTCTAACAGGGACCATACGCTAGATTGAAAACTTGACATTGACGAGAGAAGTGAACATTGGAAGATCGGAGCTGAAAACACCAGGACAAAGGGAGCATCAAAAGGATCTCAAAGGCAACTCGAGAGTGACGAACGCTGAAGAGGGAAGAGTAGAGGATTGCAATGTGTATGAGAGTGCAAGGAACACATCGGAATGTACAAATCAAAACTCTCCAACTAGGTTATCATCACAAAAGGTGCAACAAAGAGGTAAGATGGTGACTCCCTGAACAAGTTCAAATGTGGAGTGGCAAAAACTCCCAAAGTTCATTGGAAATGGGTCAGAGGACTGTGTAAGACATTGTAAAACCTGTGAGACAATCTAGGTAGCAAATGGTCAGGACAACAAGACACATTGGCTGAGGGCATTTCCAGCAACCCTTAGAGGAATAGCCATTGATTGGTTTACAAAATCCGAAGCGGCTCATAAGAACACATGGGAGGCATTAAGAAGAGCGTTCTAGGAAGAATTCAAATCCCTAAGAGATGACAACAAAATTGTAGCATAAATATACAACACAAAACAAGGAAAGCATGGTATGTACGATCCTACAATCATAGACTCAAAGAATTATTGGTCAAAATGGAAATTTGGCCAGTCGATGGGCTGAAAAAGAGATGGTTCATCGAAGGATTGATTCCCTCGTTGAGGAAGAAGTTGAAGGTCGTACCTCCGTCATCGTATGTAGATGCCTACAATTAAGTGATGGACATAAAAAGCGAAGATAAAACATCTTCTCGAGGAAAGAGGAGGGCGAACAACGACAACAATAGCAACAATGGTGAATCAAAGACAGTTCAAGCTTTGAGAAAGGATATGATGAGAATGATGGAGTTGAAAGCTGAGTACAAGGGAAAGCAAGGAATTGTGGTGCATTGATTGCAAAGGAGGTTAGACAAAAATAAATTGTCCAAAGAAACTATTCTGCGACATTAGCCAAGTCATGGGACATTCCATCAAGGAATGCCCATACAATTTGAAAACAAGAAGCACATAAAGGGGAACAGTCAACCCCTTTGACCACATTGCCAAAAGCACAAAATACTAATACCATTGCATCTCCAAGCGGATACTTGAACAAAAGAGGAAATAACAATTGGTTCAACAACAGTGAACCAGGGAGTAGAATCCAATGTGATGCAAAGGGGTGACCGATGATCCAATGTAGAAAATGTAACGAATGGGGTCACTTTACTCGAGAATTCCAAATTAACCAAGACAAAATGGGGATGTTGTGTAAGTGGTGTGGACTGGGTGACCATGAAGACACCGATTGCTCGAAACAAAAAGGCATCAACATGCTGGACGTGGAGGAAAGAGATGAGGAAGTGTTGGCAATTACCAGAGCACAAACGGAGAAAGCAATATATCTTGATCCTCGTACGAAAAAATAATTAATGAGAGAAGCCAAAGTTGAAGTAGAACAAGCGATGGCAAAAGAACAAAGAACCTCTCATAGAACTGCAAGTACCTCGTTGCGGTCAGAGTTTGAAGAGAACATTGTATGACATGCTACAAACAATCATACCAATTAAAGTGACAAACCTTCTCCAAACAATGCCACAACTAGGAGTGGCAATAACAAACGTAGTCGGTGACAAGCAAAGTCGACAACAAGAAGGTTGAAGAATAGGAATGGTAGTGGAGCCGCCACTCGAAGGTGAACAAGTCATCGACCCAATGTTGCTGATGGTGAACATAGGGAAGAGACTAGTTGTCATTCAGATGGAAATCGGGGGAAAGAATCTCACAAACACAATTGTTGACAAAGGATCGAGAGTCAATGTACTGCCTGAAGATACATGGAAATGCCTCAAGAAGCCAACACTTTGGCCATCGACATTGTAGTTAGTGGGCACCAATCAGCATGGCATCAAGGCATTGGGAATGCTGATGGCATAGAAGGTGACGATCGAGACTCAACCGTTCCTATTCATTTTCATGGTCATCCCATTGGACAAAAAGGTGTATGATGAATTACTTGGAAGAGGATGGCTGATTGCAGCCAAGGCAGATCACAATTGGAAACGAAATACATTCTCCATAGAAAACAATGGGAGGAAGTACGTGATCGACTTGAGGAACCAAGCAGTAAGCGAAGAATTGGCATTGTTCGACTCGGAGTCCGAAGGACGATCAAGAATAGATGAAGAAAGGAGATTCATGGAACCAAATGACGAAGGTGTCTTGGACCTCGAACATTGCTTAGAGGACGAAATAATTTCACTCAATGGGCTCTTCCATTGGAAAATGGAGGACTATGAAATGTTCTAGTAGGATTGCAAAATGCTGCAAGTCGAGGAGATTTGAAGGAGAAGAAGAGGAAAAAGCCTCAATGAGTCAAGTGTTTCCTCTAGAGTATGGAGAATACAAGGAGGGAGTGGCCAAGGTGGATGACATGCCAACACATAATTTTGAATGAGATAAGGCAATCGAGTACGAAGAACCAAGAATAAAGAAAGTGAACTTAGGAGAGGAGGCTAGCCCTTGAATAATTCTAGTCGGAGATGACTGGAATCTAGTGTTGAAGGCAGTAGCATTCAAGATCTTCACAAAAGACAAGGATGCCTTTGTGTGGACATACAAAGATTTGAAAGGCATACCTCCAGAACTATGCATGCATAAAATCCCTTTGGTACTAGGAGCACAACTTGTATGGAAGAGGCCCTACCGAATGAATAAAAACTATATTGGAAAGGTACAAGAAGAAATCAAAAAAATGTTGGAAGTAGGAATAATCTTCAAGGTCCTCTCCAATTGTTATATCACTGAAGAAAGAATTCGAACAAATTCGGATATGTGGATTTTCAAAGTCTCAATGCAAAACTATAAAGGACCCATTCTCTATCCCATTCACCGACTCCATACTAGAAGAGGTGGCTGTCCACAAAATCTATTCATTCATGGATGGATTCTTGGGCTATAATCAGATAAGCATAGCCGAGGAAGATAAATTGAAGGCAACATTCGTGGTTGAAGATAGAGTGTATGCATATAACTAGATGTCGTTCAGTCTATGCAATGCCTCGACGACCTTCCAAAGAATAATTTTGCATATATTCAACAAGATTTTAGTGGGGAATTTTAAGGCATTTTTGGATGACTTGTCAATCTACAGTGACAAAGACACACATTTGATGACCCTTTGAGAATGTATGGAACCGTGTAGAGTCGCATGACTGGCATTAAATCTGAAGAAGTGTTGGTTCATGGTGCCTCAAGGGAAACTACTTGGACACAACTTGCAAAGCCAAATTGAAGACTGATCGAGACAAAATTCGGGTGATTGTACAAATGGTACCACCTCAAAACCTCATCGGAGTAAAGTCATTCTTGGGTCATGTTGAGTACTACAGAAGATTTATCAAAAGCTTTGCCTAGGTATCCTACTCGTTGGACGTGTTCACGAGGAAGGGTCTATCATTCATATGGACAAAATACCAGGAGAAAGCCTTCAATGAACTGAAGGTATGATCGATAAGCTCGCCAATCCTTGCATATCTAGACTGGAGTAAAGAATTTCATGTCCACATTGATGCTTCAAACTATGCGATTGGAGCAACATTGGCACAAGTGGGACCACAAAGGTTAGACCACCCAATATTCTTCGCTATTCAGTTATTGTCAAAATTAGAAAAGAATTATAATACGACAGAGAGGGAAGTGCTTGGAATGGTTTATGCCGTACAAAAGTTCAGACACTACTTGCTGGCAACACCCTTCACATTTTATGTCGACCACCAGGCCCTTATCTACCTGGCGAACAAATCGATAATCCAAGGGAGATTGAGCAAATGGCTCCTGCTACTGCAAGAGTTCACATTCACAATTATTGTTAGGTTGGGGAAGAGCCATGTTATCGCCAACCAGTTGTCAAGGATCAAGTCAAGGGAACCTCCAAAAATGAAGATTTTCCAAACGCACACTTATTTCAAATTTCAGCACTACCCCCATGGTACGAAAACATCAAAGAATACCGATCTACTTCCACATTTCTGAAGGAGATGCCATTGGGAGAGTGAAGGAAATTGGTATTAAAGAGTGAAACATTCCAGCTCATCAATGGACTGCTATATAAGATGGGGCTAGACCAGGTACTACGACAATGCATCATGGAAGAAGAAATTCCAGGAGTACTTAAGGAAGCACACGAAGGATTGGTTGGAGGACACATGGGGCCAGCTGCTACAACATGTAAGATCCTATTGGTAGGTCTATGGTGGTCGATGTTGCACGTCGATGCCCGAGATGAAGAGCACAAAGATATATTGAGAGGGGGGGTTGAATCAGTATATCAACAAACTTTTACTCACTTATCAACTTTAACTTCTAGCACAATATCAACTATGCAATATGAAACAATATAAACAAGTTGACTCCAACAATTGTATTTTAATGTTTATATGAAATTACAATGATAGTAGGCACCAACCTACTTGAATCATCAATTTGTAGTTTAGTAGGCACCAACCTACTGGAGGCACCAACCCCCACTTGCCAAGCACCAACTCAGCAAAGATAATAACTGAAAGAACAATGCTCCACCTTCAATGTTGCTTCTTCAACAGATGATGGACAATACAACCACTCTTCCTCTTGATTTTATCTTTCTTGAATGATGTTCACATAAATCAGCATATGATGAATTCACTATACAAATCTGCCTCTCATATTCTCTTCATACAAATTTTGCCTCTTATATTCTTTTCATACAAATTTGCTCAACATGTACAATCTATCTTCTTGCCTTACCTCTGCAATAGATGCTGATCTTTTTCACAAATCTGAAATATATCTTCACAAAAGGACTCTGCACATCAAAACTGCAGTCCTATCTTGTCATGCTCTGCTTATAGAATCTGCATACTCACAATCATTCACACTCTCATTCTTCTTTGTGATGTATGATGCATCCTTTAAGTTTCACACAAGTCCTTTAACTTTGCTCTTTTATTTCACATTCTCATTCTCCACTCTCATACGCAGAAATCTGCCTTTGATTCCTCTTTATATCTGCCTATATATGTTTCATATGTCTGCCCAAATACACTCCATAATTTTGCTTAGTCATGCTTCACAAATCTGCTCAAATCTACTTCATATATCTGCATATATTGCCTTTAGATCTGCTGGTGTATATATGATTTTTCTTTCTAACTTCACACAACACACTTACTTTGCAACCTTGATTTGAATATCAAATATGTATGTTACTCAAGAGTTGCAACCTTGAAAGAACACATCAATCAAAATCCTGCCTCTTTATATCTTAATCACACCTTTCCAGATGTGCCTTTTATTTGTCTTAAGCTTGATTGATCCCCTTTAGTTCATTCATTTTCTGTTTATAAACAAAAATGATCTTCTTCAGATTATACTTTAAAACTCCCTTTTTGGATCTGTCTTTTATTGTTTTGCTTTGATAAAAGCAATCGCACCTTTTAACTAATCCATGCAACTTTTCAGAAATAGATCGCATCTTTTGGTTTAGTTCTTCTTAAGACACGTCCTTTCATTTCAACAAGAAAACACGTCAGTTTGTTGTCTTTTCTGATTTTTGTCTTTTTTGATTTTTGTCTTTAGTGACTTTTCGTCTTTACTTAAAATATGAATCGCTGCTTTTTGAGACTTTTAATCTTACTTAAGTAAAGACAAAGACAGTTTTGTCTTATCCCTAAGTTGTCTTTTGTGGTTTTGTCTTATTATTTTTTCATATGTATTCTACGTATAAAACTTGTATATATAGTTCTCTTTTGTTTGTTCTTTGACTCTTATTGCTGTGTATTATCAATGCTTTTCATTAACATTAACATCTTCAACATCTTAATGCTTCACTTGCCATTCTTTATAATTGAACTTGTCATTCTTTAAACAAAACCACTGATGTGAATTATGCTGTTGTAATAACCTGTTACTGGCATTGTTCCACATATCATTGAAATCAACCTTTGCTGACCTACAGATTCACATACTTTTTCTCTTGAATCTGTATGTATTCTTTTTGTATCTGTTGTGTTAAATGTGGAACCGAAACAAAACTTTCTTCTTTTCATACATAGTAGATATTCTTGTTGTATTTATGAATGTGACCAAAGCCTAACTAACCTTCCAAGTTCTCTCTTGCTTTGAAGACCTCCATCATTGAATCTTGAAAGGCCTCCATCACATCACCATACAGGTCTTGAATATGATCAATATATTCATGTTCCTTAGCTTTTGCATGATCATATCTTAAATAGCAACACCCATTTCTCATGCCACCTTTGACATGTCTTCCATCAATGACAACTTCCAACAAAATCGTCCATACATCAATGATACTATGCTTAGACAACAAAACCCTTCTTGACATGACTTTGACATCAATGACAACATTTCCAACACGAGAGTGGGTGGTAGGATGCGATACTTCCCAGAGAGTTGGCAAGCCGTTGAAAAGAGATTACATGCCACTTTTCCAATCTCAACCTCAAGAACTTTTCGAGCGGTGGGGATTGGACTTCATCGGTCTGTTGAAAGTCAACCAACTACATCAGTGCAGGTACATAATCGTTGCCATGTTGTACCTAACTTAATTGGCGGAGGCTTGAGCATTGCCAGACAACACTATAGTGAGTACAACAAGATTCGCTCACGAGCACATTGTCACCAGGTATGGCATCTCAATATAGATCATCAACGACAGGGGAGGAGACTTCATCAACCATGTCATTCGCTTGATGATGACAAAGTTTTGAATTTTTCACAACTTATCAGGCCTATACTACTCGAGAGCGAACAGACAGGCAAAATCCACAAATAAGGTGCTTGTCTCGGTCATTCACAAGTGCGACATTGAAGAAGTTGACTAGAAAGAGAAGCTGCTAGCTGTACTATTTGCTTACCATACGACATATATGGTGAGGAGAGGTCACATGCCATTTCAATTGATGTATGATCAAGAAGTTGTAGTTCTTGTCGAATATATGGTGCCAAGTTTGAGGATTGCTGTTGAGATCCAACTAGGCGACATAGAGAGCTTGAAGGAACGACTATTCCAGTTAAACAAATTAGATGAACAAAGAATACTCGCCCAATGGGCAATGAAGGCGATACAGAAAAGAAGGAAATATTGGCATGACAAACACCTCGAATAAGTGAACTTCTAGCCAAGATAGTTGGTTCTCAAATATAATGGCCATAATGAATTGAAACTTGGTAAATTCAAGGTGAGATGGCTCGGTCCCTTTAAAATCCGGGAAATCTCAGATAATGCAGCTATCAAACTAGAGACTCTGGATGGTAGAATACTGAAAGGTAGTATCAATGGATCCAAATTGAAGCCATACAAAGAGAGAGCGATCACAATCAACATGGTTGCCTGGATGGCAGACGAGAAACCTACCATGGAAATACCAAAAAGACCAAAAGGACTTGCAGGCGTAAAGGTAAAACCAATTCTACAAAAACCTAAAGGGGTGGTAGTGCCAAGGATTCATAGACACTTAACAACTGTGTTACTTGGACCACCTGCAGAATGGATAAAGTTACAAGGCGGAAGATGGCATTTGAAAGTGCCATATTTAGGATCGAGAAGAGGGTACATCACCTATGAGCTAGACGAAGAGGAGAGGAAGACAATTGAAGAATGGCATACAAGAGAGCACTCGGAAGACTGGGAAGAAGGCCCTAGCCTATGGCTAGTGTTCATGGCCGAGCATTATTTTGTAGTAGAACGTGACAAATACAATGAAGATATAATTTAGTGGGCAATAGAACACAACATAGAACTATTGCTGTGATAGACCTTTAACGGGCTATGTTGCGTAGTACATAATTGAACGACACCACTAATAGTTGAAGGGGAAGAAGTGAAATGGTACTAGCAAAGAGGGAGAATGTACATTAATGACAGTCAGAGTTATAAAGGTATGGAAAATCCACCATTGTTACTAAAAATATTTGATCTCGAATATGTAGGAACTTGTGAAAATGATTGTTAGAAAAGGCTATGGGTATTTTGAAAACATCCCACTTCAGAAATAATATACTTGGGAACAAACTATGAAAATGTGAATTACAGAAGATCCAAAATAATTGGGGTATAAGATTAGGCCTCAAAAAATAAAATTAAAAGAAAAAATTGAGCGAAGAGGACAAAAGAGATGAAGTGGAAATGAAGAGGAAGGAAAAATTAAAAAGTGAAAAATTAAGAAAATGTTGGAGTTGAAAATTATTAAAGTTTAGAAAATGGAAAAAATTATGATATTGCTATCAGGATTCAACTGTGTAGTTTTCAAGTCAAACTCATTGACCCATGATTCATGAGTAGTGGTTCACAAGAACCCATCTCTCATGATAATGAATGGTCCACTTAGCACTCATTGCATCTAGGTGATGCTCACAAAGGTGAAGCATTGGTCCATCCTAGGAGGTAAGGCATAACACTTGCTGAAGGTCTTGCAAATGGGGTAGCAAGCTAAGTGGGCTTAACCTTGGAGGAAACTTCGTGGTTAAGAGTGCTTGAGCTCCCAGGATGGACCAATGCTTCACCTCTATGAGCATCACCTAGATGCAATTAGTGCTAAGTGGACCATTCATTATCATGAGAGATGAGTTCTTGTGAACCACTACTCATGAATCATGGGTCAATGAGTTTGACTCGAAAACTACACAGTTGAATCCTGATAGCATTATCATAATTTGACACGCTGTGGAAGAAACCTCCTACTTATCAAATGGAAAAAAGCTAAAAATTGAAAGTATCAAAGGAGAAAAATATAATTTTTTTTAAAGGTGGATATATTCAGTCGGCAATAATAAAAAGGCGGAAAATTAAAGTGGCAAAATGGAAAAAACATTAAAATATTGCCAAGAGAAAAATATAAAGTACAAATTAACCTCATAAGTTTTATACGACCCTTGGGAGGAAAAAGCAGAAGGAAAGGGGATTTTTACCTAGTATAGCAACATCAATACAAATCACGACAACAAATTCACATCGTACGGAAGGGTTTTCAATAGTGTGTACGAAGGCAAAGAGTGGAAGGGATTGTACGATGTTAGCGACGAAGAGTGAAGGTGATCGTACGACGTGGGAAGGAGACTGTACAATTGAATCAAATTGTACGACAATGATTGAAATTCAGAAGGGTTGATTGCATCATACGACAAAGTAGGGGCTGCATCATACAAAGAAGTTGCTATACTATATGAAGAAGGTACCATTGTCAAGAGAAACCTAAGCAACTCGTATGGTGGCACAAAATTGATGGAATCGTACGGTGGGGAGAAATTAAAGTGATCGTACAACAAAGTGTTGCAGGGATCATACGGTGGCGAGGAATTGAGGACATCATATGACATACATTCTCTAACGTATGGCGACATACATTCTCCAACATATGGTGACCAACAATTGTCATCTACATCATCGTACGACAACCAATAGTATGACAAGGGAGGGAGGTTGAGGTCGTATGGTGGAGACAAAATTTGGGGAGAGATTGCAGTGTAAGATCGCTATACACCAATCCACCTGAAGATATTGTGTCTATACATCATATAGTATAAACCACTACTGGAAAGACAATGTCAAGCACATAATCGACAAATTCATAATTGCACAGTAAGGATCTACAGTGACCTAAACTGTTTTTTGAGAAGGCAGTGTATATTTAATCTTTGTCCGAAAGTGCAAAAGCTCATTACTGAATAGTTTTTCAAGACATGGATGCCAACAGTAGCAAGGGGAAGAAAATAACACACTACAGGTTGCACATTGCCATAGCCAAAACAAGCAAAGGGAAACCGAACGACATGGGAGTAGATGTGTTGACATGGGACAGTCTCATAGGTAGTGAGTGCAGAACTTGGTGGCAGAACAACTAGGACAACCATGTCCTGAAAGTAGCGGTGAGACACACACAGGTTGACAAAGTCGTGTAGCTCCCATTCTTCAACTCCCGAGAGTTTGAACCCTTCTTGAAGATGATTGTGATGAAATATTTCAAACATGCTCACAAATCTGTCATTGACTATAGAGGTTGCTTGGTGACTATCGTTTTGGCCAACAAAATTCCATAGAGTGTTCAACATACCGGCCACAAGAACCATCGTGTGCAATCCAACGGGGAAATTCACCTAGCAGCACAAGGAAGCATCGCTCAGGAGAGTTTGTCGACTCAATTTAACCCATTAGGAGAAGGACAACATATGGAGTGCGGGTAATCGAGGTTTGAGGAAGAATTTTTTGGCTACATCGGAATGGAAGTGCATAATGGACTTAATCAAGTGCAAATTGACAAAAGCAAGCAGGGCTTTCGATGTGGCAATATGGATGATTGACTACATGATTGGGTTGAGCATAGGTAAAGTTTACAATTGGTCTAGATTATTGTCGGAGAGGATTAGAGAATTCTTGGCACAAAAGCATAAGGCTTTTTACATGACATAGCATGCCATTGCCCTTCTATTGGATGCTATCCATACTCAGGATCCTGCTGACAAGCGGGTGAAGTTTCAACTAGTAGCCTGGATAGATCCATCATTGCCAACAACATTCTACTGGACCACTCTCGACATATAGGCAGCAGGGGGAGAGGAGACCACTTAGCCAGCTAGAAAGAAGAGGAAGCAAAGAGAGGCATTAGGCGATGGAGGAGAAAGTGCATAAGAGGATGCGCCCATAGAGTTGTCCTCTCCTTCGACCTCCACACCACCGAAAGAGGTGTCACTAGTAGTTGATGCACAATCACTACCGGAGATGGACATAGACGAGGTTGTACCTGTGAGTTAGACGGTTATAGGAATGCCACGACCACAACCAACCACACTACCAACAATACCCATGCTGCCAGACACTAGTAGCACCGTTGGTGGCACTGCCAGCATTGCCAGGCACACTACCAACATTGCAGGTGGCATCGCCAGCATTGCCAGTACTACTAGTGGTAACGCCACCATCGCTAGTGCCAACACTAGGAGTGCCAGGTGCACTACCAGGACCACTAGTGCAATAGCAAGATGCTAGGTGCACTGCCAATATCGCGAGTGCCAACACCAGGAGTGCCAGGTGTACTAATAGGATTGCTAGGCCCACTACTAGGACCGCCAGGCCCACTACTAGGATTGCCAAGCCCACTACCAAGACCATTAGGTCCATTGCCAAGACCACTAGTGGCACTGCTAGGATTGCCAAACACATTCCTAAGATTGCTAGCTACACAGCTAGTGCCATCAGTTATAGTTTTTGTGCCGCTACATACCTTGTCAAAGGATATCCCAATACCATCAATGTTACATAGATAGACCAGTGGTTAGATATGCTGGGAATACCAGTGTAGGTTCCAACATTCCCCTCACCAAGTCCTTTCGGAGTTATGGCCGAGGTACACAAGCAAGATCCATCAATCATGGTGATTGAGGGTACAAAGCCAAGGTCTTCACAGGCACACCCATCGGAGGTCATGCACACTAAGGAGAGTGGGGGACTCCTTTAGATGAGTCAGCCACCTTTAGTTGCATAGGAGTTACCGCCTAACCCATTGGGTGAGGACGAGGAAGAGGATGAGTCGAGTGGATCCAAAGGGCTAATTATTGGGATAGCCAAGCCCGACAGACACATCCACTTGTACAGTCGAACATTATAGCCAAGACCTCTAGTCGATGGCAGCAATGATGCAAGAAGTGAGAGACATCGAAACAATTGGACATAGGGAAGTCTTTGTTGATGGCAAGGGAGGTGCAATGAATATTGGCATTTGTGCAAATAGAGTGCGAGGGAGAATTCGCTTGCTACTTCACTTCCAGAGGATGGTCGGGAGTTGAGACTCCGATGATGATGATAGTCTGGCACCCTATAGACCTTCGCTAGGGGGGAGGGATGCGAGGGTGATCTTAGCTTTGTTCAATATAGAAGCTTCTTTAAGGGACATATTCTATAGGATGAAGCGTTAGATGGCATCCACTGATGGTGTTATATAGGAGGAGAATGAGGCTCTACAAATGGCGCAGAAGGTACATGAGTTAGTTGACCGTACACAAAAAATTCAGGATCAATTGGCTCAATAGACACAACTCGTCACCAACGATCGAGCCAAAGTGTCGGCTGTGGAGTCCAAGATGGCAAAGATGGAGGAGACAAAGCAGAGAGTTATGACCGTGGAGGACAAGTTGGCAAAGGACAAAGAATTGACCCAGTCAAAATGTCAGTTGATGGAGACTGTGCAAATGGTGAAGGCAACAAGAGAACAAGAGATAATGACTAAGCACCAATTAAGGATGCACACAAAGGAGGTTCGTAGGTTGCGGGAGTTATGCTTGTTGACATCCACCCCTACATTGTCCATTCATCCAGGGACGTCCTCTCACCCTCCTCAGTAATTGTAATTCGGGTTTTGGGTTGTCAACTCCCAATTTTGTTATTGTTGTTTGGAAGACGACTTTCTTTTTGGGGGGCTGATGTAGTCAGCAAGATAGAAATAAATAATTGTGTTAATAGGTAATTAAGTCCTCGATTGTTGGTTGGTTGTACTTGGTAGTTGCCAATGGCTAGTGTCCTCAACCAACATAGGCTAGCTATATATTGAATGATTGCATTTGTAGTTGGGGACCGCACACATTTTGTATTCTGTACTTATTGCGTATCCGATGAATGAAGAATATGATACATATATTCTATGCATCATTTGAATAATTGATATGTTTTATTATTGCTGTTATATATTCTCATTTACTCTGTATTAATTGGTCAAGTAGCATTAAGGAGTGAATAGTGAAAATGTCAGAGAAGTGTTTGAGTTGATCTAGAACATCTCACGAGTCTTTGACAATTTTAAACTTCAACTCTAAAGTGGAAAATCTAAAATTGTGTTTTTGCTGGTTGTCATAGGTGTGAAAAAGTTACCATTTGTGACAAAAACACAAATACTGTGGCAGAACTGCAAATGTCGTGGTGAATGCACAACAAATGGTCTATTGGAAGTGGCATTTTCTACATTACACAAGCTAAATGTGGAATACAAAGGATTTTGTCTATTGATTTGACTCTTTTGACTTTTTTTCTTCCATTTTGTTGCCATAGGAAGATAGAGGAATATGATATAATGTGTAAGCAGGAATTTAGAAGGGTTGACTCTTGATGTAACCTTCTTTTTGACATTCATTTTGTGAATGCAAGTAGAAGAAAGCTAGGGTTTCCGAGTTGCAAAGATACATTGTAGGTGTGAAAAGGTTTGGTGATGTTATGGCTCCAATTAGCCTAAATGGCATTGTAACATCTGTAACAATGATTGAGATAGTGGAATGTAGATTGTTTACTCTCTCTTGCTAGAGTTTTTACCCTTTTAGGGTTTCTCTAGATTAAACTCGTTACAGTCTTATGTGTGTGTTTCTTTGCAAGTTCTATCTTTGTTTTCATGTTACCTTTATGTTTGCATCATGTTTGAACAAATAAGACTATAGTTGGCATCCATTAGAGGTGTTAGACAATGTTTTGAAGGTTTTTTAAGAGTTCGCATTGCGATAGCTGTAATTGGTGATCACTAGGAGCCTATCTCCACCGTTTTACATATCAAGTACTATGAGAGCTTTATTGAGATTTTCAATTGAGTGTTGGTGGTATATGCCATCCATAAGGTCAAGTGGAAGTGGCAACTTATTCCCTTATGAACCCAAAATTGGCAAAAGAGAGTAGACAAGGGCAACCAGGTTGATGGCAAGAGTGGGAGAAGAAAGGAGATTTGCTTCAAGAGACTTGAAGATGATGTTGTAGGGACATCTAGCTTAATAGGAAAGATCGATAAACTTGAGAGCATAATGTTGGCCTTGACTGAGAAGTTAGGTATGGCAAGTTTTTGTGAGGAGAAAAAGGAACTGGAGAAAGATGAATCAGAATAAGGTGAATCTTCTCATGGAGGCTTCTTCAAAGCAGAAGCAAGGATAGATATACAATGATTTGATGGGGAAATCAGCATTGAGAAGCTTGATCGGTGGATTTCCCTGATGAATGTCTATTTTAGCCTTCAGAAATCGACTCCTCATCAACAGATAGCCTTTGCAAGACTCAAGCTATCTGGCCATGTGTTAACACGGTGTGAGAGCCATGCTGTATCTTTGGAGTTTTGTAAAGTTTCAGCTATAGTGAAGTGGGAAGGCTTTAAGGGTCCACTGAAAAAGCAATTTTATCCAACTTGTTAGGGGGAAGAGGGGGTAATGCACTGGTAATACTTTTGGCAAAGACAAGGACAGAGTGTTCAAGAGTACACCAGTGAATTCTGGAAAAGAGCTCTGCAATTGGGGAAATATGTCATGGATAAAGAGGTCTGAATGAAGTATATAGGTGGGCAGTGGGCTGTTTGAACACATAAAGAGGTTTGTCCTATAGGCAAAACCTGAGGACGTTGATGAAGCTTGTGCCCAAGCACACTCTCTTGAGTTGGGGAAGAAAAAAACTTCCTCTTTCAAGCAAAAACAAAAGGATAAGGAAAAACAGTGTGGTGGAGACAGTAGAGTTAATATATTGAGTGCTCTTTTTGCTTAGATTTTTCCTGAAAGGATTTCATGGGGTAATTCTCTTGTTATATATATTGTGAGTGTGCCATTATTTGTTTGTGCACCTCATCGTTTCCTATATTGATTTTCCTATAAATACTTGCACATGGATTAGGGTTAAGTATAAGTGCTTAATATCTTGCTGTATTGTGAATGGCTGACATAATACAACGAATCTTGTTTCTGCTGGGTTTTTTTCTCAAAAGGTTTTCCTCGGGTAAGTTCTCATGTTATATTGTGTGTGTGCCATTATTTTGGTGCATTTAAGATTCTATAAGCATTGCTTCACCTGCATTGGTTTATCAGTATTATTTATCTTCACTTTGGTACAACATGATAAGACATAACAACAAGCTTTGAAGAACATTGGGTGAATCTCTAGCATATATTCAACTTCTTAATATAGAGTAGCCCATACATGTACAAGCAAGTCAGCTTTTCAAACATGTTTCAATTATTTACTCTTAAGTTTTTAACCCACTTGATGTTGCATATGAATAGTAAAAGGGAGAAGAAATAGGTTCAAAAGTGACAAGGGCAACCAAGTTCGCTGATAGGATCAAATGAATCCAACTCAAAGTCAAGAATAGCTAGAGAAGTCTTAAGGCAAGTGCAAAGCAAGGTGTCGTAAGCATTGTCAATAGCACACTTTGAATATTAGAGATAAAGCACGTCTTTACTTAAGTATAGTCAGGTTTCAAGGACCAAGAAAACTTAAGCCACTGAGATATGAGCCATTTACCATCTTAGACTAGGTCGGAGAGAACTGTCAGCTTGATTACCTTTCATGAGTATGCATTTAGTAGTCAATTGTGAGAACTTGCATCTCTATTAAGTTTCCATGTTAGATGAGAAAGACAAGAAGAAAGATGGGAAATTGTTGCCTTCCTTCGTAGACTTTGCCTTGGATGCACAATGGGAGTTAGAGGATGTTGTGTTGCAGAAGTTAATTGAAATAAGAAGAGAGTCTTGACAGATTGGGATTAAAGAAAATACATCAAGAGAAGCAAATGTGTAGTCCAAGGAGAGAGAATGAAGATGGGAAGTTTCTACCTTCCTTTGAAGTGTCTTGGATGCACAATGGGAGTTAGAGGACGTTGTGTTGCAGAAGAAGTTAATAAAAATAAAAAGGGGGCTACAAGAGTCTTCGAGATTGGGATTAAAGAAAAGACATTGAGACAAACAAAAGTGTAGTCCAAGGAGAGAGAGAAGGAAGATGGGAAATTGCTACCTTCCTTTGAAGACTTTGTCTTGGATGTACAATGGGAGTTAGAAGATGTTGTGTTCCAGAAGAAGTTAATAGAAATAAGAAGAGGGCTACAAGAGTCTTGGCAGATTGGGATTAAAGAAAAGACATCAAGAAAAGCAAAAATCTAGTCCAAGGGTAGAGAGAGATGGTCCAACATCTCTTAAATAAGTAATTGTTTGTGGGACCAAATGGCTCCAAAGAATGGAAGGTATGATTTGTAAAGATCAAAGAGAAAGTCACCCTTAGTAAGCAACTAAGATATATCTAAAATTAAAAAATAAACATGGTTGCATTTGTACCATGACAAAACTGAGAGGCAGTTCAGTTTGTGTTGATGGCAAATTTATTAGTAATAGTGACAGTTTTGTCTTGCGAAGTGGTGGTTTTTCTCAAGTTTGATGACAAGGAAATGGTTCACAATGTTGTTTCTTCCATTTTTTGGTGGTTGGGCACCCTTTATTGCATTGGAGGACACCTCAAAAACTTATATAAAGAGGCAAATCTGTGTGAAAAGGCATGAGTGTAGGCTAAGTCACAACATTCGAATTCGAATTCGAATTCGGCAACATTGAAATTCGGATGAAATTCGGCAAGGAAAAAATTCGAAAAGTATAAAATTCGGATCAAATTCGCCTTATATAATTTTTATTTATTTTTTAATAAATATAAGTAATATATCCATAAAATTGTTTAAATAGTTTGACATTTATAAATAGATTTGAAATCATTACAGAAAGATGACACGTTTATAAAATATAAACCATAAGAAACATGTGAAATCACGTTTGCGAATATGTTTTTTTGTCAAAAAGGTACAATAACAGTCAAGACTTTAGAACTTCAAAAAAGCTCCAAGTCATCAAGAGCACTTGGCTGAGATGCTAAATCATCATCATCTGTATCACTACTCAATTCATCATCTGCAAAGTCAGGCTCATCTACAACTGGCACTGCTATGTCTTCAAGATTTTGTTGTGAGGAAGAGTCCTTTGCTGATTTGTTCATGAACAATTTTAAATTGCTGCGAACATAGACAAGATCTCCCAACTTTCCAGACAACAATTTATTCCTTTTCTTGGAATGGATGTGGTCAAAGCAACTCCAGTTCCTCTCACAAGTTGATGAACTTGCTCCCTGACTCAAAATTCGAACAGCAAACTCTTGTAGCTCAGGAGTTTGTCCTCCATAGTCCAACCACCATCTATATCCAGGTATACGTGCCAAGTCATATTTGGCTGCTGCCATTCCAAACATCCCTTCTCCTTTCTTGTATTCCCAACATTGATCTCTGATTAGTGCTGAAATTGTTGCATTTGATGCATACTTTTGAATGGCTTCAAAAAGCCCTCCCATTATTTCAGAATCACCTTTTCTATTAATAGAAAATAGCTTAGGCTCCAAAAAACAAGCTGCTGCATGTAAAGGTGTGTGCATCATTTTCCATCTACAATCAACTATCTCCCATATCTCCATATATTCTGCTTCTACATTATTTAGTGCTTTTTCAATAGATTCCTTACAACGGTCCATGTTTTCATAAAGCATGCCAAGGCAAGGAGTGTCACCATCAACCATACGAAGCACATCAACAATTGGCTCACATATAAGCAAAACTTTTGCTGCACTTTCCCAGAAATTGCTGTTTAGAATTATTTGCTCTATATTCTTCCCCTTAGGACCTTTTGAAAGCACAGAATTTTCCCACTGATTGGAACAAATAACAGCCCTCAAAGCTGCTTTTTCTTCAACCACTCTTTTCAAAGTGATATAAAATGAAGCAAATCTTGTTTCACAGGGCCTCAACAACTCCCTGGATGCATGCTGCCTATAAAGACTCAATGTGAGACGATGATTCCGTATGAAATTTGCAATTGCTCTCCCTCTATGAATAGCTTCATGTACCCATGGGAATTTAGCCAAGTCATGAAGCAACAAATCGAGACAATGGGCTGCACATGGGCTCCAATATATTTGTGGGTACTTCTCTGTTATAAGTTTCCCAGCTCCCACACAGTTTGCTGCACTATCAGTTACCACTTGAACCACATTTTCCACCCCTACTTCAAGAATGGCTTCCTCTAATATTTGGAAAATATACTCAGAAGTTTTCTTGTGGTTCATGGTGTCAATCACTTTCAAAAACACAACACCATCAGGAGAGGACACCAAAACATTAATCAATGGCCTTTGACATATATCTGACCATCCATCACTCAATATAGTGCAACCTGTTTCAATCCAAGAGGCTTTGACAACAGCTAATTTATCAGTCACTCTATCTTTTGACCTCTGCAAAAGACTTGTCCTAAAAGCCTCTGAAGATGGGGGTGTGTACCCTTTGCCAAACTCTGCAACTTTTTGAATTGCATTACGAAAATGTGGATTCCTTGCAACATTGAATGGAATAGCACTTGAGTAAAACAAATCAGCTAATGCATCATCCACCTGTTCTTTCTCTACTGGTTTCCAAAAACTGTTCAGTGTTCCACTCTCTTTTGATTTACCCACATGCCTAGGTAAGGTGGAAGAGGAGGACATGATAGATGTTGTGTGTTTAGATTGAGACATATCCTCTTGAATTCTCTGCTTTTTTTGTGCATTCTTCATCTTTGCTCCAATTGAAGAAGATTGTTCTTTCTCTAAAGCAGCTCTCATTTCTGGGGTAACTTTTGGACATGCTTCAACACCTCCTCCTGAACCCGCTGAAATACCAAGTAAATGGTCCATTGCCCTTGTCAAGCCTCCAGTAAAAGGTTTCTGACACCTGTTGCATGTGAGACTTGTGCCATTGCGAGTGACATATTTCCATGCCTCGGCAGTTGATTTCTGAGGAGCCATAAAGTAACAATCTGTATGTTTCAAAGACAAAATACAAATTTTAATTTTCAAAACATAAAATCAAAATATATTAATTTTGTCATTCTACTTCAAAAATTAAATAAAAAATACTAACACTATATTTTAAAGCATAAAATAAAGAATATAGTAATTTCTTATTAAAAGCATAAAATAAATATATTTAACTTTTTATTTTAATTTTTAAAAACAGAATAAACTTGCTTCATTTTTTTAGTTTAATTTTAAAAAATTGAATAGTGGAACTAAAATAATATTAAATTTACTGTTTATATATATTAAATATTAATTTATTATTATATTAATATATATTTAATACAAATAAAATATTAAATATTTCATATTTTATATTTTATAAAATATTAAAGACCTAATAAGTAATATATATAATTTATAAATGATAAAATAATACAATATTAAAAAATTTATTTTAAATCTACCTGGTATTAAATCTAATATTAATAAAAATAAAATAAATATTATAAATTTATATGAATACAAAACATCTAATATTAATAAAAATATAAAACCTAATATTAAAATAATATTATAAAATAAAAATAAAGAAAAACTCATATAAATAAAAAATACAATATTAAATAAAAAATTTCGAAAACCCCCTACCTGGTTGGAGTCGAGCGACGATCTGCAAGTGAAAATGTTGGTTGCAGTCTTGCAGAGCTTCGCTTGGACGCAGGAGAGCTTCGCTTGGACGCGTGCAGGAGAGCTTCGCTTGGACGCGTCACGCGTTTTTCGTTTGGACGCGGGCAACAGAGATTGGACGCGCTTCACGCAGGCATCAAATCTTGGACGCGGGCTTGGAGGTGGCTTCCATCAAACTGAATACCTTCTCAAACACCTGCGCGGCTGTTGAAAGATTCGCCAGAAAATGGAAAGCAAGTTCTAATCGAAAATATGAGACACGATTTTGCTTATCCGTGGCAGCGTATTTATCAATGTTAAAACCCTAAAACGAACACTTTTTGAATGTATTTTTTAATAAATTTTAACTTTTACGAATTTGGACGAATTTTAACGCATTTCATTGGGTTTTAAAAAATTCGACGAATTTCGAATTTAATGCCATATATTCGGCGAATGCTGTGACACAGAGTGTAGGTAGTGAGGAGTGAAGTGAATTGAGTTTTTCTGTAAGTTAAGGGAATCTGTGAGGTAACAAACAGTTGAGAGAAGTTGAAAAAATGCTTCAATTGTGCTTTTTGTCAATACTGAAAGAATGGGGAAATCAATCAAGTGAAGCTTTCAAGCTGGTTTTGCTGACAACTGACTTTCAGGGTGACTTTCTTGTGTTTCATTATATCCTTTTCCTTTGAACTTTATTATTGCTGTTCAATTTCATTTATAGAAACTATTTATGCTAATTCTCACACAAACTACATTCAATTTGCTGCCATTTTAAGTTCAATTCAAATAGGAACTGTTTACGATATGCAATAATTTCCAACAAGTAGGAACTTGAGAAATTACAGATCAGTATATGTTGAAGACCTTGACCTTAACCATACCAAGGTTGGTCACCAACTGGTGAAGGTGGCAAAAGGAGGGGTAGAATTGGGTGTGTAGATGGAAACATCAAAATGCTCATAAAAACAATGGCATTGAGCAGTAAGGGACCCAGATATCAAGAGTAAGCTTGGGAGAAACCAATGTCTATTTTTATCATTGAAATCCAATATTTCTGCTTGAACTGATTTTGATCTGTTTAAGATAGAAGCCAAAGTAGAAACTGTTGGATTTGATGGCAGTATTGACACAGAACAAAGACAATTGGTTGAGATCCTTTGTGTTTCAATGGTTATGGATTTTTAGTATCCGGTAGATTAAATTTGGCATGCTAAAGATGGTTGATCATGCATTGTTGTGGTTGGAGGAGTTCTGCAACTTATAGAACCAACAAGATGGACAACCCATTACATCTTGGTAGAGTTTAAAAACATAGTTTGGAATAAATTCTACCCAATTGAATATGTAGATTTGCTAGAAGGAAGGACAGTCAGGGGAAGAATAAACCATCAAATTTCTTAAACTTATATTTTAAAATGGTTCCAAGAATGGACAAAGACTTAGCTTTGAAATGCTTAGGAAGTCTGCATATTGAAATGCCAGGTGTTATAATGTATGTGGAGCAGAAGGGGAAGAGGATTAATATTGTTAAACTACAAGCCAAGGCAAAAACTAATTCTAACAACCTGTCACATGACCAGAAGAAGGCACAACAAAGGAAGACTAGAAAAAATATAAATTATGATGGTTGCAATAAAGATGGTGAATAATTGCATCCATCCTGAGATGATTACTCAGGATAGAGCAGGTAAGAAAGTTATGCAATGGAAGAATTATACGTGGAAGAGGACAAGGGCAATGAAATATGGGAAACGAAGAGCATATGATATGTTGGCCATGGTGGTTTAGTCAACTGAATAGTCAAGTCTCAAATTTTCCTAAATGGGACCTTGTGAAAACCCCTACTTTATAAAGAGCATTGAGGACTAGAGCAAGAAATGGAGGACAACTTAATGTTGCACTTTTCCAAATTGGGAACAGAGGAAGGCAATTGTATGTTGTATCTTAGGAGGCTGAAGTAGCGTTAGGCTTGACAAATGAAAGTGATGTCTTTGTACTAGTATATTTAAGAGTAAAATACTCGAGTAGAGAGCAGTTGCTCCTACCAACTGGGGTTTTCACCCCTCATAGGGGTTCTTCCAGTTCATATTGTGTGTTATGTTGCATTTTACACTTGAGTACTTTTAGTTCTATCAGAGCAACACGGTAATGCCTCCGATTCTATGTAGAACAGTAGTGTCTTATGTTGATTCCCTAGTTTCTAACCTAGTTTAAGGGAAAATTATCTAAGTTACCGGTTTTGGTACAGGTATGGGTATGGGTACCAGGTACAGCAGTACAGTAATGCTTTTTTTCACTTGGCTACGGGTTCAGATATGTATGTCTGTCTGTCTGTCTGTCTGTATGTATGTATTTATGTTTGTATGTGTGTCTGTGTGTGTGTATGTCTTTGTGTATGTGTGTGTGTATGTTTGTGTGTGTATGTATGTGTGTGTGTATGTTTGTGTATGTATGTATGTATGTATGCATGCATGGATGTATGCATGTATGTATGTATGGATGTATGTATGCATGCATGCATGTGTGCATGTATATATATACACACATATATATATGTATATGTGTATGTATATATATGTATATGTGTATATACATTATATATGTATATGTATGTATGTATGCATGCATGTATGTATACATACATACATATGTATAAAAAAAAAATTAAAATTATATAATATAAAACTATGATACTCATAATTTATTTATTGCCAATAAAAAAAATTAAATACCTCATAAATTGCAAAAAATGGAAATACTCATAAATTCATAATTCAGTGATTTGTCAAATGTTAATACACAATGATAATCACAATCAATATTTAATAATCTTCATATTGCTCTTCATTAAACGCATCAAAGTCAACATTTGGTTCAATTTCACTTGAACCACAATGAGTTCCAATGCCACTTCCACTAGCCATGTATTGTACAAGCTTCCTCATCTAAAGATATTTATCTGGCAAGTTGTGCAACAATAACGTCTAAGTCAACACACTCAAGAGCTAGATCCCAATTCCTTGTCACCCCCTCATTATAATCAAGTTTTCTTATGTGACAAGAGATCCTAATAACTTGAGGAGGTTTGGGGGCAACGTCCCCAGCAAGGTCGAGGGGCAGCATCCCTTGCAGGGTTCGAGGGTAGTGCCCCTACCACTAAGCCCAAATTAAGGCCTTTGAAACCACACAAACCTTCATGATGCACACCATTTTCACAATTTTTATCACTTAAGGGCGAAATTATGTATGCACACGTTTTTGTTTATAAAAATGTATTAAAAAATAACTTCTTTTTTTGGGCAGCCCTTGGGTCCCCCTAGGTTTGGTTGCATTCAGCCCAGGTTTGTCTAGAGTCTAGACTCTAGGGTCCCTCTCAAGCACCTTGGGAGGGACCGTGGGTGAACCTAGGGGGGAACTAGGTTGGAACTGAACTCGAACCGTACCCATACAAGTATGAAAGGCTTCAGAGGAACCCAGTAACATAGGAAATTATGGATCATTGAAAGAATTGTTGGTGGGGCATTTGACCATTTCGCATTGATAACATTGATGAAAAGGCTGCAACATGAAAGAAGCTGTTAAGGCCTGAGGCAACTCTAAAATGGATGGATTTGAACCGCTTGAAGTTCCAATGCTTGATTGAATAGTTTAAGTGAGCTTGAAGTTTTGATGTTGTATTAGGCAGCATTGAAAGTCCTAACACTAGTTTTAGATTAGATGTTGGATCGAATAGTGCCAAGAATGACATGGATGCCATGAAAGGTAATTGATGTTGCCATCGTATGGTTGGTATCAAGATTACTTGTTCAAGCTGAAACAGTTGCAATAAAGATCTTGACTTTTATGAGATCAATCCACAAAAAATGTAAAACCAACCTAAGAAAAGGATTATTTGAGGTTCTTTCAGTTCTCTCTAAGAGTTATGGTAATTGTTGATCAATTTTTTTCATAATAATACATAGTAGATTACCAAAAAACAATTGATTTATATCATCTGAGCTTTAGGTTTACAAGGAAAATCTCTCCCTACATAGGAAAGGAAAGAAAGGTCCCAAGCTTGTGCCCCAGTGAGCAAAGAATTAACATCCTTCTGAAACAACTCAAACTTGGCTTGCACAATCATATTCAAGTCTTTTCTAAAAAGACAGAACTTTGCCAAACTGAGTGGGGTTGTATCTTTCCTGAAAATTAGCTTTGGATCTTGTCTTCGACGAAAGACCAACTGATTATCATATAGTCTTGCGGCTGTCCCTATTCATCCAGGTATCCCCTAAAGAGATCCTTGCCAAAAGAGTGACAGTAAAAAGGATATTGAAGTCAGCTCATAACCAACCCCAAAGCAATTGAGCTGTAGAACACTACCAGAGGATATTGTCAGTTGTCTCCTCTATTGTGCACACAATGCAAATTGGAGGAGTTGAAAGAATGGTAGTCATCCGGGTTGAAGTCTAATGAGCTTCAATTAATGGAACAAGTTTTTAGTCTTGTGAAAGGATTTCCTCTAGATAAATGTTCATTTCTCTTCTTGCGATGCATTTTTGTTGATCATGAATGTGTTTTGAGTTCTAAAACCAGAAATATAAATGTGGTAACCATAATTGTTTAAGAACACGGTTCTAAAATTTGTAGTGGATTGCATTGATAGACATTGACTTACCCACCTCTATACATTAGAAAACTGTTTGAAGGGCTCTAACACCAAAGGGAGGGGCATGAAGGGTTCATCATAGACCATCACCATGGTAGCAAAAACACTAGAAAATGGCCCAACAATAAAAGTGATAAGCCCCCAGATTTATGTGTGCTTGTGCCACTGTGGAACCAAAGGAGATGACGAATGTTATGAATTGAGAATGTGGAATGATTTTTTAATTTTTTGTGAAGTAAAGAAGAGATGTATATAAATCCTTTCCTGTTTCCTCATTGGAACCAAACCCAACGCTGACCCCATGAAAGGAGTTACCTTTGGATGAGATGCCATGACAAAGTGGCATCTACTATTTCACTTGTACCTGACACAGACTTTTAAGATACGCCATATCTCTAGGGCCGTCAAAGATTAATATGAATTCCACTCAACTTAGATATGGTAGTATCTCCCACATTACTGTATTAAACCACAATTAGGGAGACATACTTGAGGGCTTTGTGAACTTTGGCCTGTTCACTCTAAGTGCCTAATCATTGCCAACTGCCTCTTGGCTGGAATTAAGCCTATTAATACAGAGCAGAAAGAATTGGCATATACAAAGGAAATGATAAGGAGAAACAAAGTCTAATTTGTCAATGGGGAAGTACATGAATCTTAAAATCTCTGATTTGATAGGACTGTATGGGTACATGTATATAAGCTCAATCTTTCATGTCTGAAATGCAAACAACTGATGGAGGCAGTTGGAATGTATTAAGTTTTGTGGTCTAGTACAAAGTTGACCAAGTGTCTTCTACTCATAGCCATATTCCTGTAATCCTAGAAGTAAATTGAATAATGCTCAATGTTTATTCTTATCCTATAAATTCTTTTCAACCATCAATCATAACTAATGTAAGAATAGAGAAAATTACTTGTACAAATTGTGATATTTCAACCAGCACAAAAGCCAGACAACAGCGAAACTGCAGCTAAGCTGCCCCACAACAACAACATCAACCCCACAAAAACAGCCAAACCACAACCGTCCAAAGGAACAACAGGCTAAACAACACTTGGCCCCTACTTGGCAACACACACACCCAAAACCTTTGTATTAGAAAGAGGACAACGTTTAGGAAGACTTCTCTTCTTTCTTTGGACAATTGTCTAGGAAGCACCATTTTCCTAGGTACAAAGTGATATTACTAGCAGCTTAGTTATAATTAAATATCTTATAAAATATAAATGCTTCAGTTTTATTATTTTTGCTAGGTACTTGCATTACAATCACAGCCCATTAACCATATACAACTTTTAATTTTGGACAGGCATGCAATGGCAAGTAATATTTTGGTTATTTACTTATTTATCCACACCATTTGGAATTAAGGATAAAAAGCACTCATACCCTTGCAGAACTAGTACATTTTCAAACACTACTTGTTTGGCATCAAGTAAATATAGAATTGGGCTGAATACAGAGACATCTTATTAGGTGATATTATTTTCATTTAGAATTTCATGTCGACTTAGTTATCCTGTTTGTGGCTAGATGTGATATGTGAAATACACATTAAGTAAGAAATAAAGGCAATAAATTCATGTTCTGTTTTTTCCAAATTTGTATCGAATCCTTATGTAGCCTTTAAATTGTGGTAATAATTGTTTTTGTGCAGATTATCTTATCTCAAGAAAAGAAAATACATCTGTTGAATGAACTTGTCAAGACCCTACAACAACAGGTTACACAATGCAAAAATAGTAGTCCAGATAACAGCACTAAAGAATCTGTTGGTGTAAGCATGAGGAGTGAAGTGCAGACACAAGAGGAGGGTTCAGAAGACTGATATGTTGATAAGTGAAGGCCATAAAATGCAGGTCATATGGTATAAGATTATAATCTAGGCACAAAAAGTGTCAAGATGAGATCATTATTTATTGTCCATAAAATTGAATTACATTTTATCTTTTTCTCCAGTCAGTTGACTCCTTTTTATCAGACTGAAGATGTCTCATGAGCAAAGGCCTGGAATGTAATGTGATTGCAACTTAGATTTTTTTTGGCTTAGATTGTTGGACTTTTCTGTTTTTTTCATTCAAATTGTATCAGGTTGTATATATATACACACACATTGACTTTGGGTTTGTTATGCTCCTAATCTTTAGAAGTGCACACCTATTTTTAATCCCATATTCACCCTTTACCTCAACTACAAGCTAAGTACACGAATGGTTTAAACAAACAACCCACAACTATACAAATCTAGTTTAATAACTTTGACTAGGATGGGTTAAAATAAAATATTATTTAAACCTATTTACAATGACCCCACCCTAATAATTATTTGTCACCAAGCATATCAAATATATTTTGTTATAATATAACTTTCCTAATATCTTCTGCATATATAAGACAGAATTATGGCTTGGCATTTGTACTATCTATATCAATGAAATAATGCTAGTCTTTTTGACAACTTAAAACTGCTGTTGCTATCTAACTTATGTCTACTTACACTAATTTATATGACTGCATCACTATGTTTCATGTTCTAGCCATTATATAGAGAAAGTTTGTGCAAGGAAAAAAAATAATTTTTTTAGATGGCAGGAATCGGGTAGCCCTCCCTATAAACTGCTGTGCATCTGGTAAACTTTTTTTACATGATACTGGTGCTGTTAGTTTTTATGATCAGATTAGACAGACATAATTTAATTCAAAATCAACACAATAACATAGTAGATACCCTGGGAAAACCCTCCACTTGAGGGAGAAAAACCCAGCAACAATATATCACTTATATATTGAATGTCAACAAATGTCTTCTTTACAAAGAGGCCAATATGAAGGCCAAGGAGGAGCACCACAATCTAATGCTAACACAACAATATTATAATGCCTTCAAATGAAACACTCAGCCTTCTATCAATATGTCGATTTGCACTATATAAACTTCTTCCAAATGTAAACTCAGCCTTCTACAAGATATCGATCTGCACTTGATATCGATTTGTACTTGATGACATACTCGCAGAGAGAGAGGGAAGATGCGTCTCTTCAAGTCAAGAAGTCGGCCTCAAGTAGATGAATATGACTCTTCAAAAGGTGGGCATCACCAAGTCGGCCTCTAATAAAATATTAATTATTATTTAATAAGTGACTTGACACTTCATAAAATTGCCTTCAACAATTAAATAGCCGATAGGCTATAATTTAATTGTCTTCTTCATGCGATCTGGGCTGGAAGATAATCCCGACGCTGCCTTGAACATCAACATCCCCTCTCAGCTAGGGAGGATACTTCCAGCTGCATAAGACATATCACCTCATTGTGATGTCAAACACCATGGCTACACCCATGTGTGAAAAAGAGCTTATCACCAAGAGCTTATCACCTCATTGTGATAGCAACCATCATGGCTACACCCATGTATGATATGTACAAATGCTCATCACTCAACGTGATGTTGTCACCTCATCGTGACGTTCACCATGGCTCTCCCAGAGGGTGAAAATACAAGTACAAGAAAATCATCACAGACTCTCTCACGTGATATTGTCATGGAGTCACACACATGACATCCACCACAACTCTCCCAGAGGCTGGAAACAAGGGTTTTCACCTAAAATCTCTCTCAAAGAGAAATGCATTAACAAGGGCTTGCAGCTCAAATCTCTCTTAAAGAGAAATGTATTAACAAAGGCTTGCACCTCAAATCTCTCTCAAAGAGAAGTGCATTAAAGAAGATCACTGATACTGAGACTCCTTCTCGGCTAGGGTTTCATTCTCCACCGTACCAAGTTTGTTTTGAAAGTAAGCAAACTTTATCCTGGAGAGAGGCTTGGTGAGAATGTTTGTCGTCTGCTCATAAGTGTTGATATATCTCAACTGTATTGTTTTCCTCAATACCATATCTCTGATATAGTGGTATTTGATTTCAACATGTTTAGTTCTGTCATGAAGCACAAGGTTAACAGAAAGCTTCACACAACTTTGGTTATCACAATGAATGATAGTAGGCTCCATTGATTATCCAAAAAATCCTGCAAGGAGCTTTTGAAGCCACACTGCTTCTCAAGATGCCACACAGGCTGCAATATACTCGACCTCTGATGTACTCAGTGCCATAGAAGACTGCTTCCTGCTACACCAGGATATCATAGCAGACCCCAAACTGAAGCAACATCCAGAGGTTCTCTTCTGATCAGTAACACATCCTGCCCAATTAGAAACAATATAACTATGCAGCTCCAAGTCCACACCAGAAGAATATCTCAAGCCATACCCAACTGTGCCACACAAGTATCTCAGGATATGTTTTGCTGCAACTAGATGTATTTGCTTTGGTTCATACATGAACTGACTAAGTGCACTCACTGCATAACAAATATCTGGTCTAGTATTGACTAGATACATATGATCCAATCAACTGCCTATACATAGTAGGATCCACCAAATCTGAACTAGCTGCAGCCTCCTTTAACTTCTACAATTAGGACTCCATTGGCGAAGACATGGATTTGTAAACCATTATACCTCCAGTAAGAAATAAATCAACATAAGGAACCAAGATCAATTAGATTACCATCTTCTCTAGATTCAGTAGGCTCCCTCTGAATCTTCAAGCAGTTGCATCAACCTTCTGACCTCATCATCCAAAATTGCTTGCAACGCCTACCTTAGAGAAATGGTTTCGAGCGCACACCTCTGTAGAGATTTAGGGCTGTCCTCTTCAACCTCATCTCAGATCACTCTATTCTAAATAGGTTTGCGGAGCTACCAATGTTATATCTAGGTTGACTGACTTGAGCAATTCTGATCTCAACTGCTGAAGAGGTACTTCAAGGATTTAGCATCTGGCCTTGCAACACAACAACCCTTACTTATTCTCAGTGAGTCATAGAACTCCCTCTGAAGGTTAATTCTTCCTCTTTGAAGAGATGTCTTCAACCATCCACTCAATCTCATGGTTGTAAACAGTGTCTCCATTCTCTTCTTCTCTTGAAAGCAATCTCTTGGTCCGTCCTAATGCACATTAAGGAGAGATTACTAATAGTTCATATAACTCAACTATTCCGAAGAGAAATACCAATGCTAGAACTATCTCAATGTTATAGCATGAATTAATAACTACATGAGGAATTCATGAACATGAAATACTTATCTCATTAGAATCTCCTTAAATAATCCTAGATAAATGAATCATCATTCATTTGCTTCTTGATCCAATCTGCATTTTAAAGATTAATAATAATAATAGATTATATATTATGTAGCCAGCATATACAACATAGAATCAGGCCTCTCAAGGCACCAACATAGTTCATGCTCAAAGAGAATGTTATCAATGTGATCATCAATCACAACGAGATTGCAGTTCTCTTTTCATCTCAGAGTCACACTCAGAGATCTTCACAATTTGCAAGGAATAGTGGTATCTCCAAAACCACGATTTTGACTAAACACACATGATACAAATAACCGAAGTAAGATTTGCACAACTTAGCAAACTGAATTTTAGCCTAGAAGGGTGATTTCAAACAAAACAAAGAATACTTATCTCTTTAAATATTTTGATGGATGCAAATATTGGTCACAACTTGCGCTCAGATCAGTACACAACCTTCACGGCTTGAACACAGGTCCATGACTTAGAATAGAAATTCCCTAGAATCATTTTGAGGAGAGATCTCATCCACATCCGCAAATGAAGCATGCCGATTAGGCCTGGTAGGGCAATCCTTTGCATACTAACCAAACTTGTCACATCTAAAACATTGAACATGAGAGAGGTCCCTCTTATTCTTGAATGCAGGAGCACCATCAGAACCTTTATCCCTATTCCGCTTGAAATATCCTTTCTTTCCTTCTTTCCCTTTCTTCTTCGAGGAATGTGTGGCAAGAACACGAATGTCTTCATTTGTAGAGCTTCAACCAATACCTCTCGCAACCAACCTAGACTCTTCTTGAATACAATCTGCCCTCAAGCGATCAAACTTGGGAAGTTTCGATCTTGCACTGATTCCTTGAATGTAAGACTCCCAAGATGAAGGAAGACCATTAAGAGCCAACATAGTCAAATCTTTGTCATCAACAATATGACCAATGTTAGAGCGTTGATCTCTCAATTCGGAAATCTTCATGAAGTAAGCGATGACAAATTCCCCTTCCGTCATCTTAACATGATGAAGTTGTTGCTTCAAGGCTAGAGCACGACTTGTGTTGTTGATTTTATACATCTCTTCCAAAGTTTTAAACATCTCTCTTGTCGTCTTCAACTTGGAGACGATAGGAACAATATGATTCTTTATAAAATCAACTAACATCTTCTTCACCTTAATATTTTTCTTCTTCCATTGAACCTTTTCTTCCTCATCCGTAGTTTCGGGGACTGAGCTCTCCACGAGCTTTGCCAATTCATTTTCCTCCAAGGTGAGCATAATTCTGAATCTCCAAGATGTGAAATTAGATGCTCCCTCAAGTCTGTCCTTAATCTTGAGACCGTTCACCATCTTGATGAAGAGATAGAAGAGATCAAGGATGAGGAGGAGAAAAGAGTATCGCTGCAAGATTAAATTTGATCAAGATCTTCTTCAAACTTCAAACCCGCTCTGATACCATGTTAGTTTTTATAATCAGATTAGATAGACATAATTTAATTCAAAATCAACACAATAACACATCAGATACCTTGGGAAAACCCTCCACTTGAGGGAGAAAAACCCAGCAACAATATATCACTTATATATTGAATGTCAACAAATGTCTTCTTTACAAAGAGGCCAATATGAAGGCCAAGGAGGAGCACCACAATCTGATGCTAACACAACAATATTATAATGCCTTCAAATGAAACACTCAGCCTTCTGTCAATATGTCGATTTGCACTATATAAACTTCTTCCAAATGTAAACTCAGCCTTCTACAAGATATCAATCTGTGCATGATATCGATCTGTACTTGATATCGATCTGTACTTGATGACATACTCACACTTATATATATCGAACTTGAGAACAAAGAACTGAATAAATATATCATCGAGAGCAATGATCGACTTGTATATATACAAGAGAGAGAGGGAAGACATGTCTCTTCAAGTCAAGAAGTCGGCCTCAAGTAGATGAATATGACTCTTCAAAAGGTGGGCATCATCAAGTCAGCCTCTAATAAAATATTAATTATTATTTAATAAGTGATGTGACACTTCATAAAATTGCCTTCAACAATTAAATAACCGATAAGCTATAATTTAATTGTCTTCTTCATGTGATCTGGGCTGGAAGATAATCCCGACGCTGCCTTGAACATCAACAGGCGCAACATGCCCTCTGATACCATGGGGATGGGGGGAGACTAGACCTCATGACCTCTTGCTTGCAATAGGAGATACTTTAGCCAATCCAGTAGGCCCCTTCCCTCGCTCAGAAAATTGAAAATTTATGTAATAATTTATTTCAAGTTTTTAAATGATATTGCCTTTATATGCAATTAGTGCAAAATTTATGATGGATGACAAAGGAACTTAGGTCAAATATTTTCAGTTATAGATAGAGTCTTATTATGCCCTTGGACTGCCTGAAAGACCTAGATAAATTAATTGACGATGGTTATTTTGTATTCATTGGACTAAGTTGCTTGAGTTTGTCTAAGTCATTTATCTTTAGAATGGTTATGAATCTCCATGCTAGCTAGTAGATGAGCTTCTTGTACATCCTGAAATCTAGAATCCAAGGTTGTTATATATCAATAATATAAGCCAACAACCATACATATGAAAAGGATGTGAAGATAGGCACAATCCTCCTATTAATCTATAAATATATAAAGAATTCCATTTTTTGTTATTAGGCTCAACTTATGTGATCTTACTTTTTTCTTTTCTTTCTAATGTAAAGGGGAATAACAAACAACACATTAATCACCATGTGGGCAAAATCTATATGCTTGGGAACTCATAACTTAGAGGACTAAGAGAAGTCAATGGGCCGACACTCCTCATGGATCAACCTTGCTTATAGGTAAATATACACAAAAAATGAAAGGACAACTTGAGAAGTATGCTTTAACCTAGTCCGGCTAGTAAGTGGACATAAAGGAAATCTAAGAGGTTTGAGAGAACCTAGTTTATTTGCTTTAGGTTTTTGACAATATAATGATTTCGAGTCTTGGGCCCCTAGTTACTAGAATGGTCACTAGGCACTCTCGAAGACCTTGTGTAAGAGAAATGTAAGTGTTGGGGTGTGCTATACATGCTCAAAATAGAAAAGTAGAAGTTTTACCTACTTTGGTTCTTGTCCATTTTATCTTTTTGGTTACTTGTAGTAATCTTAAAAGAGAAGTCAAAATTTGATGCATACTATAAATTCCCTATTTCAACACAAGCACTAAGAAAGAATAACAACAAAACAAAGTTTGACTAGGTTTGATGACATAAATCCCAAGAGAGTCTTGATCCAAGAAACCACATAACACAAAGTCTCAATAAATTACAATTGTTATATTTAGACCGCCTACTTAAGTCACACGGCTACTTAAGATTAGATTTTTCCCTTGGTGTGCATAGATCTATTTGTTGGATGCCTTCGCCAAATACACCAAGTGATTTGCATTATCAAAAAATTTCTAGATAGATAGAGGAGAAAAACCTTTCCTTAAAGTAGCTTTGGCCCATATAGGGTCTTGAACAATCTATAAGTGTTTATCACTTAATTGAGTGGTAGTGGGGGAACCTATAGGATTTTGAGAGCCTGAACACCTTGTTTGTTAAAAATCAACATTTAGAATAAAAATAGGACACTAAAAGGACATTTCAATACTTAATTATATGTTTTTGTGGATATGTTGAATTTGGAAGTTTATGAATCTTTTGGGATGTATGTGTTTGTGGATATGTTGGATGTGCAAGATTGTGAATGATTTGGGATGTATGTGTTTGTAGATATGTTGAATGTGGGAATTTGAGAGGTGTTTGAGATGTGATGAAATTTGATGTTAATTATGGAGATGGATTTAGTGATATGATTGTATGGATGGTCCCTTAATAGAGTGGATTGACATATTGTTTAGCAAATGTTATTGAGTTGGTGTCAATTGAAGGTAGGGAAGGTTGGCTTAAAGCAATTGGCATATAAATTTGATGTATGGAAATGTTGATTGATTATGATATGGGGATGTTTGTGGTTGGTATATTGGATGAATTTTATCCCTCTAAGGTATGTGATGAAGTAATGGTTGTAAGACATTGTTCCTGTAGAGGAGGAAATTTACTACCCTCAAGATGAGATCTTAAGGAGCAAATTGTTTCTCCACTACCTCAATTAACACGACTCAAGTGAACTGGAAATAGAGGAATGTGAGATTTAACATAGTGCTTAAATTATTTGGACCTTTTAGACGTCAAGAATTGAAAGTGCAGGGTACAAAGGTCTCTTGGGCAGACTAACGAGCTCTTAGTCTCAAACTACAACACGACATGCAGACGTTCGCATGGCGCGATGTCGTCTCGTATTGACAAAAAGTAGAATCTATCAGCAAAAAGATGATAGTGCAACCTATGCGAGTGTCAAAGCTTAAGATAATGAAATGCAATAAAAGAACATATTAGAATAGTACTATAGTTAAATGCTCAAATGAAAAAATGAAGACAAAAAGGATAGAAATCACCGAAGAATGCTCAATGGAGCTCCAACACATCAATATTTCTCCTCAAAGCCTGCACACATAAGACCAAAGATAAATGTTGGGGCTATTTGCGGACTTGCCTCAGTCAAATCCCTGCTTTGGTGTTTCCACCTCCACAACAACCAAATAGACAAATGAAGATAAATACACGAGATGAGAAATGCATAGACAAGGGATGCGATAAATCCCAAGATGCTTAGACACAAGATGCATAGCTATTACTTGTAAGGCTTGAGGAAGCCAGAGAGAGAGAGAGAGAGAGATGCGAGAGCCAAGAGAGTTGTAAAGACTGTAGTGAGAGCTTGAGACTAGTGTAGCAAGTTGTAGAGAGTTGTACAAGCTCAAGAGAGATAGATTAAAAGAAAAAGAAAAGAGAGAATGTCCAAGAGAGCTCATGTGGAGTGAAAAGATAGATTTAAAAGAGAGAAGAGGGAAAAAAGGTATTGAGCCATTCCAAATCGTTTCGAGCCGTTTCCACTAACTTAGGTAGGTGACAAGTGGAAAAATTCTCAGAAACAACCTTTGAATGTTAAAATGTCACAGGACGCTAGCATGGTGTGCAGACATCTACGCGAGGCACTAGTGTCCAGACAAATCACACTAAAAAATGGTGGGAAACAAGGAAAACACAAGGCTAACACAAAATTGAAGCACAAAGATAGTTGGTGACAAGGACCCTAAGCATCTTGAGAGGGAAAATGGTTGATGCAAAGGCTAAGATGAGCCTACACAAATACTAAGGGAATGGACACTAAAGTGGATACAAAAGTGTAGGTAAAATTGCAAAGGGTATGCAATTTTTGACACTACATTTTGCCCCCACTTTAGCAGGCTTACGAATCTACATGAATATGCACGCTAAAGTAAAGCTACTAAAAATAAGTATAATGATTCCAAAAGGATACTGTAGAGGAAGCATATAGCTCTTCGAACTAAGGAAGCACACCCCTAGGGTGAAGACCTACAAAATAAATGCATTAGACAAGAAATATCTGCACAAGACAAGATTAAAAATAAAAAGCTACCAAATCAAGAGGTTAGAACATAAAGATATTTAGAAATAAGAACATGGATAAGACATACGCAAAGGTACATAACAAACAAACTAATTTTTTTTTAGAACAAAGTAAAAGAGACCTCGATGCGGGAGGTTGTCTTAGTACTATGCGTTGTTCCCAAAATAACAAGAAATAACACAAGAATTCTTAAATGAAGAGAAGAATGTAATGATTGATTGCTTCAAGGAAGGAATGCACACAAAAGATAGGGGAGCAACCAATGCCGATGAGACTACATGACTTAGGCACTAGCTTACTATGTTGCTAGGGGTCATGCAAATGATAATGATTAAAAAGACAGATCACAGTCTAGCAAGTTGTTTTATGCTAGGCGACCACAAACTAGTAGAACCAAACCCACTATGGAGGAAAGCCACTACTTGATCAAGCGGTAGAACAAACCTTTCTATGGGGGAAAGTCGCTATCGATGTGTGATAGAAGCCAACCTCGCTATGGAGGAAAACCCCTATTGGCAAAGAGACAATCACCACAGTTGGAAAGAATAGAGAATCACCACAACAGGTGAAAAATAGGTAATCGTCACAATGGGTAAAGATAGATAATCACCATAGCGGGCAAAAATAGACAAGGTGCATGTAAGAATGCACAAGCAAGCGAAGTATATATGGCCCCCCTTAAAACATTAGCATATTTACTATGTTGATATTGTAAGGAAAAGAAGAGGGGAAGAAAGAAGAGAGGGGATCCTAAAGAAGGATTCACACCTCCAAAAGCATGTTGTCCTTGCCCCCAACATACAAGAGAGGATAACCATGCTAGATACTAGTGTTGCTACCACGAAAAAAGCATGGTTGCACACAATAGAAGAAGGTTTATCATTTAGAATGAACAAAATAGAGGTGAGCCTCGATATCACTTGTCATACAAAGAAGAGACAAGTGTATCAGTAAATGAAGGATTGATGACACCAAAGTTAAGTTGTATTTTATCCTTTAAGGCCTCACATTCACTAGTGGAATGGCTAGGCACTTGATGGCACACATAGAAAGAATGTTTTTCTTTATCTTGTGTGTGAAACTTCTTATGTGTAGGGGAATGAAGAGTAATCAAATGGGCTTTGAGAAGCCTCAACAAAATATGCTATTGTTTATATAAAGGATGAAGAGCAGGAGGCAACCCTTTCTCTTGTGAAGAAAAATTTGATTGCTCACAAGAAGAAGACATAAGGACAATATACAATGGAGGAGGGGATGGAGACAAAGAAGGCTTGTAACCTAAACCCATTGTAAAAAAGTGTGGTGTTGGTTCCAAAGGGACCTTCATTCCTTGTTCCATGCGCCCAAGACCACTTTGTTTGTACCCATGCTTAGAAATAATATTAAATCCTAAACCAGAATGTGATTGCAACTCCTCAAAAGGGGGGGGATCAACATTAAGGACATTACAGTTGCTATTCACATTATCCTATGATACACAAGAATAATAATATTTGATAGTGGGTGCGAATGATATTTTCAAGATGTCTAAGTGAGTAGGGATGACTTTATATTCTCCACTGAAGGATTCTATAAAGTCTAAGGAACCCCAATCTTCATCGAGAGATGAATTTTCTTGAGAAGAAAGTGAGTTAACACCATCATAAAGATTAGGAACTAATGGTGGTGTAACAAGATTTGAAGGTAAGGAATTAAATTGTTAAAAGTAGTACAACTTGAAGTTTGATCTGCTTCAACCTCTTGATAATAGCGAAGGGATTTAGGATCAGTTTTTATTGCAACTACTTGATTATTATGAACAAAATTGATAGATTTGTGCAAGGTAGATTAGAATACACTCATAGTGTGAATCCACAATCTACCGAGAAGAAGATTATATTGTAAAACACTTGACATTACATACACCAGGGTGGGTAAGGTAACATGTCCAAGATGCAAAGGTAGTATTATTGTACCTAGAGCTTGTTGACCAACATTATCGAATCCACGAATAAATAAAGAAGTTGCAATAGAGCTTGGATCAATTTTGATTTTAGGTAAAAGATCAACACTACGAACATTGAGCATCGAACTAGTATCAACAATAGTGCGTTTAATGCCAATATTATTTATGAACGAAACTATCATTAATGGATCTTGATTTTGTACTTTAAGAGGCATAAGTTCATGTTGATGGAATGTAATGTCTGAAGTATTAGAGTGTATACAATCCAATAAAGCATTCACATCACTTGATCTAGCAGAAGATGGCACAAGGATCTATAGATCTTGAAGCATAAAATGATAAGAGGGAGAAGTTTGAAGAAGATCCTAGAGAGATCTTGGTAGGAGTAAGATGAAGTTGCTCAACATGATCATACTCTACTAGGGATTGAGAAAGAGGTTTAGGAGCAGATGAAAAAAATGGTTGAGAAGGTGGAAGAGATGTTGGAATGTTAATGTTTTTTTTTTAATTTCTACTAGTTGTTGATATTTGTCATTGATGTCATTGTTCAGTTCGGTACTCCTATCTCTGGTGTTCTTACCTCCAGTTTATCCCTTGGTCCGACAACATTGTTATTGACACAAGTTTTGGTCTATGCAATGGTGTATCGAAGTTTATTTTGGTCCAACCATATCCGGTATAGCGTGGGATATCATTTTTGCATCTATGCCGACATCTCCAACACCTTGTGTAATGTGCTCACCCGACTTTATCTCCGATGCTAGCCGACCAGTGAAAAGATAGATCCGATATATATATATATATATACATATATGAAGTGACATAAAATATAGTTGTATGATATGTGATGTATGATAGCGATCTGTTGAACTGATATATGTGCTATAGTAGCCTAGTGTAGTGTTTGTACATAAGAACTTTGTGCTTCAACAAGAACTGTATTCATGCATATGCAGATGCAATTATAACAGTTCAATTTTGTAACATATACTCCGACAATAAGCCGTCTCTCAACTGTAATACCTGGTTTTTGTATCTTGGGCAGTGAGCCCACCAACAATGAGCCAACCCGATAGTGAGCCAACTATGTATTCTGTAACCAGTTTCTTAATACCTGGAAGTTAACCCTCTCCATGGTTTTTCCCATCTTGGGTTTCCACAATAAAAATCTCAATGTTATGTGGTGTTGTGTTATATTGATTTTTGTTTAGTAATTTTAATTATGTTATGTGGACAAATATTTAAAGGTTTTAATATTTTTAGAGGAATATTGATTCACCTCTCTCCTCTCAGTATTCCAGATGTTCAACAATTGGTATCAAAGCCAAATATTTAGAAGAGTCTAACAACTCAAAGGATATTTGGAAGGTTGAACATATGGTACCCAAATCTACCATGGATCAGAAAGAACTCATATCTGTCTTTGAAGATCTTGAAGCTATTGAAGATGAAAATAAGGATCTCTCAAAAAATCTTCAAATGACAAGCAATTGCATCTGTAAGCTGAAAGATCAGATCTGGAAATTCAAGCTAAGGCATAAGGAGGTTAGTAATGAACTCAAGCTAGCAAATATTACTATCCTTGATTTGAAAGCTAAGAGTGAAGAAAATGAAAAGACCAAGGAACATCTGAATAATGTAATCAAGGGAAAATATGATGAATGCAAGAAGTTGGAACAAGAAGTATCTCTCAAATCAGATTTAGAAGAATCAAGGAAGTAAGAGGTCAAATAAAAAGCAAGTTCAAAAAATCTTGATGAAATGCTAGCAGCTCAAAGATCACTGGCAAACAAGAAAGGCCTGGGCTGTGAAATTGGCGAATTCTCACATAATAAACCTGATGAAAAGAAGGAACCTGAATCGGTAAAAGAAGCTAAAACCAAATCCGACAAAGAAGACAAAGGTAAGTCTTTGACAAAGCAATAGGTAAGTAGGAAACCCTTCTCTTTTAATGGTCATTTTTTTAATTGTAATAAACTAGGTCATAAAGCATTAAATTGCAGGAACAATATGAATCAAAAAGCTAGATCTTACTCTGGTAGATGTTATAATTGCAATGTTTATGATCAAAAAGCTAATCAATGTAGGAAACCAAATAGAAACAATTATTTTAGTAGTTAATTTTATACATGTTATGCATATGGACATAAGACTAACTGGTGCAGGTCAAGACAAGAGAAGAAAACCAACAGGTGTTATAATTGCAACAAAATTGGACACATTGCAAGATTCTGCAAAATTGATGCAGTCAAGCCAACCGCACCAACAAAGAAAATCAATAAGGAAGAAGTTAATGCCGAAATGAAGAAGATTTGGAGAAAGAAAGAAGACAATGGATCCAATTCCGATGCAAACATCTATTCCAATAATTAGCATCTCTCCGGCTATTGCCCATGGGAGGAAAGTTTAGAGACCACCTCTTCCTTCTTCAAGAGTAAAAGAGATTGCAAGCATGTCAGATCTACTCGATCAAGGAGTCTTTGGTAGATAAGAATTGTGAACAAGCAACTTGCGACACTCAGAAGAATTACTTGAAGTACAACCCATTTGATACCTCCGCAAAAGTAGTTGAACCTTCGATAGAAATGGAAAGTCCATCCGGTAGGAGGAAGAAATGTCTTCCTCCACCTACTTCAAGCATGAAGGTGAAATAAGCGAAAGCCACTAAGGCTAATCTTGTTCATGTAGAATTTGAAGTAGAATCAGACCCAGACAAGTTCCAAATTAAGTTTCGAGAGAAGAAATCCAAAGAGGTAACTCATGGTCCTCCTAATGTAGATACTTTATTTGAACTACTGCTAGAAGGAAACTTTAAAGAGGTTGGTGATTTGTATAAATTTTCTACTTCCAAGGGAAAAGAAAACATAACACAAACATTTGTTTAGTACTTTGCAAGATTAGATGGAAATATAGATAATTTCAAAGAGGATATTCCTAATAGTCTCTGGGTTGGTCTAAATATAATTTGAGCAAGTGCTAGGCAATTAGATAAGGACATTGTCAATGAAGCTATTTCCATTGTTTCTAAACTCATAAAAGAGGAAGACTTAGCAAGTTTTAAGGAACTCAGTCAGTCAGAGTTGAGAACAAAGAAAAGGGAACATACCCTTATGGAGAACAAAGAAGCTGCAAATGAATTGAAAGCAGATATCATTGGTAAGCTTACAAGCATGGTAGGAAAACTTGGGATGATATTCGGTGATGGCTCTGCTCCTTCATCTGCTACCCCCACATACTCTCATGAGGAATTGGATATTCAAAATGTTGCAGACCTTGTACTAGAATACACTAATGTAGAAGTATACAATCTTGATATGAATCCTCCATAAATTGAACACACTCATTCTCCAGATAAAGATTATGTTCTAGTGAATGCAAAAGAAAAACAAGAAAAAGAAGTTGAAAGAGAAGAAGAGAGAATGGAAAAGGAAGGAGGGGAAATTGGAAGAAAAGGAGAAGAGATAACTACAGAGGAAATTGATATCGAAAAGTAGGAAGAGAACATAGAGCAAGAAAAAGGTGAAGAACCAGTAGTAGGGACAATTGAGAAAAGAGAAGAAATTGTTGGCAACTCCATCGGTACCTGTTCCGATGACACTTTGAAGAACTTACTTGCTTCATCCCTTATGTTCTGACCCATCACCTCTTCCAAGTTAATTCTTGACTTCGAGAAGATTAATCCTTTTAAAAAATTTCAAATCAGTGAGTTCATTCAAGCTTCGACCAAAATTGATATGTTTAATGAGTTAGAAGAAAAATATAATTTGATTGAAGAGACTATTTTTTCTCTCCAAAGTATTATTCTAGAAT
Organism: Sequoiadendron giganteum; assembly: GCA_007115665.2. Classification (NCBI taxonomy): domain Eukaryota; kingdom Viridiplantae; phylum Streptophyta; class Pinopsida; order Cupressales; family Cupressaceae; genus Sequoiadendron; species Sequoiadendron giganteum. The sequence continues at coordinate 378,236,774 of CM021105.1, forward strand.
GTAATATAGATTAGTCCATAAGCAATACAAATAAATGTAGAACACTCGTTAATGTTGTGAAGGACTTCTCTACCTATATGAATGAAAAGCTCCACAGGGAAAAGGAAGCTGAAAGGAATAAGCTCTCGTAGGAATTAAAAGATCGATGTGAAAATGCCTTCTCCAATATTCATTAGCTAATTAGGAAAGGTCAAGACCTTCTCGAGGAAGGTAATTCTTTGTATTTGTATAGCCTGCAGTGGCTGGATGCCACAACCATCATCAAAAAAGAGCTTGACTCAATTGAGTCAATGATCAGGTAGGCATACCATTCTTTTAAGTTATCTGAAGACTTGTCTGGATCCGGGAGATCCTCAATTGAGGAACTTCACAAAAAGTACTTCGAGCTAGAACAACAATGAGACAACATCATTTTTCCCTTAGGCAATCTCCAAGAGATGTGTGTAGACAACATTTCACTGATGAATTGTGCCCTCTTGAAGGCAAAAATGACAACTCTCTCTGATCCTTGCTCCATTGAAGATGGAGATCTCTACTTACATCCATTCAAGTTAATGCATAGCTTCTAACCGAAGCAATTTTATAATGGAATGATAATAAGGGTAAGTGGGTCACCCATCTTCAGAAAATCAAGCAGTCTTTCTTTGGTGTCACATCAGGTGCATCCTAATTTTTTTCACCCTGTACCCCTTTTTCATTGATGTCAAAAGGGGAGAAACAAAAAGGAAAAGAAAGGTTTTTTAAAAACAACAAAAAACAAAGATAATCATCTTAGGGGGAGTTCTGGAGTTTGTTTTTGAAAGTCTTCAGCATTTCAGAATTTTGTTTTCCATCAATGATAAAGGGGGAGATTGTTGATATTTATCATTGATTTCATTGTTCAGTCTAGTACTCCTATCTTCAATGTTCTTACCTCCGAATTATCCCTTGATTTGACAGTGTTGTTACCAACACAAGTTTTGGTCTATGCAATGGTGTACCAAAGTTTGTTTTGGTCTGGCCCTATTCGGTATAGCGTGGGATATCATTTTTGCATCTATGTCGACATCTCTGACACCTTGTGTAACGTGCTCACCTGACTCTATCTCCGATGCAAGCCGACCAGTGGAAAGGCAGATCCGGTATATATACACATATGAAGCGACATAAAATATAGTTGTATGATATGTGATGTATGATAGCGATCTGTTGAACTGATATATGTGCTATAGTAGCCTAGTGTAGCGTTTGTACAAAATAACTTTGTTCTTTAGCGAGAACTGTATTCATGCATATGCAGATGCAATTATAGAAATTCAATTTTGTAACATATACTTCAGTAGTAAGCTGTCTCTCAGCTGTAATAGCTAATTTTTGTATCTTGGGAAGTGAGCCCACCAACAGTGAGCCAACCGATAGTGAGCCACCTGTGTATTCTATAACTGGTTACTTAATACTTGAGAGTTAACCCTCTCTGCAGTTTTTCCCATCTTGGGTTTCCACGATAAAAATCTCGATGTTATGTGGTGTTGTTTTATATTGCTTATTGTTCAATAATTTTAATTATGTTATGTGGAAAACTATTTAAATGTTTTAATATTTTTAGAGGAATACTGATTCACCCCTCCCCTCTTAGTATTCCAAATGTTCAACACTAGTGTGGTAAGTGTGGGATACTATTTGATAATCAGTAACCTCATGCTTCTTAGAAGTTAGAGATAGAGAAAAGTCAAATAAAAGACATGCAGGGTGAATTGTACAAGGGTCACCATTAACAATCATTACTTTCTTTGACTTTGGTTGCGTATTTTCTCTAGTAGCGTTCATTATTGCTCTCTCAAGCCTTTCAGGGGCAACAAAGACAATAATTACATTAACAAATTCATTATGACTTATAGAGGAATTATTTGAAGAAATATGCTCAACATTGATCTATGGGGGATCAGATGTGGGATGAGACTCCTCATTCATTGATGCATTATCTCTAGAAGAGAGTGCATTGGAATAAAGAGGGGGTAAAGTTTTGATAAAGAGTATCAATAATTTCATCCTCTTGTACCAAAATATCCTTACAAATAGAAGGAATTTCAGGAGAGGGGCCAATAAAGACTAATAGGGAGAAAATAACTCACTTTTGCATGCTTGTAAGAGAAATTCTTGAAGTTTCTTAAAAAAACGAGAAAGGGATAGAAGGAAGAAAAATATAAAGTTTATTTTGAAATAGAGATATAGACAAGTTGACTGAAGGTTAGCATATATCACTTTTGATGACATGGAATGGGGTTCGGGGCAACGCCATAATTTTTGTAGAAGGGAAAATCTTTGATTTGTCCTTTTTGTATTAAGACTACTTGCAAAAATAATAAAGAATTCTTTAAATGATAAAATAAAATAAAGAAAATAGAAAGATTTCAAAAGTTGTGATCAACACAAAGTGGTGAACCACAACAATGTAGTAGTGTTCACGTCAAGTTCATAAAAATGTAGAGAAAATTTGCTACCCTCAAGATGACAATATCTTAAGGAGAAAACTGTTTCTCCACTACCTCAATTGACATGATTCAAGTGAATCAAAAATAGAGGAATGTGAGATTTAACAAAGTGCTTAAATTATCTGGACCTTTCAGACGTGAAGAATAAAAAGTACAAGGTACACAGGTCTTCTGGGTAGACTAACGAGCTCTTTGTCCCAGACTATAGTGCAATGCACAGATGTCCGCATGGTGCGTTGTCGTCTTGTATGGATGAAAAGTAGAATCTACTAACAAAAAGATGACAGTGTAACCTATGCAATTTTCGAAGCTTAAGATAATGAAATGCAATAAAATAACAAATTATAATAGTACTATAGTTAAATGCTCAAATGAAAAATGTAGAGAAAAGGACGGAAATCATCAAAGAATGCTCAATGGAGCTCCAACACATCAATATTTCTCCTCAAAACCTACACACATAAGACCAAAGAGAAATGTTGGGGTTGTTTAGGGACTTGCCCTAAGTCAAGTCCCTGCTTTAGTGTTTCCACCTCCATAATAGCCAAATAGATAGATAGATCAAAAAATAAATATATGAGATGACAAATACATAGACAAGGGATGTAATAAATCTCAAGATGCTCAAAGACACAAGATAAATAGATATTACCTGCAAGGCTTGAGGAAGCCAAAGAGAGAGAGAGAGAGTTATGAGAGCCAAGAGAGTTGAAAAGACTATTGTGAGAGCTTGAGATTGTTGTAGCAAGCTATAGAGAGCTATACAAGCTTGAGAGAGAGATTCAGAGAAAAAGAAAAGAGAGAATGTTCAAAAGAGCTCATGTGGAGTGAAAAGATAGATTTAAAAGAGAGAAGAGGAGGGAAAAGGGGGCTGTTGAGCTGTTACAAATCATCCCGAGCCGTTTCCACTGACCTAGGTAGGTGACAAGTGGCAAAACACTAAAAAATGACCTTTGAATGTTAAAATGTAATAGGATGCTAGTGTGGCACATGAATGTCCACACGAGGTGCTAGTGTTCAGACAAATCACACTAAAAATAGTGGGGAATGAGGAAAAAAAATGGTTAACACAAAACTGACGCACAAAAATAGTTGGTGACAAGAACCCTGAGCATATTGAGAGGGAAAAATGTTGATGCAAGGGGTAAGATGGGCTTACACAAATACTAAGGGAATGGAAACTAAAGTGGATACAAAAGTGTAGGTGAAATTTCAAGGGTATGCAATTTTTGACACTACAGTTCCCTAAGTATGGCAATATTAAAATCTGAAGGTATCTTGGCACCTTTTTGGGATACCATAAGAAAATATATGTTTGGATCTAAGGTAAGAAGTTTATCAATGGACTTCATTAAGCCAGCGTCTTGTTGCATCTCTTGTAGTTTTGTTGGTGATAATTTTGAAGCATCTTGTGTGTTGTCCTCAAGAATAGGAATAAACCCTAAAGAGGATGGTCATGGTATTTGGGGTGAATAAATGAGGAGGCATGTCAAAATCATATTGATTGTCATCCATGGTTGTTATTTTTGACTCGGATTGCTTAGATTCCATGAGTTTCTTATGTTGAGACCTTGTGATAGGAATATAATTTTCAAGACCTTGGTAAATGATGTGTGAGATGAAAATGAATGGTTGGTATGGATGTGTGAGTTTTGTACTTCCTAAAGAGATGATTTGGACTAAGATATGATATTTTGTTTTTGTTTTTGATGCTTTTTGATTGATAAAAGGATGTTGTTAGTGCTAGACGCATAGGACAAATGAGAGGTGGTGAATCAATTGTATACTTAAAAACATTTAAACCTTCAATATCTTTTCAAACCCTTATCAACCATTTAACCCTTATGATGCATTAGCACAATGTAAACATATTAAATAGTAATGCAAACACATCAAAACACATAAGAACAACAAATTTATGTGGAAAACCCAAGAAGAGGAAAACCATGGTGAGGATTAGCTCACATATATATAAATTGCAACACCGAATACAATTAGGCCCACTGCCTAGAAAAAGAAGAAAGGCTCATGATTAAGAAGAAAGAAGATAGAAGAAGACTATTAGAAAGAGATTCACTATCTCAAGGCAAAAAGATAAATCCACCACTGAAACTTTATGCCATCCGCAACCTTTGGCTCACTGCCTCCAACAAATTCAAGCACACTACAAATGTAGACCCTTCTGCTCACTGCATTCGAGTCATGAGTATTAAGCTCGCACTCAGATCGCCACACTTAATCAATTTTGCATCCTACACACACCTTCTATAGATCCACACTTATCTCCAACAATTTACCTTGCTTATAAGCCATCCACGACCTAAACAATCTCAATTAGGTCGACCTTAATGAAACGTATGCACCTAAAATGTGAAACACCAAAATAGGTTGGCACCAAAAACCTCCATGGTGGAAAGAAGTGAAGGGAAACCACACCAAGGGTTAATTAGAACCCAAATATACATCACCATGCTACTCAATACATTCACAATCCACGATATACCTCCACAAATAGCGCTAGCATGCCTAGTCGGCCAAACCGGAACTAGCAATACAAGCAACCACACACACTTCTCCAGGTCATGTAGACCACACTACACTTCATAAAATCCACACATCTCAGAATATTCCAGCATCATCAAAATATTCTTCAACTCTGCCATAGCCACCTGAGACGGAGAACACCATCATTTTATGCAATCAACCATACTGCCATAGAACACAACTTACTAACCAACTTTGCAGAACACTTCAACACCTGAAACCTCAAGGGAAGGAAGTTACATAAAATATTATCTCATTCCCGGTTCCGCAATACAAGAAACCTTACTACAGAGAAATGCAAAGCAATCTCATTTCTCCCAGACAACCTTCTACACAGACAAACAAACTGTCAAACATAACTTTTTATTGTAGAATGATTCAAAACCTGGAACTCTAGATATATAACCTCTAAACACCTCTAATAATCATATACAAATTGCACAAGCATATCTTCAACCATGAAGAAATGCGGAGCACAAAACTGAACACACCTTTGTCACTCTACACACTCTTTTATTCAAAATTTCTCAAAAGTACTTGGAAACCAAGTGAACCAACTACAACTGCAACACTTACTCATTCCATATATCAATAACAACACTGATGACATCACCACAACACATACCAACAATCTCCCTTACCAACACAAGCTTCCAAAAAACTCTGCAACTATACTGTAGGTTGACAACAACGACAACACCAACAACATTGTGTTGACATCAATGACAACACCACAACTCAAACTTCTAACAATCTCTCCGTTTGTCATTGATGGAAACACCAACTCTAAAAAACCATCAATAGAAAAAGAAACTCTACATCAAGCATCACTCCCCTTGACTGGGGCAACTCTTACTCTTCACACTCTCCCTTTTACTTCCATTTTACAAAATTCTCCCCCTATCTGAGGAGTTCTTTATTCTTACTCTACCCCATATACTCTTTTGCATTATGGTTTTTCAACCACTCTAACTTTCTCCCCCTTTGAAATCAATGGCAAAGGGCCATAAACTCAACCAACTCTCTTTCTTGCATACTTCACATTTTCCTCCACTCTTTCACTCTTCTACATTGAACTCTTTTTCTCCCCCCCTTTGACAATATTCAAAGGGCATCACATGCACTTTTCACATACCATCTGCATAGAATTTTTCTTTTTGATTTTTCCTTTTGACATTTGCATACACCACTTTGACACTACTTGCAACACCAACAAGCATTTTAGAGTGAGTGCAAGATCACGAGGGTCCAAAAAGTGGTGATATGACAAAAAAATGGCAAATGACTTTTTTTATCCAAATCTAATGAAATGAAAAGGGTTTATTGAGAAAATTGTAATCTTTCCGCCAATATAAGATATGCCTTATTTGGAATTAAATAGATAATTATTATTGATTTTCTACATGCATTCTTACTAAATTCTTGATTGATAGGCTGATTGAAAAACATTTATAATTCTTAAAATATTTAACATTACTTGAATCCAAAAGATGCAACACATTCTATGCTTCCCATAATATGGGATAAAAAAGAGAAAAATTGAATTTCATAAATTTTTGACCAAGTCATGGTGGTTAGACAAATGAGTTTTTTTTTTTATAAAGTTTTAATAAAAAAAGCATAACTAATTATTTACTTGCAAAAAATTGCAGCACCTCCGTACATGTGTCCTCTACTTATATTGAAAGTTTCAAATATTATATTTCCTTATACTTAGGTTGGTCAGACATACACCTACTTTTTATTTTTTTCTAGAAATTTAGTACCGCTGTATTGAAATTTCAAAATATCACCAAATAGATTTACTTTTTTCCAAAAAAAATTTAGTATCTTAGAAACTACATTCAATTTTCTACAAATTTTTCTCTTACATTTTTTTCCAAATTATGTTAATAACTTATTCAATTTTTTATGTCAAGTTGCCTAACTTTGTTTTTTTGAATTTTCATTGCCACTTAAGGGCCTAGTTTGGACCCCTATGATCCTGCACTGACCCTTTCATTGCACTCACTTTTCACTACATTCAATTTTTTGCACTCTCCCTCTTAAGGGCACAAAGTATGCTCCATTTGACTGCACCAACAACACTTCTACCTACTCCCTCTGAGAGGTAGCATTCAACATCAATCCAAGACCAAGAATGTATCTTGAAATGTTTCCCAAATAGATGCACACACTTATGCATCTAATTGAAAGGAGGGGCAATAACTCATAATTTCAGCTTGAAATACTCAAAAGTATCTTTTGGAAGAGCCTCTGTAAAGATATCTGTGACTTGATCCTTTGTAGGCACATATTATAGGTTCACCTCATTTTTTGCAACTTTGTCTCTTAGGAAGTGATACCGGATAGAGATATGTTCTGTTCTTGAATGCATTACCATGTTCTTTAAGATATTGATAGCATTTGCATCATCACATAAGATAGAAATAGGTTCATCACATGACACTCTGATATCTTTCAATATTTGCTTCATCCACAACACTTGTGTGCAACATGATGTTGCTGCAATATATTCTACTTTTGTAGTAGATAATGACACTGAATCCTTCTTCTTACTCAACCAAGAAACCAATCTTCTTCCAAGAAAGAAAGCACCACCACTTGTACTTATTTTGTCATCTATACAACCTAACCAATCTACATCTGTATATGCACTTAAGGTGAAATCAATATCCCTAGGACACCACAAACCAAAGTTTGGATTTCCCTTCAAGTATCCAAATATCCTCTTCACAACTGCAACGTGAGATTCTTTCGTATTTTCTTGATATCTTGCTACAAGACAAACTACATGCATGATATTCGGTCTAGTAGTAGTTAGATACAACAATCTTCCAATCATTGATTTATACTTTCTCTAATCAACCTTAGGAGATTCATCATTTTTGCTCAACTTACAACCAGTAACCATAGGGGTACAAACTGGTTTAGAATCCTCCATTCCAAACTTCTTCAAAATTTCCTTGAGATATTTTGATTGTGAAATGAAAATATCTTTTTCTGATTGACTAATTTATAATCCAAAGAAGAAATTCATCTCCCCACACATTGACATCTCAAACTCTTTTTGCATTTCCTCTAAAAACTCCGTGCACATACCTTCATTGCCTCCAAAGATAATGCCATCTACATACACTACCACAATCATATTTTTTTTCCTTCAACTTTAAAATGCAATTTTCTATCTGTAATACCTTTCCTGAATCCTTGTTGCAACAAATACCTATCTAATCTTGCATACCAAGCTCTAGGAGCTTTTTTGAGTCCATACAATGCCTTCTTCAATCTATAAACCATATTAGCATTATTTGATAACTAAAATCCTTCTGTTTATTCAATTCATACCTCTTCTTCCAACTCACCATTCAAGAAAGCTGATTCCACATCCATCTGATATACCTTAAAGTCTTTATGTGCTGCAAAAGCCAAAAAAAAATTAATGGCTTCCATCTTTACTCACAAGACATAGTTCCTTCAATGTTGTGCCCTAATATCAGAGCACTTTCCTTCACACATATTTCATGATTAGCATAATTAGTTTGAAATTTTAGAGCCATGAACAAGTATTCATCACTATCCTCATCAGGATAGTCAGATTCTTCATCATTAGACACATCATTGTCTCTTTCAACATAATAACTCTTGACAAATTTTCCTTTATGATCCTTAGGTTTTTCATTTGAAACTTTGATTGGACATTTAGAAGCATAATGACCTATCTTTATCACAATTGAAACATTTAAAGGGTAACTTACCTTTGTATTTTCCAGTGCCCTTCTTCAATCTTCTCACAAAATTTGCTTCCACCTCATCAAGATCATTTGGATCCGATTCAACATCCTTTTCTAATTTTCCAACTTTAAAGGTAGTTTCTTTGTTTGTAGTATATTGACCAAATTATCTCATTTCAAAAGAAATTAAAGCACCATACATTTGATCTCTAGAATAATTATCCAAAATTTGAGCTTCCTTAATAGCAGACACTTTAGAGCTATAAGATTTGGGAAGAGTTCTTAATACCTTTTTCACAACTTTCCACCAAGACCATTGACAACTTCATCCACTTTGAGCATGTAGGTAGTAATATCATCATCTTTAGACATCCCTAGGATTTCAAATTTGGCTTTGTAGTTCTACATCTTTGCTTGCTTGACTTTATCGTCTCTTTCATAAATACTCTCCAGCTTTGTCTAGACATCTTTTACCGATTTCAGGCTTATCACTTTTCTAAGTTCAAAATCAGAAAGACCACTCAAAATCACATTTCTTGCTTTACCATTGTCTTCATAATCCTTGATCTCATCATCGCTTGTCGGACTAGTAGTAGGCATGGTGTATCCTTTTTCATCTGACTACCGGACACCAAATTCAAGAGTCTAGAAAGAACTCCATCCTGGCTTTCGAATAAGCATAATTTGTTCCATCAAACATATGAGCTTTGACACCCTTCCAGTGTGCCATCCGGATCTACCTCAAGTGGTTAAGATTCTCCTAGGAACCACAACTATAATACCAATTGTTAGATGCACAAGACAACTGAGAGGGGGGGTGAATCAATTGTGTATTTAAAAACATTGAAACCCTCAATATCTTTTCAAACCCTTATCAACCATTAAACCCTTATCATGCATTAGTCGAATGTAAACATATGAAACAATAATGCAAACACATCAAAACACATAAGAACACTGGATTTACGTGGAAAATCCAAGAAGGGAATGTAACATAGAAAAAAGGTTCCTTAGCCTTTTTCACGCTTGTTTAGCTCCCTCTTGCAGATTTTTGGACTTAATGTCACTTTGGTCTAGTGTTGTGAGATGTTTTACACATCCACATTAGGTCTTGGGTCCTTGAAAACTAAATAAAATGCATTTACTGATGCCTTGTAAAGGTGTTGTAAAGTGTTGTAAATGTCTTTCACACTTTTCTAGACTTTTATTAAGCATTCAAATCTAATAAACCTATTTTTCCCTTAATTAAATGTTGTAAAATGTATTTAATTGAATTTTCACATTAATCTAGAAGGCTTGTAAATTGCTCTGGTATAGTTTTCCAAACTGGGACTGATTCGCCCAGAATGGCGAATGAGTCCCACTAGGCTTAAAAATTAGCATTTCTAGAATTTTAGAGTTGTTTCCATTCTCAACAAGTTTCCAGGTGCACATTTTTAGTTTTACAACTTTATGTTTTGTTTCATTTACATTTTTAGGTCATTTAGCATATGTTTGCATATCACATTGTGGTTTCCAACATCTTCTTTTCCAAGTCCAAACTTGGTGGTGAACTCCTCATTTACATCATTCCATCCCCTAGAACACACTCTTTGTCAGATTTCAATCTCCTTTGCATTGGAATCTCAAGGGCTGTTCTTGAGTGAAATAGAGAAAATAACCTCTCCTTTTAGGTCCAAAACCCTAGAAGCTCAAGAGAGAGGGATCACTATTTTCTAGGTTTCAGGGAAAAACCATGGTGAGGATTAGTTCATATATATGAATTGCAACACTGAATACAATTAGGCTCATTGCTAAGGGCTCACTGCCCTCCAAAAAAGAAAGGTTAATTGTTTGGTGGCTCACTGCTAAGAAGAAAGAAGATAAAAGAAGACTGTTACAAAGAGATTCATTATTTGAAGGCAATAGGATAAATCACCACTAAAAGTTATTCCATCCACAACCTTTGGCTCACTGCTTCCAACAACTTCAAGCACACTAAAAATGTAGACCCTTCTACTCATTGCATTGGAGTCATGGGCATTAAGCTCACACTCAGATCACAACACTTAATCAATTTCACATCCTTCACACACCTTCTATAGATCCACACACATCTCCAAAAATTTAAGAACCTCTAAACACCTCTAATAATCATATCCAAACTACACAAGCATATATTCAACCATGAAGAAATGTGGAGCACATGACACTGGACACACCTCTGTCACTTTACACACTTTTTATTCAAATTTTCTCAAAAGCACTTGAAAACCAAGTGAACCAACTGCAACTACAACACTTACTCATTCCATACATCAATGGAAAGACTAATGAAAACCACAATGCACTCCAACAATATCCCTAACCAACCAAGCTTCCAACAAACTCTTCAACTATACTGTAGGTTGATAGCAATGACAACACCAACAACATTGTTTTGACATCAATGGCAACCCCACAAATCAAAGTTCTAACAGTTGGGTAGAACCTCAATAGACTAAATTTAGATCTCGTAATGATGATAATTTCTAGGATATGGATGATTTTCACTTGAAGTAGACTTGTGTCTACAAAAAAGGATAAGGAGTGGATTTTACCAACTTAAGAGTAAGTGAAACTCCTAAGCTAGTTTATCCACTAATGATAGGAACTAACTCAACTCTCTACTTGAAATAGGTGATTTTTGAAGAAAAAAGGTAAGCTAGAGACAAATGATAGAAGATCAAGATCAAAATCTAATTATTTTGGTTGTTGGATGTAAAATTGGATGGATGATTATGTTGAAAAAGGATTTGTTGTCCAAATCTAGAATAATAGCTCTAGAGTCCAAAAAGATCAAATGTGATGTTTGATGGGTGGGAATTGACTCAATATTTATCTAATGGATGAAGATGAGAGGCTCATATGGGATGTTTTAGGTCTTGTTCTAGGCTTTCCTAGTCAAAAATTCTAAAATTTTGATTTTTGTAGTGTTTAGAAACTGAAGGATTTATCAAAAGTGTCAGTGTACTGATCATATGCACAACGAGATTACTCAGAAGTGCAGTACAAACACTCAAAATTATAGCTCTATGAAAGATATGCATAGGAAAACAAGACAAAAGTACCACATAATTAAATATAAGCATAATTGTTTAAACATATGCATAATATGATAGCTCAAAAGTTCCAAAAAATGGATCAAAAGCATAAAATTATGACTCAAAAGTGTATTTATGACTCAAAAGCATAGTTTCATTACTCAAAAGTGTAACTCTATCAAAGAGATGCACAAGTAGACATATTAGAATCACCACAAGATATCTCAAAAGTATAGTTTCATGATTCAAAAGCACAATTGTATGACTCAAAAGCATAACTCTATGTAAAAAGTGTGTTTTTGCAAGTGGATGACTATTTTGGATAGTTTGTTTTCTTTGGCAAGAGACAAAATAAAAAACAAGATGGATGATGAGTTCAAGGTATTAATGTTGAATGGATTTTACTAGTTTTCACAAGAGTGCATGCAAAACACATTAACAACCCTATAATTATTTAAATAGGAGTTTCTTTATATTGTAGGCCCACACAATAAAATACCTCAAGGAGTTGATAGGTAAGGATCTAGTGGCACAAAATCAACTCATATTTTCTCTTTCTTTGGAGGCTTTGGAACTTTTATCTGAAAAAGTTTCTATCTCTACTCAAGGAGGTACATGGTGAGTAACTTGAACCTTAGTACTGAACCTTGCACCACACTATAAATATGGTTGATGGTCTTACAATTTCTAAATACAAGGCTTTCTAGGGATTTTGTGATTTGAGGGCCCATCTATAAATACTTGAGTCTAGGAGGGTCTCTCCTATCCTCTTCACTAAATGAGTGTCAATGGACTGAGAGTCTTGTGACTCAACTAGACATGCAAATAGATAACTCTCGAGGTATATATTTTTCTCTCCTCTTGTTATATACCCCACTAGAAAATGTGATTGAGGCTGTCTCTTGGGGTGATGAAATCCCTAGGTAGAAATTATAAAGGGAAAAATGAATCTAGTGCTTTTGATCCCTAAGCTCACACAAAGTGCAAGGGGAGAGCATACACAAGCTATCTCAACCTTGGGTTTGAACATAAAAGAAATAGGTTAAATAGAAGGTGTTTTTGATCTCTAGGCTTGCACATAGCACAATGAGAGAGCATACACACCAAATAGCCTACACAAACATGACAAAAAAGTTCATTTTCCCTTAAAAATAGAAGTGTGTAACTACTTTACTAAAAAAAGGAAAACTTTGTCAAGTGTCCTACACCAAATTATGTAAATAGTTTGAAATTTATGTTCTCCCAACAATAGCCAAGTTGCACCATTAGAATTAGCTTCCAAGATCACAAAAAGTTAGTTGAAAAATAAAATCAATTCATACAAACAAAAGTGTCAAAATACCAATCAAATGCACTAATGCATCAAAGTAATTGTCAAGTGCGATAAAGTAAGAAAAAAAAGGTGCAATAATACCAATCAAATACATCGTCTCACCCATCAATTGTGTAGAACTTCCTGCTAGAAGTTCCAAAATATCTATAAATAAAGAACCTACACACAAAGAATAAAAATAGATGCACCAACCTATCCTTGTAATCAAAAAAATGTTTGCAAAAAAAACTAAACCACTAAAAGAGTGATTAATTATTTAGATTCAAAATTTCTACAAGGGTTAGTTGTAAATCAGTAATCCTCATATCTCAAAAAATAATATTCTACAAGAAAAAGTAAGTCAAATTTAATGAATGTTTCAATAACCTACAAACATATATTAAATGCATTAATATGTGTGTCAGATGCACTATTTTGCAGATCATATGTGTCAAACAGAGAATTAGAAGTGTCATTTTGACAAGATAATAGTGTCATTGTACAACTTAGATGCACCACATTATAGAACAAAAGCATAATTAGAAGCATTGATTTGCACTTGTACCTTTCAAAATATAGTTATTCAAGCAAAAATAGTTAAATTTAGGGATGTGGGTTGCATGTGGTGTGCCAGAATGTGAATGAGATTGAATTTGAAACTAAATGTAAGGTTAATACAATGCAAATACCTATTTCAACATTTAATAACCACCTTCAATAGAGGATGAGCACAAGTAAAAAAAAAATCAAAATCAATACTAAACTATATTACATCTACAAAATGCCTCATCTTATTCCATTGTGTATGATATGTTGTAAAATTAATTGATGTGGATTTCTCTTCAAACATAATCATGATCTGTAATAGAAAAATGGATGTAATATGATAGCTTGAATGTAAGATTATTGATTGTTTGAGGGCTTGAATGATGGTAGATTTATAACTTTCATCTAATGTTTATCAATGGTGGAGGATGATAAAAATGATCAATGGATGATATTGATTGAGATGACATGCAATGTGCACACGACATGTGTAATGATGAAGAGTTTGATTGATCAGTTAACTGATTGCATGAGCGAGTTGACTAACTACATGGATGACTGAAGTGAAAACGAGTGAGAGTGAACAAGAGTTTTTATTTTTAGTTGACTCACTTAGAAGAATATAAATAGAATTAAACAAATAAATTTATTTAATTCATGTGCATGAGAAAAATATATTGATAAAAAATAATAAAACATCAATTTTATTTATTTTTAGAAGAATTAAAAATAGAAAAAATAATTAAATTAATTAAGTTAATTGAATTATTTTTTTAAATTATATAGGAAATGTTAGTTGATTAAATAATTAAAATTATTTAACTATAATAGATATAGAAGAATTGATGCATGGATTAATTAAATAATTAGATGTGAATGAAAGAAATTAAAAAATTACTTAAATAATTAAAATTTATTTAATTAATAAGAATGGAGGAAAATAAGGAATTAATTAAATAATTAAAAAATATTTACTTAATGTGGATGGAAGAAATTAAGAAATTAATTAATTAATTAAATAATTAAAAATGATTTAATGTGGAGAGGAAAACTTGATGAATTAATTAAATAATTAAATATTATTTAATTAACTTTGATGGGAGAAGTTGATGTAAATCATGTTAATTGAATTAAATAATTAAAATTATTTAATTAATATTTGATGGAAAAATTGATGAGAAATGATGATAAGTTAGATGAAATGCGTTAGTCATTTTTAGGTGTCTACAATACCCTAGTAGTAATAGTAGTGTCCTTGGAGTCTTGATAGGTAGTGTCCTTGAAGGAATACTTGCTAATCATTATTAAAGAATATTCATTTCCTGATGTAGTCAAGATTAGTAGGGCCTTGCCAAGTAGCCCAATCACACAACTCAATACACACAACAAAAGCCAAACAACCACAATACACAACAAAATTAAACATTTTATTTAGTTATATTTGGTTCAAAAAATTACATAAATTACATATTAAAAGTTTAACCTTACACTCTTGACCTCTCTCTCTCTTGACACAATTAGCCCACAATAGTTTGTCCCACTTTTTGGCCAAAGTGGGACATTGGAATCAACATTTTCACCATTTTTTCACTTTCTAACACCTATAGCAATTAAACCGTTAAAAATTTGAAAATTATGTGAACTAGTGATTTATGAGATTTTATCTATACATCATATATATATTCAAAAAATTAAGAAATAATTTGTAAGTTTTTTACATAACTTTTAATAACTCATGTTTTATAGTTAACGATATTTTCAAAAAGTGACATTACTTCGGTAAAGCATAAATTTATTTTAAAAAGGAAAAAATTTTAAATTTGAAACGTAAGTTTGTAACATTAATAGTGAGTGCACAAATATTTTTTCAGTTTTTATAACTTTTTGAAGTGAGATTAACTATAACTTAGACATAGGTTACTTTGATAACACATATTTTTTTGTATTCATTCAAGTTAACTTATTTTTTTGTTGAAATAAGGACATCAATACCTAGTGCATAGATATTTTTTACAATTTTTTCTTTATTTTTTATTTTTCCACTTGTGTGAAACAAAACATTGATTTTCACTGAAAAACCTACATTCACAAGAAATGGAAAAAGATGATGTAAAAGTGGGTTTTTCTCAACATTTTGATAGGTGTAGAGGAGACTCCATTGAGGGTTTGATTTAAGACTATGGTGCTTCTATCTAAGGGGTTTTACCTATAGGGTTTGATCAACCCTATTCAATTAAACCCATTTAGATGGAACCCCTCAAGGCTTAAATCATTAAATTCTCTAAAAATATATGATTTCAAGTAAAAAATAGGACACCATAGAAGCGAGACACATTATTGTGGTAGAATGAGAATTATCTCTAACCCCAACCATGATCTCCTTTGACATCCATCATTTTCTCAAGAATTATTTTCTTTTGCCCTTAACACTCCTCTAGCAATTTTCTCCACTATTGGCTTCTCAAAAGCCTTCTTGGTCTGTGTTTTTCTTCCAAAGCCAAAAAAAACCCCTTTCCAACATTTTAGTTGTTTTCCCAAAAACTAGATATTTATTGTATACTTCAGAATAGTTTACTTTGAGTTTTCCTCTATATGTTTTGTAAAAATCATCTTTCTTATGCATGAGAAAATACCACTAGGGAACTTGAGTATCCATCTTATGTGTATTCATAAGCATCCAAGAAGAAAGGGATGCCTCTGAATCTAGTGTGGATAAGGAATTAGTAGCATTGAGAAAAAAGAAAAAGTCTCTGACAAGAATATTTTTAGCACTTAAACAATAGATAGAGGAGTTCATAGGATATATTTGAAACCTTAGGATTGATAACTATGACAAGAATCCAAGCTACTTCCTTTGATTAAATAGACCCCTTTCCCTTGTACAAAATATAAGCACTTGTTATTTCAATTGTAGAATTCAAAATAAAAAATGAAGTCTATTTAATCTAGAAAAAAAAAACCTTGTTCTAAAATCACTAAATCTATTCCTAACAATAGAAAACACTTTAGGAATATATAGAAATAAACCTAAAGGTAGATAAAAATATCCACTATGTTTAAAAAGATAAATTATATTAACCATATACATCCTTAGATGATCCATTCCCTTATTTTGCCTAAACTAGTTTATATTTCTCAGCCTTGATAAACAAATAAATTAGAATATAACTAACAAATAGCAACTGAAACACCTATATCATATAACTAAAAATAACAACACATATAATTGCATAGAATATGAAATTGGATATATATTTTGGGTTGATTTACCTAATTATACTTCAACATCTGATAAAAAAGTCTCATTATCTTCCTCTCTCTTTATTAAGCTTGAATGTTTTGGTACAAAACTTGACAATAGGTGCTTAAAATTGGGTGAGAATATTTTCTCCAATATTTTTTGGAAAATATTGTATATATCTTTTCATAATAAAACTAATAATAAATTTTATTCGTGTCAAGGTGAATGTCTTCTTCTGGCTGCTTATGCAAGGTAAAATCTTAATGTAGGATAATCTTTGTAAAAGGGGATTTACAATTCCCAATAGATGTGTTCTTTGTGAAGCTAATGTTGAGAGTGCTTTCCATATATTTCTTGGGTGTGATTTTTCCTCTTTTCTTTGGAGTAAATTTCTTTAGTTATGGAATCTGGATTAGGTCTTTCCGGATTCCCTCGACAAATTTGTTGACCAGTGGAAGTGCCCCTCCACTTCTCCTGTTCTCTGAGGGCTCTGGGATCTTATGACCTCGCACATTGCGTGGGGTGTTGGATATTGTGGTTGTGTTGCTGATATGCGATTGTCATTGATGTCAACACTATTAGCATTGATGATTCTGAAGGTTGTATATGTCGAGGATATTGAAAAAATTATAATAAATATGTTGCAGGAAATTTGTGAAGTTGTGATGATCAGAATGGTGGAAAGTTGTGCATGTTGATATTTAGAAGTCATGCATTAATGGGTTTTTTGGAAGTTTCAGAGGTGTGCATCAAGATTGGAGAAAGTTATGAGTTTCTGAGTTCTTATAGTTATTTTGTTAATATAGCAGGTGTTTTTGGTAAGAGAGAATGTATTTATAGTAAATTGAGTTGTTGTGTACATTACCGAGATGTTCAGTGATGTTTCTAGATCATGCTCTATCATTGTGGTACATCTATGTGAATCAGCGTGTTCGTGATTGAAGATTTTTCCTTTGTGTATTCAAGTTTTCATGTTCTTGGCTGACATGTTGGTGGTAATGTGTTGTGGATCCTTATAAATTAATTTTTGAATGATTGGCATGTTCAAGGATATTGATTTAGGTCCTCACTATGTTGTGACCGACTTAGGTTGGTGCACATTAATATTTGTTCATGTATTGGGCCGATAATTTGTAATTCATTTATTCCCTATTTTGTGGCCGACAGAGTTGTTGATGTAAATCCAAGTAGCGGATATATAAGAGCGATTGTTTCCTCATTTTGAAGTATGCTCAATGTATGTATGCAAAGTATGTGCAAGATATGTGCGAATAAAGATCAAATCATTCGAATGCAGAGTAGATTGTGAAGAATTTTGAGCAAAGAGTGAAGAAGTATTCTTGTGTCTAACCAGAACTGTTATCAGGCTTTTGAAGAAGCTAATTTCTCAAATCAACCTTATTAGATAGATTTAATATGATTGTTTTATGTAAGGAACTGAGACTTCCCTTTGAGCAGTGAGCTCTAGGCAGTGTGCCTGAATGCATGTGAATTCCCTATTCATTTTTCATTATAATTCTAACAGGGTATAATCTTATGGACTAACATCCACCGTGGTTTTTCTCCTAACAAGGTTTCCACATATTAAATCTTGGTATTCATGTGTTTTTGATGTGTTTTTGATTTATGCTTGCATTGTTAATTATCTAATCCGAGATTAAAGGTTGATTAAGGTTGAATAAGTTTAATTTTTGTAACAACTAATTCACCCCCCCTCTCAGTTGTCTATACTTATTTTTCCAACATGGGGGTTATGGAAAGAACGAAATAAAAGAATCTTTCGTGATACTAAGCTTAAAGTTGACAGTCTTTTCATCAAGATTCGTCGAGCGATTTTGGAGAATTTTTCTCTCATTAATTCTAAGTCTTCTCACTATGCTCTTGTTGCATGTTTGGTTGGGTATGACCTTTTGGTTATTTCTAATTGGAAGGTCCCATCTATTCCTGCTACAAATTCTAAGTCTAGTTCAAATGCTAGATTGAATACTAAGTGGCAACCACCTCCTTCAGGGGGGGTTAAAGTTAATTTTGATGGGGCAGTGAAGGGTAACCCTAGGCCTGCAGGTTGTGGGGGGTGTTGAGGAATGAAGAGGGAAGAATCTTAGGCATGGTGGCACTCCCATTGGGAAAACAGACTAATCATTGTGCTGAGGCGGAAGCTACATTTCTAAGCATAAAATATGTTGTGGACAGGGGTTACACCAAAATATGGGTTGAAGGTGACTCTCTAAATATAATCAATTATCTACATGGCACTCATAAGCCTAGTTGGAATGTGGATCAATTAATCAAAGATACTATAATCATGCTAAGTTCTTGTGAAGAGACCTGCATATCTCAAATTTTTCGAGAAGGAAACTCACTGGTAGATTTTTTTGCCAATGAGGCTATCATATTGAGTGAGTTTTGTGTGTGGGAGGAGGGCTCTATCCTTCCCGAGAAAGCTAGGATCTTAAAGAGAAATAATGGCATGGGTTGAGTTGATGTGGTGGTGTCATTTAATCCTTAGTACCATCTCCCAACCCACACACACTGTAGGTTTTGTTTGGATTGTTGGCGTTCAGTTGAGCGATTATCGCAAGGGTTTTCTATTCTTGGTGTCTACAGAGATGGGTGGTGATAGAAGTAGAATTGAGCCGCACTCTTGTGTAGGACTGAGGAAGAAAAATAAGCTATGGAATATTCTCTGCCACAAGAATTTTATGTTTCTAAAAAGATTGCATGGGCATGACCCAAATGCCTCGGAGAAATTTGTTTCTTGCTGGCACAACCGTAAGATTCAGATATAAGGTCTGGAAGTGGATGTAAATGAGGAGTTGATTGCTACCATGATTGGGATGTTGATGGTTGGCCATAAGTTTTACAAGGACAAGAAGAGCAATGAGGAAGTGATGGCCCAATTCTTCAAAGATGATGAGCAGAAGAATTTGATTAAGATGGAAAGTTGGGGCTATGAGCGCAAGTCCCTCAAGAAGATATGGGCAGAGTTTGTAGAGGTGATTATGCACTATGTGACATTGGAAGGCAGGTTTACTGCTATACTAGGTCACCATTTCACTCTTTTAAATCACTTCAGGCATGGGTTGTTTATCTCCTTTCCATTTTTTCTATTGTCTTCCATGAAGATTTTTGTTTATGCACATTTAAAAAATAGGAGGGATTCAGTCCTCCATGAGGGTCTCATTATTTTAATCATGGAGCATGTTAGAACTCTTCTCCCTTCCCCTGCTATTAAGGGCAAAGAGAAGATTTTGAGTGAATTTTTTGGTTCGTCTGGTTTTGATACCAGCATTGCTGAAGAAGAGGAGTGGGAAGAAGAGGATGATGATGGCTCTTCATCCCCTGAGGCTACCTCTAAGAAAAAGAGGAAGAAGGGTAACCTTAAAAGAAATTGAGTTGCTAAGCGCCTTTTTCTTTTTGATAGTGAGGATACAGAGGTGGGCTCAGACGAGTCCTCTCCCAGGAAGGTGGATTTGGCTATTGGCCAGGGAGAAGTCAAAGGTGGAGGTAATGAGGAGGGTTTGTAGGAGAATGTGTTGGCTACGGAGACCAAGGATAAGCCAAGGAGGGCGTCCAAATGCATTGCCAAATTGTAGAACCAGGACTTGAAAGTTTTAGGAAAGGATACCAAGGTGATTTGTGAGGAAAAGGCTTCTGGTGAAAAGGTGGTGGAAATTGATGACTCGCCGGCTCATAACACGCCCAATGAGGACCTACATGAAGAAAATAAGGGTCAAAATGAGGAAGATGCTGAGAAGAAGAGTGCTAAGTCGGAGCCTCTAAAGGTAAATCCCATTTCTGAGGACTTTTCTTATCTAAATGACGAGTCTACCTCAATGTTTGAGCTGCTGAACATGGCTAGGGCTGGGGCCACTAGAACTTTTAATTTAGCTAAATGGACTCTTCAAGAGTTTAATAAAGTCAACATTAAAATAAGGGGTTTGAAGGAGAACTTGAAGAATGTTTCAAAAAGCTCGATGTCGAACATTCTGATTGACAAAATTATGGACCTTGAGGGTTCCTTCCATGATTTCAAATCTCTGTGTGAAGAATGTTTAGCTAGGTTAGAAGCCAAGGTTGTGGGCACTAATGCAGACATAAAGAAGATTCTCCATGTGTGCCATATTTATGTTAGGAATAGTGCAAAATCCTTGGAAACTGTCCTGTTCCAAAAGATTAGTGAGCTCGGGAGGGACCAATTGTACTTTTATGAATTAATGGAGAAAGAGCACTCGACCAAGGGAAAAGGAAAAAAGGTGTGAAAGATGATAGTAAAGGCCCTCCTGTTAAAGGGTCTGTTGATTGGAAGAAGTCCTTTGAAGTTGAGAAGAAGGAGCTACTGGACATGATTGATTTGCACAAGATCTAGGAGCTTGAGATGGCCAACACCTTAAGCAACATGAAATAGTGCTATGTTCTTTTTCTCTGTTGTTTGCTTTTTGTTGGGTCTCGGTTTTCGCTCTATTGTTTTGATGTTGTTAGGTGTTGTTGATGGTTTATTGTTTAATTTGTTGTGTAAAACTTTGTCTATTTTATTTTTTTAGTTATGGTTTGTTGCTGGTATCTTATTATACTATCTTCTAAGCAACATGTTGTATCTTAAGTTGTAAAGGGTTTCGGGTCCCTTCAAAACCTGTTTTGCCCATATAATCAAAACATTAGTAATGAAAATAATATTAAAGTCAACAATACAATTTCAATATTGATTTATCTTATTTCAAAATGGAGAATGACTATTGTGATGTATACAATATTGTATATCATTCAAGCAACAACAAAACATTAATATAATTGAAATTTTATTAAAAATAATAATATATTGGACATATAATTTTAAAAAAGAATAAATAATAATTTAATTTAAGCACTCAATGTTTTCAAAATGAATCATTAGAAAAAAGATAAATGATGTTTCTAACATTCCTTATAATAGACACATGCCACTTTTAAAATTATTATATAAAAAATAATAATTGCCAATAAAATTGTTATAGAATGCAAGCTTTTGGATGAAATTGTGTTTTGTTTTTATTTTGATGTTTTTGATCTTGATGAAGGATCAATAAATGTGATCCAAAATTTTGAAAGAAAAACACAGTTTAATCCAAAAACTTGCATTCTATAACTTCATGGGTTGTGAAAACTCATACCAACTATTAAATTTTTGCTCAAACATTTTAATTCTATACCATAATTGACTAATCTAATTAAAAGTTAGATACAATAAATTGTTATAGAATGCAAGCTTTTAGATTAAATTGTGTTTGCTGTTTTTCTTTCTAGTTTCCCGATCTTATTAATGAGTTATTGAGGGTGATTCAATAACTCAAAATCCTACTCGTGCACAAAATACACATTCTTCACTCTATCATAATACATTGAGCTGAGCTCTACAAATAGAGTTGAGTGAATAACTAAGCAACATCGTAACATTGATTCAAGCTCAAGTTGACCTCAGGTCACACTCAAGTCAGCAACGCATCCATCCATTAGCCTAGCACCAACACTTCCAATTGAGCACAATCAACGCAACACTATCGGTGCCCAAGGCAACCAAGGGCGCATCACGTAGGACCTTGTCGCCATCCCACAAAGACTAGATCTACATTCATCAGAGTGTGGTTGGAACCCAAGCCAACTCGACACCATGAACTCAAAGAGCAACTGCAACATAAAATCCAACTTGGAGATGACTCCAGTTAAAGCCCCACTTGCAAATATAGCATACAATGTCTTTAAGCCCCACATCAAGTCGCAGTCATTTTGCAGCAAAAGGAACTCAGCTTGGGGTTGGACCTTCGATCGTCTCCATGTCACTGCGAACTCGGTACCAAATCGGCTATGTCTGGACTCTATCTTAATAACCATTACACTCTCCCCCACCTTATTCAGGTGATGCATCGACGTCGGTGCAACCTCCACGGTCACACGAGAGTCACCCTCCAAATATCTTTACTTTGAAGGTGGAGTGGAGCACCTGCCAAAGTACTCCACCACTTTCTCTTCAGCCTGCCATAATGCTTCACCTCTCTCTCAGGTAGCATCTAAATGCAGATGATTTTGAGCACAATCAACACAATGTTGTCGGTACCCAATGCAACCAAGGGTGCATAACACGGGACCTTGTCACCATCCCATAAAGACTAGATCCACATTCATCAGAGCGTGGTTGGAACCCAAGCCAACTCTACGCCATGAACTCAAATATAAACTACAATATAAAAGCCAACTCGGAGATGACTCCAATTAAAGCCCCACTGGAAAATATAGCATACAATGTCTTTAAGCTCCACATCGAGTCGCAGTCATTTTGCAGCAAAAGGAACTTGGCTTGAGGTTGGACCTTGGATCGGCCCGATGTCACTGCGAACTCGATACTATCCGAGTAGGATTTTGAGTTAGCAAATTTGTATTGCGAACTACATAGCGTTGCAGAGACTCGATCTTGGATCTACGTATCCAAGCTAGGATCTTTTGTACAAAGTTTTTGTATATTTTTTTTTGTGTGAAGCTTATAGTTCTTGTTGCAAGAGTGGTTTACGATCTATATGCATGAAGGTCTCAGACAAGGCTAGAGAGCAGGATTGATCTCCTTTGGCATTGTAAGTTTTGTCGCTTGGGCATTATCAGCTGTTCCTGACTCGAGTTCTTGGTTTTGCTGTTTATGTCATGTATTGTTACAGTGATGTGAATAAATAATGCTTTTGGTCTCGTACTGTGTATAATATTTCTATGCATGATTTACATACATTCTTGTGTGTTATTCCGTGTTACTTGCATGTTACAATAACAATAAAATTGATAAGGCGTAGTCTGGTTATTTGATCCGAGTTGACTTTGTGAGCTCTTGTTGTTCATTTAAAACAGTACCGTGAGGGTGATACATGTGGTTGGTCTTGTTGACGGTAGCTATTGGTGTGACCTGAATTATCGATGTTAGTTTTCTAACTCATATCGATGCAAGAAGTCTGGCCAAGAAGTTCCGTCGGCGAGAGTCTTACTAATCTCAATGGCATCAGGGTAACATTGGCCTTTGGTTGGACTTGAGAATGTTATACCGATTTTGGTGGTTTTTCTGATGGCTATTGAACGTCGGTGTAACCTGAAGATGTTACACCGATAGAGAGTTCAATTGCCATATCGATCTTATTGATCAGTTCAGTGTAACCTAATTGTAGTTATACTGATGAGTGTTCTATCAGTGTGACTTATACTGTCAGAATGATCTCTATTTTCTTCGCCGATGAAGGAAGTTATCCTGATCTGAGCTTTGTATCGGTGGTGCTATCTCAATGAGGGTCATATCAGTGTAACTTAGCAAGTCGGAAGAATGTGGAAATACTATGTTGAAGAAGGGACCTATGCCGATGGGTTTCCATATCGGTGGAGCTATGCTGATGGGTGTATTGAGGCCGCAGATGTTTGAATGGGTTCCAATGCAATCTCAGGTTCAATCGATGCAGATTCCAATGCATGCTCAAGTTCAATTGGCTAGGGATCCAAGTCATGGACGCTTCCTCCTAAAAGAGAAAAATCAGTGAGACACCTGGGATGTCTTTCCAACCGACAGTTTATCTCTAAAGGCTTGAAGTGGTCAAATCGGTGAGACATGTGGTCGGTCTTGTTGATGGTAGATTGTAAAGGGTTTGTGTTTTGGTCATTGAGCTAAAGTAATCAATAATAATCATTTTAAAACTATTGAAAAAAAAAAGTGATGCTACTTTGGTAAAGCATAACTTTATTTGTAGAAAGGAAAAAATTGTAATTTTTAAACATAGGTTTGTAACACTAATATCTAGTGCACAAATATTTTTTCATAATTTTTTTTATAACTTTTTGAAGTGAGAGTAACTATAATTTAGACATAGGTTACTTCGATAACACATAATTTAGTTTTTGTATTCATTCAAGTTAACTTATATTTTTGTTGAAATAAGGACATCAATACCTAGTGCACATATATTTTTTAGATATTTTTTTTATTTTTTTATTTTTTTGCATGTGTAGAACAAAGACATTGATTTTTCAATGAAAAACCTACATTCACAAGAAATAAAAAATATAATGAAATTAAATACATTTAAAATTATACTTTTTGAAACACTTATAATAAGAGCTACATACTTACAAAATAGATCTCCTAAATGACTTCATTTGATCCCCCAAAATATGAAGTAAAAGTGGGTTTTTCTCAATATTTTGATAGGTGTAGAGGATAATCCATTGAGGGTTTGATTTAAGACTAGGGTACTTCTATCTAAGGGGTTTTGACCTAGTAGGGTTTGATCTAACCCTATTCAATTAAAACCATTTATATGGAACCCCTCAAGGCTTAAATCATTAAATTTTCTAAAAAATATATGATTTCAGGTAAAAAATAGGATGTCATAGAAGTGGGACACACTATTGTGGTAGAAAGAGCATTATCTCTAACCTTAACCATCTCCTTTGACATCCATCATTTTCTTAGGAATTATTTTCTTCTACCCTTCCCACTCATCTAGCAATTTTCTCCACTATTGGATTTGCAAAAGCCTTCTTGGTCCTTGCCTTTCTTCCAAAATAGAAAAAAAACCCCTTTCCAACATTAAATTATCTCTTTTATAATTTGTTCAAGTAGTTGAACTATTGCCAATAATGAACCATTACATAATTGAATTGACATGGGTTAGTTTAATCACATTCTGATACATGTCAATGTTTTAAAATTATCAGAGCATGAGTAACTAGTAGGAACTCCAATTATTTGAAATGTTGGAGGGACCATTTGCTTTTGTTGAGGCCTTGATACTTAACATGAACTATTTAAATATTATGAAAGGTTTCATTATCAATAGGAACTCTAAATTCCTTTACATCATAGTTTGGAAACTCTGCTAGTCTCTATGGTGCCTCCCTTGTCAAGGAATGCAAATTCCTTAGGAAATTCAACCCTCATCCTCATCCAATCTCCATCTCATTTCTTAATGAGGTTTGATCTTTGCTCAGACCTTGCATATCCATTTCTTTGGCGATGCATAGGTCGTCGAGGTTATGGACTTTCTCAAAATCATGATGCACATCCATACTTGTTGTGGTTTTCAGAGTATCAAGGATCAATAGGATCTCAAGCACATTTCCTTTTTGATCATCAAGCTATTACCCTTGCTAATGACCTAAAATCCACTCCTTTTTTTATCATTGAGGTTTTGGCCCTTCATAGGTTTGATGTTTTTTGAACCTTCAACTCATCCACAATGTTCAAGATATTTTTGATGTCTTACCTATGATTTCTTTCTTATAAAGGTTTTGACCCTTCAAATATTTTTGATTAAAGGGTAAAATAAGTTTCGAAGGGAACTAAAACCCTACTGTAAATTGTTGCTAAAAGAAAATACCACCAAAAAACAACCAAATAATAACCAACTAAAAGAGGAAAAATAGAAAAAAGAGAAACAAAAAGAAGAACTACTTCATCTTCTTCAATATATCTGTCACTTCCAACTATTGCTTGTATAATTTTTGGTGCAAATTTGTAAGGCCCAACAACTCATTCTTCTCTTATTCAAATGTTTTCTTCTTGCTGCCTCTAGTCCAAGAGCTTAGACCCTTTTGATTGCTCTACATCATCTACTTTCCCTTATCCTTGTTACTCTGATCCTCATTTATTTTACCCACAGAGGCCATCTTAGAAACTTTCTCTTCTTTCATATCCTTAAGCTTCTCGGTTAAAATTTGAATTCCCTTTGTGTTGTTTTGGATGGTGTAATAGCTAATTTTCACCACATTTTCTAATTTTTCATTAATATCCCAAATCTTCTTCTCTAGGCCCGTAATCCTTTTCTCATAATCATTTTTTAAATAAATAATATCCTTTTCCATATCATCCAACTTGGATTTAACCTCTCTATCCCTAGACATGCTCCTTTCCCTTTCCTCCTTAACATCTCTCCTTCTATCCATTTTTTCCTACAGAGCTTTGATATTGACATTGATTTTATTGATTTCTAGGAAGAACCATTTAGTCAATTTAAATTGACACGTTACCCCCTCTCTATCCAAACCCATAACATCATACATATCATCCTTGTTCACATGAAGATAGGTGAACTCCTAAGGACTATCAGGGATATTATCATTTCCCTGACCTTCCATGTCATTTCCCACATTTGGCAAATAGTTTTTACCAATCTAATTTTCTACAAACTTCTCCTTTCCTTAGTCTCTTCCACCATCCTTTATCATTTGAATTTGCATGCTCATAATGTTCTTTTATTTTCCCCCTCATTCTCGTCTTTGTCTAGCTAGGATCCTTCTAACCAAGCGATCTGCATTTTAGCTTTCTTCTTAGTGGCTTTCTTATGCCCAATGCTCTTTCTTTTATTGGGTTATCCTCCTCCTCTAAGGGTGGCAAAGAGTACATTTCTACAGAGGCTTCCCTCTCATCCTCTTCAAACCACTCCTCATCATATTCTTCCCCAATGGTATCAAAACTCATGTTTGAAAAATGAACACCCATAGGTTTTTGTTTCTTTCTTGCATTAAGCTTTCCCTTAGAATCAATATTAGGGACTTGGGCTATGATAAAATCCATAATTAATAAAATTAACCCTTCATGTAGTACATAGAGCTTAGGGTTTTTTTAGTGCTCCTTAATGGCATGATCCATAAAGGGAAAAATAAAATAAGGGAAATAAACCAACATTTTATGGCAAAAATGATTTAGAAAAATAAAGTGCACACCACAAATAGTAGTGAATCTACAATCCAAAGTTATGTACCTCATGATGACTTATGTGACCTCTACCCAAATTGGCTTGATAGAGAGATGATTATAACCCTAGGATGAGAGCTTGACCAAATTACTTCTTTTGAATTCCCCTTAAAGAATTGGTTTAAAGCCTCATCATTAGCCTTCTTATCTTTGAAAATTTTTCCTCTCCTGAACTGTGATCACATCTTCATTAATCACCATCTCCCAACTAACCACATTCAACATTCTATTCTTCCAACCCCTTATAAACATTTTGGTAGTTTCAGGGTCATGATTGTGTATATTTTCCATAGGAACCAAACCCCTTCCTCAACAATATTCCAAACGTTTTTGTTTCTGCAAACCCCATCACAAGACATGGGCTCCGCTCAACCCCTTTCCTCGCCCATATCAAACACTTCACTATTATTGCAATTGTACAAGAAAACACAAACAAACAAACTAGAAATGTATCTTCTCAAACAATTCCAATTAGAATAAAGGAAAAAGAAACTCAAAGCACCTAAAAAGTGCGAGGCATCCTTTATTCATCATAGCAATGTTCATTCTCCCCTTAAGATCCCTACTGGTATTCATGGCTAATGATATATTGAGTCTCGATGGGGAATGCATTGTACCTATCTAATAGTTTTAATGAGTGGAATTTAATTCCTACTTTTACAAACATATCAGATACCTTATTCCCCTCATGGTATATATGAGATCTAATTATCCCATCAAAGGTTTTGATCATGCTAAGGGAATCCCTAGTGAGAGTTTCAATAAACCAACTAGGACTTTTCTCCTATTTTAGGCATTGAATTATGTAAGGGAATCCCATTCCACCTTTTTTATATCCCTTAGAATGAGCTAATATTAGTCTATTATAGGCCGTCACAAATTCAATATAGTGGTTTGTCTGGGTACCCAAAGGGAGTGCCACCGCTAAAATAAACCTACCACCATTATCTGTTAAGACTCCCCCACTTATAGCTATCCCAACGTTCCTCTTGGCCACCCCATTCAACCCTTCAAATGTTTTCTTCCTCACATGTTTCTAAATTTCTCCAAATTTCTATAGCTTATTCTAGAAAACTTCAAACTTTGTCAAATTTCAAATTCCATTAAACCCTTTGAAAATATGAGCTCCTTGTCCAAATTTCATCCTTTTTTTTTCCAAATTAAAACTATAGGCATCCATTAATCCCCTCTACAAGATGACATCATCATTTGTCTAACATTTAATTTAAAATTTTCCTCCTAAAGAGAACACCAAAAACACACCAAAAGTGAATTAAAATTGAACTGAAAACTGAAAGCTAACTTGATTTTTTTTTGACAATGTAGGAATGTTTGTGGATCCACATGCTCTTGCATCACTTCCTCAATCTTCCCTCTTTTCAAGTAGTCCACATGGCTTAAATCCAATGAAGAAGCCTTAAATCACAATGGTTCAAATGAGTAAAAATTATGTTTAGCAACAATAGTATCTATTAGTCCTTTCAAATGATTTTGTATTAAGATATCCATTAATTATTGATATTGCATTTATTCCCACACCATCTCATATTTAGCTTTAATTTTTTTCCTACTATATTTCTACCCTATTTCTTCATTTCCTCTTTCCCACTAGCTCTTATTAGAATAGCAAGTTAAAAAATGTGATAAACAACATCAAGTAGAGGGAAGAAGGTTCATAGGGACAATTCATATGTTTGGAGGAGTTGAAAAATAACAACCATGATATTTTATCTACAACCTTGCACTCAATTCATGTGCAAGTATCCATCTCCAAATCATGGCCCATAAGGCACAAGGTAATCTTTTCAATTCAAGCTATATATTTCATAAATATGAGAATGTAATATATATGTATCCTATTGTTTCTATACACACCAATTTGATCTCTCTATTTTTTGATTGATTTATAATTTTTTATATTTAACACAAGTTGATTTTAAACAAAAAATGTCTAATGAGATTTGAGATTATTAAGAGTTTATTTTGATACATACAAAGGAACACATGATGTGTCACCCATTGAGGAATTAGTATTCTTTGTGTAATAGAAATTGGGGAAATTTACCAGTTCTAGTAACTACTTTATCTTTTTTGGGATAAGATGAACAATTTCAGCTTATTAGCTATTTTAGATTTAGAGTAAAATTGATGTGTTGTACTTGTTAATTCCAAATGATTGAAAATGTGAATGCAAGTTGATTATATTGATTAGGGTAGAGACTTTGTAATTTTTTTTCCCAAAAAAATAGAGATATTCGTTGTATACTTCAAAATAGTTTACTTTGAGTTTTCCTTTATATGTTTTGTTAAAATCCTTTCCTTACGCATGAGAAAATGCCACTAGGGAATCTGAGCATCCATCTTATGTGTATTCACAAGCATGCAAGAAGAAAGGGATACCCCTACAGTTGGTATGGAGAAGGAATTAATAGCATTGCAAAAAAAGAAAGTCTTTGACAAGAATATTTTTAGCACTTAAACAACACATAGAGGAGTTGATAGTATATATTTGAGACCTTATGGTTGATAAATATGATAAGAAGCCAAGCTACTTCCTTTGATCAAATAGACCCTTTTCCCTTTAACTAAAGATAAGCACTTGTTATTCAATTGTAAAATTCAAAATAAAAAAATGAAGTCTATTTAATCTCGACAAAACAAATCTTGTTCTAAAATCACCAAATCTACTTCTAACAATAGAAAACACTTTAGGAATAAATAGAAATAAACCTAAAGATAGATAAAAATATCCACTATGTTTAAAAAGATAAATTCCTAACAATAGAAAACAATTTAGGAATAAATAGAAATAAACATAAAGATAGATAAAAATATCCACTATGTTTAGAAAGATAAATTATATTAATCATATGCATCCTTAGATAATCCATTCCCTTATTTTGCCTAAACTAATTTATACTTTTCAAGTTTGATGAACAAATAAATTAAAATATAACTAACAAATAGCAATTGAAACACCTAGATCATATAACTAAAAATAACAACACATATAATTACATAGAATATGAAATTGAATATATGTTTTGGATTGATTTATTTAATTATACTTCAATATTTGATAAAAAAAAGTCTCCTTATCTTCTTCGCTCTTTATTAAGCTTGAATATTTTGGTTCAAAACGACAATAGGTGCTTAAAGTTGGGTGAAGAGATTTTCTCCAAGATTTTTCTTGGAAAATATTGTATATATCTTTTCATAATAAAATTAATAATAATTTTTATTTGTGTCATATCTAAATTTATAGATTTTAGTAACATTGGTAATGTCATTCAAGTAGACAGTAATTTTAAAGTCAACAAATACAATTTTGATATGAATTTACCTTATTTCACTATCGAGAATGACTATTATGATGTATATAATAGTGTATGTCATTCAAGAAACAACATAGAATTGAAATTTTATTAAAAAACGTACATTAGACATATAATTTTAAAAAAGAATAAATAATATCTTAATTTAAGCACTCATTGTTTCCAACATGAATCAATAAAAAAAGATAAACATGTCATTTTTAAAATTCTTTAAAATAGACACAACATTTTCAAAATTATTAAATAAAATAATAATCATAACCTATAAAATTGTTATAGAATGCAACCTTTTGGATTAAGTTTTGTCTGCTTTTCTTTCAATGTTTTGGATCATACTAGTGATCAATCATCAAGATCCAAAATGCCAAAAGAAAACATACACTTTGTTTGCTTTTATTTCAACGTTTTGGATCGCACTAGTGATCAATCATCAAAATCCAAAACGTCGAAAGAAAACATACATAAAATCCAAAAGCTTGCATTCTATAACTTCATAGACTGTGGAAAACTCATACCAGCTACAAAATTGTTGCTCAAATCTTTTAATTCTATATCGTAATTGACTTATCTAATAAAAAGTTAAATGCAATAAATACATTACTAAATAATTCAGTTATTCGTCTGTGATTCATAATAGGAAAGCCGATATCGAAAAGAACATGAAAACTTATTAGTGTTGGACTCCTGAATCCTTAGACCGCATGATCTCGTAAACATCATTAAAATTTCTTCATTTCACTAGGGGAGAGGACCGAGTAGTTGTGCACCCTAACTTCACGCTTCTCAAAATCTTACGTGGAAATTTCAAATCACTCCAATTTTTTTACAGCAGCTTACATGGCAAGTCCCCTACTTATAACTTTTGTTTCAAGGCCACATCATCAAATATGATGCCATATCAGCATGCTTTTTGTCAAGGTGTCCAAAAAGGGCCAAAAAAAGAGTGCTACCAATACTTGTGCATTCACATCATGAGTAGTTGAGCACTGATGTGGCATCACATGATTGGTTGCTTTTTAGATCAAAGGGATACATTTTGTTTAAGTTAGAATACTTATGTCACAACTATTGGACATTATATAAACAACTACAATCACAACTATTGGAACATGCTCAACTAGTGAGTCCTCTCCCCTATCTTTCATTCATTTCACAAGTTCAAATCCTCCACTAGGTAAGGTACGTACAACTTGTATTGTGGAGTACGAGTTTGTTGCCTCCCTCATATTGAAAGTACGTGGAGTACCATATACTGTAAGCCATTTGTAGACCCAAAAACAGATCCCCTGATATCGTGAACTATAAAAAATCATTTCCTTTCACTATCTGTCATTCATTTCACTATCTTCGATAAATCATACGTCGCCATTAGCCAGCCATGAATGAGCTAAAGTAATCGATAGTAATCATAAAGTCTTTGAAATCGTCATCCACAGGTTCCTTTTAACTTCTTTTGCACGACAAAGTACAGGAAATGAACATATGTTATCTCCATCATTATCATCGCTCTGTGACATGCGTTAGTACATTTGTCGCCCTAAAAAGTAATAGCTAGGGCGTTCATTTCAGGCAATGCGAGACCTTTCTATCTTTTCTCGCAGAATTTGTCATTTCGATGGACGCTTTTAACAGCCATGGTCATCCTGTTTAATGCGGAATATGACGGTTGAAGTTGTTTAGGGAATTCTCATTCACTTTCCTTACAATTATGAGCTCATACTGCAAAAGAATTGGCAGAATAAATGTATGCAGGCCCGTCATAAAAGAAGATTTTCTGTGCATGACACGGTATTCGAATCTCACCAACTATTATTAACTTTTGGGTACCATTCAATTCCTCATCTACGTTATCTTTTCACTCGCAAAGCATTCCACGTAAACTGGAAATTACTTGTCGTATCAGCTCGCTGACTCATATGTCGGCAATAGTTACATTTTCCTTCTTGGGAGAGGGCTTGTATTGTTTGGAACCTCTCTTTTTAGATATGCTTGCCTTGGCAACCAAATAAGGGATGAATTCTATTGCATTCAAATCATTCATTTCTACTTTGAATTTAGTCTAGGAAGATAGGTAAAATTAGGAGAGCAATGGTCCTCTACCTCTCCCCTTTGTTGGAATTAGTTCTCAACATCCTTTAATTTCTATCATTCCCTCAAATTAAAGTTAAAATAATAAAATTTTAATAGTATTTTTTTTTCATAAGGCACAATATTTGATAAAAGTTTTGCAAATGGGGTTACAAGTTAAGTGGGTTTAATATTGGGAAAAACTTTGTGGTTAAGCGCGCTTGAATTGCAGTAGTATTGAGATGGGTGACCTCCCGAGAAGGCCCAGTGCTTCACCTCTGTGAGCACCACCTAGATGCAATGAGTGTTAAATGGACCATTCATTATCATGAGAGATGGGTTATTGTGAACTAGTACTCATGAAACATGGGTCAATGAGTTTGACTCGAAAAACTACAAGATTGAATCTTGATAGCAATATCACAATCAACAAACTAGCAAAAGCTAGTTAGCAAAATACAAAAAATGGGGAAACAACAAAAAAACTACCAAAAAGACCAAAGAAAAAGCAGTACCAGAGAACCAAGGGAACAACAACACGAACAAAATGGTAGCTCGAACAAAACATGAAACACTAATAAAGAATATTTCAGTCAACACCGATCAAGTCTAGGGTTTTCTCCCATTTAGGAGCACTTTGATGACCTTTCTTCTTATCAACATAGTATGTTATCTAAGTCGAATAGTATGTTATCTATGTCAACATAATTTTTAGCATGTTATTTATGTTTGACATATTGTTGACATTCTTCTAGCAGACTTTCTCCTATAATGAAGATTATAATATCGATTCATCTTTATGTTTGTAGATTTTATTTGTTAACTTGTTGTTCAAGCCTCTTGTTTGCCTCTATTTAGTTTTTAGAATCACTCATGTTTGCTATAGGTTTAGCAAGATGTTTTGGAGACAACATATCCATCAATATGAGGCATCTCCAAATTTCTTTCAAACCTTGATCTTGATTTCAAGTCTATTATTGGAACATCAAGATTTAATTTTTCTTCTTTGATTTTATTAACTAATTTATTAATTGTTGTTAGTCATTAGTAGCTAATTTCTAATTTCAATAGTTAAGAAAGTATTTAGTTAGATTTTTTCAACTCCTTTAAAGCATTTCACTAAATGAAAACTGTCACTTAAATCAATGTAAACCTTCAAGAAATCTAAATTTTTAAATATACTTATTTTTAAAATAACAAATTACTCATTCAAAGAGACTAGGTTTACTTAAGAGTCCATTTAATTTGTGCCAATGCTCATAATGGATTGAAATGAATCTTCTCATGATATCGCCTACATAATTTATCATTGAGTACTTATGCAAATTGAAGAATATTCTAGATTTACTTTTCATTTATAGGGTGAAAGTTCAACATTTTGTCACAAATTAGAACAGTTTCACAATTTCATCAAAAATAGTTTTCACCAAAAAATGTTTTGTCAAAATAGCATGACATGACATGGTTCCTAGTGGATGCTATATTTTAAATTAAATTTATGGGTTACAGAGTTGCAATCAACAAAAATGTAGCGTCGAAAACTGTCACACTTGACAATTTCACACTAGGTTTTACACCCCTTTATGTGCTTGGACCTAATTATGAGTTTAATTACCCATTTTGCAAATATCTTCGAAAAATTAAAAAACGGAAAATGAAATTATGCATTTAATATCTTACCCCTAACACTTTGGCCCCAAAAAGAGTGGGTCTAGTCTAGGGCACACCACACCCTAAACCAACACTTTTGGCTCCAAATTCAAATATGTCAACGTCGGTATTTTATTATTTGAATTTCCAACTTCATTTGTCAGCCATCGGTATTCGATTTTTGGTAAATTAGAATAATTACATATAAATACTAGTTTTTTCCATCATTTGAAATCCTAAGGAGAGCTAGAAAATCTATTGAGAAAATTGAAGATCCTAAAATCAGTCAAGGGAAGAATTAGAAACATGAGTAAGTGCACCAATTTGTGACACAATTTAGGTGCCAAATTGAAAAAATGATAAAAAAAATGTCGAAATAAGGCCTTTGGCGCACGCCAAATGTAAAAAAAAATTTGGCGCACGCCAAATTTGGCATGCGCCAAATGTATTTCTAGACATAAAATGCAAAAATCGGGTTTGGAACCCTCATTTTGTCTTCAACCCGTGGCTTGAGAAGGAAGATTTCAAGTCTGCAGCTTGCGCTCGCCAAATCTCCTCCATTATTTGCATCCTTAGCTTGCCATTTTCCACGAGAATGTCGCCAACACGTCGGAGAGGTCGAAGATTGCAAAGAGGTGTGTATTTTTATTCTATTTATTTCGAATTTGATTTGGAATGCAACTTTAAATAGATTTTTATAATAAAACTTTGTTCTAATTCTCAGGGAATGAATCTCCACCTCAAAACATTGAGAATTCACAATCACCCCCTCATCAAGAGCCTCCTATACAAGAACAACCCAAAACCCCTCCATCAATTCATAGGCATCCTCAAGGAACACAAGAAAATATTCAAAATCAAATTGAAAACAATAAAAGAAACATTCAACAATTAATTGCAAGATTAACCGAGCATGCCGAAACCCACCCTTATAGGAGAGGGATTGCTAAATCATTGAAGTCAATTTTAACTCATGTAGGAGAAATGAGCGGGCAAATGAATTTTTGGTCAACTAAGAGAGATGACATGAGGCAATTTTATGCTAATGGTTTGTCATATGTAGATGTCAAAAAACTAAAAATTAGCAAAGCCGAGTTGTGTGCCCTATTTAAAGACCCAAAAGCCAATGAAGCTTTGTCCCATGCATGCAGGAGGTTCCCCATCCATTGGTGCCACCATGATTTACTTAGAAACAAATTTTGGGAGCAGTGGTGGATGGTATTTGACCAACCTCCATGCAATAACCATGAGGTGCCGCAATACTTTTTGAGGAAACTCTATTGCGAGTTTGTCCTCAATAAAATTCCAAACTATTTTGACATCTTAGACTTTTAGGGTAGAGGTGGGGGCTCCACACACAATAGACCTGCTGCACGACGTAATCCACAGTTGGCACTGAGAGCCTTGGGTAGACCCATGGTGGAGCATGTCATTGTTCCTTTCATTGTTAAGGACAGTGTAGAGGTGGACACGATGAAGTCGATTGGCTCACTCACCCAGACCATTTTACAGTGTGTGAGTCCTCTAGTAGAGCCTAGTGTGGAGGAGAAGTGTAGGCCCCGAGCTCCACCCCACCATTGTGGCACTTGTGGTGATGTTTTCACATACGATTATCAGGGTGCTCATGATGCAGCTACACAACCTACACCAGTTGCAAAGGCGATGACTTTCACATATGATATTCTAAATGATACATTCAGAATTGACACTCAGGTAAAATTTAGCAAGTTATTTTAATGTTGTTTATTAAAATATATTTTGAAATTTAAGAATAACTAAATTAGTAGAATTTTGATATGATGAAATTTCAGGGTTGCACTGTTCATGAGGGATGCTCTATTCCTATAGACCCTTATACATTCTTGACGATGAGTCCACAGGTATGCAACTAGTATTAAAGATATTATTATTGCATTTGAACAGTTGAATGTTATATTTGAATGTTTGTCTCATAACATGCTTCGGATTTCAAACAATTTCCTGGTGCACCTTCTTCCTCCACGCCTCGTGATTCATATCCTCAAACAATGTACACTCAGGTAGCCTTTATTCATTAATAGGGTTGTAAATCTATGTTAGCTAGTTTTCATAATTTTGCGTATATACAAATCTAAAAAATTGATGAGAAATACAAACATTGCATTCAAGTATTCCTTGATCGTGTCACATTATGTTCTCCTATATCAACATGATACCTGAGATATTGTTTCATTTGCAGTTGTTGACAAGAGATAGCCCTGGTGATGTTGGTGGCACGATGAACCATGGAGTTGCTGCAACAATAGCCAGTTCTGATCCATTGAGAGAGGTATGGATTAGATTAGTCGATTTGACATTATATTTTCTCTTTTATGGTCTATTATAGAAAAATTTCACGATAATTTTATGTAGTTTAATTTCTATCTTCATGGTTGCTACAAGTGGTTGTCACTCCAGATCGTGGACATGGTGATGCTTTAAATGTGCATGATGAATATATGTATGCGGTAAGTGATTATATTTTGTTATATGCCATTCCATAATTCAATTTCTATGTTTTAACATCTTTACTTTTAATCGTATCAGTTAAAGGTCCAGAGTGAAGAGAGGAGGAGTAACGGACGTGTTCGAAAGACAAGACAAGCAACCGTCACTCCATCCAGCCGAATTTTGAAGGCAACACGAGATCTATTTCCTTCCCCTAGAGGGAAATGACTATGTATTAGTGTTGTTTGTTGTATGCCTATGTGGCATTTTGGAACATATGTTTTGTACTATTGATATATATACGTGATATTTTGTCGAAATGGCTCCTTTGTACTAAGCCTATATGGTTTTTTTGGATATATTTATATACTTTTATCAATATATATCATTGTATAGCCTTTCGGATTTTTGATTAAAGAAACTCTTATTTTGCTATTGCCATTCTTGAATGATGTTATCATGCGTATCGTGTAAGTTGTATGCTTGAATGTTGTTGGCATGGATTAAGTTTACATCTAATGCTTAATTAATTACCATGGAATGCTCAATAAGCCCCATCTAAAGCATATTGTATAAGTAAGCTCCATTCGTGGTGGTTTGTATCCTTTGGAATGCTTCAATTACTTGTGCCTCACCGATGCATAGGCAAGGAGGCTCAAACCTAATCAGTCTGACAACCTGCCTTCAAGGGGCTCCTAACAAGATTAATACAGCCTATTTTGAGCAATCTACAGAACCTCACAACCCCATCAAACCAAATTATTTATTCAACACCTTACCCAACAATCCACCCTTGTAGCACTTTGATGCAGAGCCAAGGTGGAGAAGACTCACAACAATGAAAATGTCAATTCTCAATCAAGAACTCTTCTTCATAATGATTCAGCCTAATAGGCATCAACCCACCCTCAAGGGTCTCAACTCCTCAACCTTGCAAATGAACAACAAGACTCCACAAAGGCCCTACAAAGACCATCAACATTCATACAATGAAAATTGAATCAATTGACAACAATCCCTAAGTCAGATTCATCAAGGTTTCCAAAACTCACATTTGTGACTGGTTATTCTTGTAGTACTCAAAACTCAATTTTAGCTAGATTTCTCCCAACCTTTCCAAAACACTAGACAATTACAAGATGGATTGAGATACCGTTTTGAGGGCTACAGAACATACCAAAGAATCAGTGGTCTCTCTTTTGGACTGACATAGACTTTCAACACACCTACTCAATTTTGGCTTCACAATTAGCCCTTTTTTTCCCAAAGGGACCACCCTTCCAACTTTAGGTATCTACCCAAACACCTTGGAAAATCTTAGGTCATGGTGCCAAACCTCAAGTTTTGTCATTAGTTTGTGTCTATAGAGCCTCTAACTCACAAAACCCAAGAAACCCTCCAAAACCTTCACAAAATCAATTGTTTTAAAGAAACATACAACTCCAGACCTCTCTCAACACTTCCAAAGCCCCAAACACCTCAAAATACTTCTGCACGGACTCATTAGACCCTCACATAACACTTACAGGCATTAATTCTCAAAAACCTCTCTTTGGTTCCTCACTTCCATGTTGGAAAACCCTTGTTCAGTCTTAAAACAGTCACAAAAACACCACATAATTATGAATCCTTATTCCAAAATGAGTTGAAACACTTATTATAACATTTTTTCAATCAATCCACCGAGATACAGTAGCAAACAATAGGTGGATTGATTGTTACATCACAAATTTCCCCTCAAACCCTTGATTCAGCAACACCGGGACAGTCACTATTTGTGTTGGTTCTCTCTACAAACAAAGAGTTAAGATACCAAATAAAAAACAAATGGATTAGAAAACATATAGACACATCCTCTAAAATTATTAGACCATGAAGAATCTGTATGTGCCCGTACAACACTCAAAAAGATCAAGAAAACAATATTTTTCTAGAAAATTGCTCAAAACTGTGGTGTTTATTGTGTAAAATTATTACAAAACTTCTTCCACTCTCTCATTCGAGCCTTGTTAAGTATTTTTAAATAATTTTCCAACAACCATATTCTCCCCAGTGCTCATAACCAACCTTGGGATTAGTTGGTCTCTTAATTACATTTGTTTGTGTTAAAGTTGCTTTGTCAGCATTTTACAACTTATATGATTTCTAATTGACTTCTAAGACACAGAACACCCTTTATTTGCATTATGTTTGATCTCTCAAAGCTTATTAGACAAAATAAACCTAAAGACACTAACATTTCCCTATTGATGTATTCAAATAAAAAAAATTGATGATGTGGTGTAGGTGCTCCTGCACCAAACTCAAAACCTGGTCCAAGCCTATTTTTTCCCAACCTTTGCAAAACACCTGACCATTTAAATGTGGATTAAGATACCCTTTTTAGGGATACACAACATATGCCAAAACCAATAGTAACTCTTTTGGACCAACATGAACTTTCAATACACCTCCCTCGCTCTAGGCTTCACAATTAGGCCTAATTTCCAAAGGAACCCCCTCACAAACTCACCTCCAAACCAAGGAAACTTGAAACAGTCTTAGGGATGCTCACCAAACTCAGGATTCTCCCATTTTAAGAGCCCCAAGAACTTGTTCTATTCCTCTACTCACAAACCGTCCTAAACCTTCACAAAAATAAGGGTTTTAAAGAAACTCATAACTCCAGATCTCCCCCAATCCTTCCAAAGATGAAAACACCCCACAATACCTTTGCCCTAACTTAAAGGACACTCACAATCCCATTCCTTTCAGTATTTCTCAGATTCATTACTTGAGTTCCTTACTTTCATGGTGGAAACACCCTTGAATAGCATTAGAACTTCACACCCCACTGAGTTTATTCATTCTCTCAGCCTCCAAAGTATTCATACACCAAACTAATCATGGTATAGGCCAATCCACTGAGCAACAGGGTCAGAACAGTAGGTGGATTGGCTAATGTGTCATGGTGTTGCCCTCAAAACCCCTAACACAAAAAACAGAGCAGTAACCAAGTTTGTTGATCCCACACACACCAACGGTGGATTTAAACCTTCAGAATAGATTGAAAGAGAGTAAAAACATATGCAATCAAGTATCCAAAGCCTCAAGTCATGATAGACTTGTATGGGCCTATGCAAGGCAAAGAAAATTCAGGAAAACAAAGAAAACCAATGATCAACGTTTTCAAGTATATTTTGTTATTAGAAACTGAACAAAATCAACCCTCAACTCAGGGTATTATAGCAATATATCTTGATACCACCTTCCAACTACTCCTTGAGCCGATCAACCACCATAACCACCCTTTGTTAGACTTCTAAGATGGCAATTTGCCAATTTTGCTCTTAATTACCATTCATTCACAACTTGATTTGCAAATACCACCTAACTGACCTATTAAGCCTTTTAAATACATTTGTAAGGTATTTACATAGCATATAGAAATATAGAGAGCAAATACAATAAATATTTTAACTAATGAATTGTTAAAAATGGACTTTTATAGTTTATATTCATGTCATTGATTACATTGCATTGCACATATTTCAAAGTCAAAGCATTACTTCACTTTACATAAGTAATAAGTAGATGTTGATAGATGCCGAAAATTTAATTACAATATAGTTTGAACAAAGTCAATCTAAGCAGTTATGCAATTTCTTCACATTGCATAACTAATAACTAGGAGCAGCTGCCAATTGCATTTTCTTATCATGGCATTCTATGAGACCAAATTTCTTTGAGATATTTTTTCAAATAGTTCCCTGCCTTGTCTATGTTACCACATTTTTCATACATGTCTACCAAAGCATCTTCTCAAACAGTTCATTGCCTTGTTGCTATGGCTAAAAGCCTAAAACAAGTGATTTTGAACAAGCTATGGATGCTTCGAAAAATATATCAAAAGCATAATAGTAAGCAATAGCATAGAGAAGGTAGTGAACTGTTTGAAAAAATGCATCAAAAAAATTGCTTTGAAATGATAAATTTAGTTGTGCTTTCACTCTTCTTTAACATTGTTTATTTGCTCCTTTTTATAACAAGAGATAAAAAAAGGTAAAAAATTGTATAACAAGAGATAAAAACTATCTTCTTTGAAATCGAAAGGCATTTCCATAGCATAGAGATATAGAGAGAAAATAAAATAAAGAGTTTAACTAATGAAATGTAGAAAATAGATTTTTGTAGTTTTTATTCATGCATTGCACATCTTTCAAACTCAAAGCATCACTTCACATTGCATAACGAATAACTAGATGCTGATAGATGACAAAATTTCAATTACAATATAGCTTTTGACAAAGTCAACCTAAGCAGTTATGCAATTACTTCACATTGCATAACTAATAACTAGGAGCAGCTGCCAATTGCTTTAGCTTGTCATGGCATTCCATGAGACCACATTTCTTTGAGGCATTTTTTCAAATAGTTCATTCCCTTGTCTATGCTACGACATTTTTCATATATGTCTACCAAAGCATTTTATCAAATAGTTCATTGCCTTCTTGCTATGGCTAAAAGCCTAAAATAGATGCTTTCGAACAAGCTATGGATGCTTGGAAATTTTTTAGGAAAGCATAATAGTAAGCAATAGCATAGACAAGCCATTGAAATTTTTCAAAAAATGCCTCAAAGAAAAGTGGTCTCATGGTGATTGAATGCCATGACAAGCCATAGACAAGGCAGTGAATTGTTTGATAATATGCCTCAACTACTTGCATTTGACAACTTTTTCCTCGAGTGAAAATTTGCCACCATAGGAAAAATCCTTTGAGATAGCGAAAACCGAGCAAGGTTATTGTAGAGGGGCACAACATGATCCCATAGGATCAAATGAGAAGTTTCTAAGCATCACGATGTACGAGTAATAGCATGTTGAATTTCACAACCATTTTGCAATTTGGACCCTTAAGGGATCGATCCGGTTGAACGTAGCTTAGAGCGA
This sequence comes from Sequoiadendron giganteum, assembly GCA_007115665.2. Classification (NCBI taxonomy): domain Eukaryota; kingdom Viridiplantae; phylum Streptophyta; class Pinopsida; order Cupressales; family Cupressaceae; genus Sequoiadendron; species Sequoiadendron giganteum. The sequence continues at coordinate 378,278,885 of CM021105.1, forward strand.
TTCCATGTATTTAGGTACAAAAGAGGACCATTCCTAGTGTAAACGCACCCACCCGGATGCGTTGGAACAGTCCGTTTGGTCACACGAGCTGCATAACAAAAGTTGCACCACTTTGCAACTTTCAACTACTTGCATTTGACAATTTTTTCCCTGAGTGAAAATTCGCCAGCACAGGAAAATGCCTTCGAGATAGCGAAAACTGAGAGAGGTTATTGTAGATGGGTGCAAAATGAGCTTGTAGGATCAGACGAGAAGTTTCTAAGCATCACGATGTCCGAGTAATAACATGCTGAATTTCACAGCCATTTTGCACTTTGGACCCTTAAGGGATCGATCCGGTTGAACGTAGCTCAAAGCGATTCCGCGTGTTTAGGTGTGAAAGAGGACTATTTCTAACATAAACGTAGCCACTTGGATGTGTTGGAACAGTTTGTTTGGTCACACAAGTTGCAGAACGAAAGTTGCACCACTTTGCAACTTTCAACTACTTGCATTTGACAACTTTTTCATCCAGTGAAAATTCACCACCATAGGAAAAAGCCTCTGAGATAGTGAAAACCGAGAAAGGTTATTGTAGAGGGGCCCAACATGAACTTGTAGGTTCAGATGAGAAGTTTCTAAGCATCACGGTGTCCGAGTAATAGCATGCTGAATTTCGCAGCCATTTTGCACTTTGGCCCCTTAAGGGATCGATAAAATTGAATGTAGTTTAGAGCGATTCCGCGTGTTTAGGTGTGAAAGAGGACCATTCCTAGCGTAAACGTACCCACTCAGATGCATTGGAACAGTTTGTTTGGTCACACGAGCTGCAGAACGAAAGTTGCACCACTTTGCAACTTTCAACTACTTGCATTTGACAACTTTTTCCTCAAGTGAAAATTCGCCACCATAGGAAAAAGCTTTTGAGATAGGAAAAACCAAGAAAGGTTATTGTAGAGGGGCCCAACATGAACTCGTAGGTTTAGATGAGAAGTTTCTAAGCATCACAGTGTCTGAGTAATAGCATGCTGAATTTCACAGCTATTTTGCACTTTGGCCCCTTAAGGAATCGATCCAGTTGAACGTAGCTCAGAGCGATTCCGCGTGTTTAGGTGTGAAAGACGACCATTCATAGCGTAAACATACCCACTTAGACGCGTTGGAACAATTTGTTTGGTCACACGAGCTGCAGAATGAAAGTTGCACCACTTTGCAACTTTCAACTACTTACATTTGACAACTTTTTCCTCCAGTGAAAATTCGCCACCATAGGAAAAAGCCTCCGGGATAGCAAAAACCAAGAAAGGTTATTGTAGAGGGGCCCAACATGAACTCGTAGGTTTAGACAAGAAGTTTCTAAGCATCACGATGTCCGAGTAATAGCATGTTGAATTTTGCAGCCATTTTGTAGTTTGGCCCCTTAAGGGATCGATCTGGTTGAACATAGCTCAGAGCGATTCCGCATGTTTAGGTGTGAAAGAGGACCATTCCTAGCGTAAACGTACCCACTCGGACGCGTTGGAATAGTTTGTTTGGTCACAAAAGTTGTAGAACAAAAGTTGCACCACTTTGCAACTTTCAACTACTTGCATTTGACAACTTTTTCCTCCAGTGAAAATTCACCACCATAGGAAAAAGCCTCCGAGATAGCGAAAACTGAGAAAGGTTATTGTAGAGGGCCCAACATGAACTCGTAGGTTTAGATGAGAAGTTTCTAAGTGTCATGGTGTCCGAGTAATAGCATGCTGAATTTCGCAGCCATTTTGCACTTTGGTCCCTTAAGGGATTGATCCGGTTGAACGTAGCTCAGAGCAATTCTGCGTGTTTAGGTGTGAAAGAGGACCATTCCTAGCGTAAACGTACCCATTCGGATGCGTTGGAACAGTTTGTTTGGTCACACGAGTTGTAGAACGAAAGTTGCACCACTTTGCAACTTTCAACTACTTGCATTTGACAACTTTTTCCTCCAGTGAAAATTCGCCACCATAGGAAAAAGCCTCCGAGATAGCAAAAACCGAGAAAGTTTATTGTAGAGGGGCCCAACATGAACTCGTAGGTTTAGACGAGAAGTTTCTAAGTGTCATGGTGTCCGAGTAATAGCATGCTGAATTTCGCAGCCATTTTGCACTTTGGTCCCTTAAGGGATTGATTCGGTTGAACGTAGCTCAGAGCGATTCTGCGTGTTTAGGTGTGAAAGAGGACCATTCCTAGCGTAAACATACCCATTCGGATGCATTGGAATAGTTTGTTTGGTCACACGAGTTGTAGAACGAAAGTTGCACCACTTTGCAACTTTCAACTACTTGCATTTGACAACTTTTTCCTCCAGTGAAAATTCACCACCATAGGAAAAAGCCTCCGAGATAGCAAAAACCGAGAAATTTTATTGTAGAGGGGCCCAACATGAACTCGTAGGTTTAGACGAGAAGTTTCTAAGTGTCATGGTGTCCGAGTAATAGCATGCTGAATTTTGCAGCCATTTTGCACTTTGGTCCCTTAAGGGATCGATTCGGTTGAATGTAGCTCAAAGCGATTCTATGTGTTTAGGTGTGAAAGAGGACCATTCCTAACATAAACGTACCCACTCAGACGCGTTGGAACAGTTTTTTTGGTCACACAAGTTGTAGAACGAAAGTTGCAGCACTTTGCAACTTTCAACTACTTGCATTTGACAACTTTTTCCTCGAGTGAAAATTCGCCACCATAGGAAAAGCCTTTGAGATAGCGAAAATCGAGAAAGGTTATTGTAGAGGGGCCCAACATGAACTCATAGGTTTAGATGAGAAGTTTCTAAGCGTCACGGTGTTCGAGTAATAACATGCTGAATTTCGCAGCCATTTTGCAATTTGGCCCCTTAAGGGATCGATCCGGTTGAACGTAGCTCGGAGCGATTTCGCGTGTTTAGGTGTGAAAGAGGACCATTCCTAGCGTAAACGTACCCACCCAGACACGTTGGAACAGTTTGTTTGGTCACACGAGCTGTAGAACGAAATTTGCACCACTTTGCAACTTTCAACTACTTGCATTAGACAACTTTTTCCTCTAGTGAAAATTCGCCACCATAGGAAAAAGCCTCCGAGATAGCGAAAACCAAGAAAGGTTATTATAGAGGGGCCCAACGTGAACTCGTAGGTTCAAATAGATATTTTGTAATCACCACGGTTTACGAGTAATTCCCTGTCAAATATTGTTGCCCTTTTGAACTTTGCACCCTTAAGGGATCGAGTCGATTGAACCATAGTAGTTGTTTTGTTGAATGTCATACCCTAAGGTATGTTAGAGATGACCTAGGTTGCATCGATTTCTCACTGAGAGGCTTAACATAAAATGTGTAGCATATAACAATCCGATAAATCTAGGAGATGGAAAAGAAAGAGAAGATTGACAACCAGAAAATGCACCAGCAACCGATGTTTCTCATACCACTGGACACTTACACCAGCAACCGATGTTGTTCTTTTCTTATATACTTTGAAAAACTTCAGTATTACCTACAGTCACAATCAGAAAAGGATCAATGAAAGTCGTAAATGCATATGACATCAAACAGTAATCGTGAAAAAGCCTTATTGCAAGGTGTTGGTCCAAAAGAGTGATCAATAACATGGCTTTACAAATTCAATGTGCATACTTACAAATCAATCTAGGGAACCATCTGGGTCTGCTCTAGTATTTACTGTGTCGAGTATTGCCTTGTGGTCAAACTCATGCACTTTCCATAGGTTCTTGTTCGCAAGTTTACCCTTATATTTGATCAAATGAACGTTGGTGGCGACGACAAGGTTCGAATACTGAAGAATTTTCCGATGTGTGTCGAAGTCCTCAAACAACCAAACTGCAACATTCTTAACTGGATACCTTCAAAACCGTGTTCCAGTAACAACCACCGAACCTGTAGGATATTCTATGTTTTCTCCATTTATAACTGGCGACTCCAATTTCTTTTTGGCCTCGATACAACGACACAGGTAATAATATGTACCCTCTTCATTGTCTTCATCTGCAATTACCACATAAACGTGCCCTACATTGATATGTTCATCTTGTTAGATTTATTTATTGAGCAACATAATAAAAATTGTAAGTAAGATATATTACCTGGTTCTAGTAGGTTCGATACATGATCAAAGTCAATGGATGATTGCATCTCCATGATTTGTAGAGCCGTCGAGAGCTGATAAGTGTCAAGTGGGGTTAGACTTCTTACAGACCATTCATGAACCCACTCTGTTGACTCGCAATCATTCCATGATTGAAGTGTACATGCATAAAAAAAGCATGCCATCTTCCTTGTATGGATAGTCCATGTACCTGCATTGGAGCTTCTAAAAGAGTGTAGCTTGCTCGATCCTGTTAGTGTACAACAATCCTCATATTTTGCAATGTTAGTATCATCTACTAAATGAAAAAATCTACGAACTAAAGAATTGCCTTCACTACTTGGACCCATTGAACCATTGCACCATTGGACAATTGATCTTGCATTTGTCAACTTTACACTGTTTGTGTACTTTAACTCTTCTTTTGCTAGGGATCTTTTGATACATGCACCTACTCCATCATGCTCCCCCTTTCCATGCCCGGCCTCTGAGAAGTTCCACATATGTTGAACACCACTAATCCTATGCATCCTGCTCAACCAGTAAAACATTCTGGCGTTCTTGAATTGTGATGTACAATTATTTGACCATATGATATGTTGACTAAATGGTATGCCCCTACTAGCTAGATCAACATAGAACATATGAAAGCAACCTTGAACAAACTCTGCAGAATGTGTGCGATCATCACTGATGTAAAAGTGATACTCCCTCAATACTTTCCTATTTTCCTCTGTACTATCATTTTCATGAATGAATGCTATATGTACAAATATAGAAACCTGCACAGAGTTGTAGTATTGTGATTGCACCTCGTTCTGTGGTTGTACTGTGTAGTTCTCAGCGAAGTCGACAACTGAAACGATATGACGAAGTGGAAATGTGTCCTTGCATAACTTGAATTGTGAGTCCAACCATTGTGCTTTGTGTGTATGCATTGCATAATCATAAACCACGCAATCATGAAAAATTCCCATAAACTGATACACTGGAATCTTATCACTAACCAATTCACACTTCTTTGCTTCTTTCCTATCTTTTAGACTGTATGCCACGGTCGTATATTTGCCAAATTCCACAATTTTGTCTCCAATTGTGTGTACTAGCCATGTGTTGGAAAATTGGCAAATGTTGCATGCCACCACAATGATCACATGTGCCATCCAAACATGATTTTTTGTAAAAAAATTGACCATCCTCTCTTTCACATAAAATGGAAGACAAAAATTTCCTTGACGATTTAGGTGGAGGCATTATGTTACATTCCTGCAAAACATTGTCAGTATGCATATCTACACATATACGTCGATAAAAATCATAGATGGTTAGAAAACTCAATATGAACCCTACAACAACAAGTAGTGCGTGTATGATTTATTTTGACATAAAAAGGATTTAGCATTTCAAAATACCTTTGACATATTTTAATTTCAGGAAACTTTTGTACAAAATCAGCAAAAAATTGGGTTTGAGTGGTATCCAAATAATGCATTGGATGTGGCTCACGGTTTATACTACCAATTCTCCTTCTTACAATATCTCTTTGATTAGGAGAGGTCCTTGTGTTATCCTTCCAATAATTCACTATTAAAGATCTCAAGCCTTGAGCAATTCTCGTGTCTTTCCGTGGCACTCTACCCGAAAATGCCCATAACTCATTGCTATTTGGATCCTCCACTCTTTCACGCCTTCCTTTGGCTCTCATTAGAGATGATCTAATTATTTTCAAAGACTTACTTGCCTTTGTAAGGTTCACCTTGTTCCTTGTTTGACTGCTTAACAGTGTTGTTGTCATCACATGTCGTGTGGCACAACTATCCTTCGTGCGTGAGGTGGAACCCACGCTCTCGTATGCACTCATCAAGTTCCTTACAATGGAATTTTCACTTAAGTCATTCAAAAATCTTAGCCCAAGAGCCTTCATGGTGGGCCTAAATTTGAGTTGCCTCATCATTTCAACAAATAGTTTGCATCTTCCACCCTCACTTAGCTTCGCAAAAAACAAACTCCATATCCTTTCTGCATATCTTTGACATGTACGTTTTGGAATCTTATTAGGCATCCATTTCAAAACATTGGAATCAATATCAATAAAAAATGTAGGTTTTCTATGCAAAACTCTAGGAGGAGTTCTCAAATGTAAATTTGTGTCAATATTGGGAAGGTCAACAACATCGGGGATAGATCGTGTACCTTCAATTGGAGGTGCAATTGATGACATACCTTGAGATTGACATGTAAATGATGTTGTACCTCCAACTTGAGATGTCGTTTGTGGAGTTCCTTCAAATAGAGATATGTTTGCTGATGTACTTTCAAAACGCAATGTTTTTGATGGTGTGTCTTCAATCAGAGATGTGATTTTTGATGTACCTGGAAAACCACATGTTGTTGTCAATGTGTTTTCAACTGGAGATGTGCATTGAGCTTGACCTATGGTTGATGATGTGCCCTCAACTTCTGTATTCATTCCTATCCTTCCACGAACTTTCCTCATTCGTGCCCTTTGTTTTTCCAATTTGACATCTCTCTTAGATTGCACATAAGTTTGTGGTTGTATGAGCTACAATTCCTTTGCTTCACAAGCTACATTTTTTGATTCTCTTCTCCTTGCATTTTTAACTACACACTCTTCTAGTGTTAGAGGCTTCGGTTGTTTCCTCGGCATGACCTTGAATGATACATGTCCACAAACACACATAAAACAAAATTAAGTAATGCATTTTACAAAAAAATTGATGCAGAGAGGGGTGGAAACCATTCAATACAGCAAATCAATGAGAATCACAAACCTAGGGTATAAATTGCTGCCACCTAAATGAAAACTAGAGACTCTTGTGTTTATTTTTCTCAAAACCAAATTTTTGATTGTCAACAAAGTCATGAAGAATATGGATTCAAAGAAGGGTCTGTGATGCTATATCTTATCATTATTCACTATTTCTTTGGCAATGAGGTTTTCCAAATTAGATGAAAATAAAAGTTTTCCAAATTAGTTGGAAAAAGAATGAAATATAGTGAATTCCACTAGCCATGCTGGAAATGGACTACTATAAGCAATGCAAATAGAATTCATAAGTAAATTTAAGTTAAGTAAATGTCATGTTTTTTATTTTTTTTGTTCTTCAAACTCATCAAAATTGAACTTTTTTATGCAAATCTAAAAATTGAACTTTTCTATGCAAATCCCATCTAATTCAATGTTGAATTCTAAGTCCAATTGTTATGATTAATAAAATCATTAAGGAAATTTAGTTTATATTGTCAAAAACAAACAAATATACTAAAGAAAAACATTTCAATTTACCAAAATGAATATATTACCTCAGATAATGTAAAATGATGTAGAAACTTCAAAATATCCTCTTTGTTGTCTACCATGCAGATTGGTGGTAAAAAGGTGATGGATCAAGCATAGATTGGTACAATATGAAGTCAACTGCAGAAAAAAAAGGCATTTTTGACTGGGATAAAGCGCTAAACCAGACAAACACAGGAGAATGTGGACCTAAATCACGGGGTCAACCCTTATTTTTACCATTTCAAGGTAAAACCCATTTGGCGCTTGCCAAATATGTTCCTCTGAAAATGAGAGACTTCAGAGAGAGGGAGTCAAAGTGGGAGAGAGGGGGTGGGAAGGAGAGACCTAAGAAAGTAGGGTGGGAGGTAAGTGAGGCCTGACAGAGAGGGATTGTGATATAAGTGAGGCTTAATCCCTCAACCCTTAAACCCTAATCCATAGAGACAGATCTAGAGAGAGTGAGAGAGAGGGAGGGAGAGGGAGTGGGAGGGAGACACCCGAGAGAGAAGGAGAGGGAGACAAAGTGGGAGAGAGGGGGTGGGAAAGAGATACCTAAGAGAGTAGGAGAGAGAGGGAGTGAGAGATAGAGGGATGGGAGAGATACAAGGAGTGAGTGAGAGAGAGAGACTTGAGAGATAGAGAGGGGGTGGGAGGGAGAGGGAGTACTCGGGGGAGAGGGAGTACTCAAGATAGAGGGATTCAAGAGAGATGGAGGGGGTGGGGGGAGATACATGAGATAGAGGGAGAGAGAGAGTGGGAGGGAGATTTTTAAGAGAGGGAGAGAGAGAGGTAGAAAGACAGAGTGGGAGAGAGTGAGAGAGGGTTTAAGGGTTTAAGGGTTGAGGGCTAAGGGTAGATGGAGGAGGGTATTGGGTTTAGGGTAGAGGGTATCGGGGTGAGGGTTGAGTGTTTAAGGGTTTAAGGGTTGAGGGTATAGGGTTGAGGGATTAGGGTAGAGAGGGAGGGAAGAATGGAGGGAGAGATGGAGGGAGAAGTGAGATAGAGAGGAGAGAATAGGATAAAGGGATAGAGATATATGAGGGTTGAGGATCTAATGTATAGGATAGAGGGTTGAGAATTTATGGTATAGGATTGATGGTTTAGGGTATTGGGTTGAGGGTAGAGGGTAGAGGGTAGAGGGTAGAAGGTTTAAGGGTTTAGGGTTGAGGATAGAGGTTTTAGGGTATAGGTTTAAGGGTATATGGTTGAAGGATTAGCATTGAGGGTCTAATGTATAAGGTAGAGGGTATAAGGGTTCAGGGTTTAGGATTTAAGGGTTGAGGATTAAGGGATTAAGGGTTTAGGGTTGAGGATTGAGGGTTAAGGGTTTAATGGTTTAGGGTTTGAGGTTTGAGGGTCAATATTTTAAGGATGAGGGTAGATGGTTGAGGGTATAAGGTTCAAGGTCCAACATATAGGGTACAAGGTATAGGGGTTGAGTTTTTAGGGTTAAGGGTTTAGGATTGAAGGTAGAGGATTGAGGGATGAGGGTTGAAGGGTTGAGGGTTTAGGGATTAGGGTAGAGAGTTTAATTGGGTTTAAGGGTTTAAGGATTGAGGGATTAGGGTTGAGGGTATTGGGTAGAGGGTAGAGGGTAGAGGGTTTAGAGGTTTAGGATTTAAGGGTTGAGGGTTGAAGGTTTAGGGTATAGGGTTGAGTGTTCAAGGTTTTAAGGGTTGAGGGATTAGGGAAGAGAATGTGGGATGGAGGGAGGGAGAGATGGAGGGAGAGTCTTGAGAGAGAGAAGTATTAAGTAGGAGAGAGATAGAGGTTAGATGATTAAGGCTAGAGGGTAGAGGGTTTAAGGGTTTAGGGTTTAAGGGTTAAGGTTTTAGGGGACAGGGGACAGGGGAGAGATAGAGGGAGTGAGTGAGAGAGAGAGACCTGAGAGAGGAAGAGGAGGGAGGAGGGAG